>JAUTDX010007191.1:0-307280 GCA_030844895.1 Ambrosia x helenae | reverse complement strand
TTGTTTTTCGATCGAATGCTTTCATTAATTCAAAGATTACAATCGTACAAGTTACTCCCCCTCAGCCTGATCACACAGTTGTTTGTCAGAGAGAATGTTTTGTGTGTGATGCAATAGAACAGTACATGCACTGTTCTATTTATAGACTGACTCAAACCACTGATGACCTAGGCTGACGTCACCTAAGACAGTGACCTCTAACAGAATAACAAACTTAAACATCTGCTATACAAACTACTGTTACATTGAAAGCACTGATAGTAAACAGCTGTTAAAGATAAACTCTGATGGTCTTGTATCCACTGCTGGAGCCTAAGTGCTGTTGCTTCCAGCAGTGCTTTGGTCTTCAGTACTTGTATCTGCTGTTGCTCTTCATCAGACCTTTGGTCAGCAGTTGTTCTTCATCAGTTGTTTTCCTTAGCAGTTCTTTGTATCAGCAGTTGTTGAGCAGTTGTTTGGATAGAACAGTAGTTAGGGTCAGCAGTCTTTTGGGAGAAGTAAGTTGTAAAGACTGTTTATTCAGGATCAAATAGATAGCATATTTTGGCTTTCCAATCATCTGTTCTTCTCCAGGTCAGCAGACCCAACAATCTCCCCCTAGAACAGATGATGCCAAAACTCAGCTTTATTTATTGATCTTTATTTCTCATCAGACTTTCTCTGATTTGACCTTTGAATTGTAATTCAAAGTTCAAGGCAAATAGGTCTTCTTCATCTCTTTCCAGATCCAGATTTAGCAGTGCTTGGTGATCTTCTGCACAAAGGCTGTAAGCATCATCCATACTGATCTTCTGAACCTTTCCATCTGACCTGAGCAGTGTCAATTCGTGGTTGTCTTTGTTGACCTTCCACTTTAGAATTTTTGAGTCAGTGGATTTGCTGAGATGAACCTTTATTCTTGATGAGTTGGGTGATGGTGGTCTTCCTATGAGTTCTCTGAGTTTCTCTGTTGTGGGATCAGAGAAATAATGGATTTGATTGAAGAGCCCTTCCTTATGAATGTGTCAGCAAACTTTCTTTGGTCTTCCTCTGACATCTCCTTCTGCCTTTTGAACTGTCTACTTGCAGCAGCTGTGAGATCAGAGGTTTCAAGTAAGCTGTCTAGGTTGAAAGTCTGTTGGGGTCTCTTCATCATTGGCTCATCATTGTAGATTGGTTTTCTTGGAAGGCTGGGATCCTTCTTTCTATTCTCTTCCAGACTTTTATAGGTTTCAACCAATCTAAGCTCTGACCATCTGGAAACAGACCTCATCTCCCCATAATTGGCAGCTACAATCTCCTGCCTCATTCTTTTGAACTTCAAGGCTCTGACTGGGTCTCTGCCTTTGCCAAAATTGGGATGGAGACTTTAGCTTTGGGATTTTTGGCCATTTCTTCAATTCTGATCAGTTCTTCCCTCAAAGCATGAGTAGTCCAGCCATTGAACTGCTTTTTGTTTGCTTTGTAGGGCTTGGTTGCCATTATCTGTTCAAGTAGGGATTCCCTTACCTCCTTCTCCAAATCTACACTGAGAGGCATGGTGGACATGGAATTGCTCAGGGTCTTAGCAAAGTCTTCAATCCTTCTGAGTTTGCTAAGCTCTGCTGAATGGATGCCCTGAGCAGTCCTGTCATCCTTCCCTTTGCATTTCTCCCTGATGATGGCATCCACCTGTTCACCCTTGTATTTTAGATAGGTATCAATGTTGAGGGGAACAGGGAAATTTGGGAGAGATGGGAAGGATCTTTCAGATGGCTGTTCAGTATTGTAGAAGGATTGTAATTCCCCCTTGAGTAGATCAAGTTCAAGGGGATACTGAACAACCAATGGTGTAATGGTTGGTGGTGGTCTATGGGTTTTGAATTTGGATGTATGTGGTGAGAATGATGTGAGTGGAATGGCTGTGATGGGAGGAGTGGATTGGGCAGTTGAAATGGTGGTTGGTGATGTGTGTATGTTTTCATCATGCACAACAAAGGTTGATTTTCTCTTCCTTGTGTACATGATTTTTGGTGAAGGTGATTTGGTAGCAGTGGTTGGATTAACATCTGTTGGCCTTTTAGAAGAACCAGCAGATGTTGGGGTTTTGGTTGGTGATGTAGGTTTGGTGGTTGTTTGGTTCAGGAGTGTGTGTTGGTTTGGGTATAGTGGTTTCAGTGGTTTGGGTGGCAGTGGTTTCAGTCAGTGGTTTCAGTGACAGTGGTTTCAGCAGCAGTGGTTTTATCAACAGAGGTTTGTAACTTAGATGGTGGTTTTCTAACATGCTTGGCAGGTCTTTTCATCCTTTTAGAGGATCCCACATCTTCAGTTTCCCTTTGTTGTTTCTTCTTGAGTTCAATCAATGACTCTGCTTTTACTTCCAAGGTGTCAGCCCTTTGTTGTTTGGACTGAGCAGCCTTTTCAGCTTCTATGTTTGCAGAGTCATCTACTGCCTTATTCTTTTCAGTGGTTTGTGGTGGTGGTGCTTGATGTTGTTTGTTGTGGAGCTGATTTGGTAGACTCTGGTTTCTTGGCAGACTTGGCTTGACCTTTTTGAGAAGGTGTGGCAACCAAAAGGATCTAATTTTGGTAGCCTATCTCTGCCACTCTCCCCCTTTTTGGCATCATCAGCCGTGAAATCATCATCAGTTTCATCCCTGAGGATGGTGGTAGGGGCAGAGCCAGTAGTCTTCAGCAGATGGTCCTTGATGGCTTTGATGTCAGCATGGGTATCTTTGTACCTTGCATCAACCATATTTCTGATCTCAGCCATGTAGGTTTCATGTGTCTGATCAGCCAATTTTCTGTGAGCTATGATGATGGGGGAAACTGATTTCCATAACTCATTGGCTATATCAGTGGTGGATGGTTGACTCTTGGAGAGATCTGCAATTGAGCTTAGAGAAGCTTGACATCAGATTTGATGTCAGCAACAGATGTTTCAATAGCAGAAACTCTGGCCGTCAATTCTTGGTATTTTGACTCATCTCCTAAATAATAGGATCATCTGAGTCCCTACCAGTGGTAGTTTTATCTGATTCAGGCCTAATAGGTGAATCAGATGCCCCTTTTTCTTGGTACTGGGGACTTCCAACTGTTTTTGGAGACACTATGGTGGCTTCAACAGTTGTTGCCTTCAAGGGAGTCTTAATTATGAAATCACTGTCCTGATGTGAGACAGTGGTCTCTACATCAGTAGTGGCTGCTCCACTTGAAAACTCACCTAGAGTTTCATTGAACCCTGGTGGTGTAACCTCCTCTTCTGTTTGGGGGATAGCAGATTGAATATTCTCAGGCTCAGTCACTTGTTGGAGTATACTCTCAGTGACAGGTGGAAGAGAGGAACTGGGATCTTCCTGAGATTTTTCAATTGCTTCAAACAGAGGTTGCATTGTTTGTGGGACATGTGATGGTGTGAGTGGTGGAGTAAGAAGAGATTAGCCCTGGGAGAGGGGCTTGTGAACATATGGTCAAGTGACTCAAATGCATCATGATGTGTGTCCCCTTGGCTTACAACATGATCCTTTTGAGAGGATTCATGAGGAGGTTGGTCAGGTGGAGGTATGTCCAACTGTTGTGAGGAAGTAACAACAGTGGTTTCAGGTTGCTTTTGTTGTGCAACAGAGGTTTCTTCTGGTACCTCAACATCCAGAAGCCTCATTTGTGGTTGAGTGGTGGTTTTTGTGGATGAATGTTTCTTTTTGGAAGTGGCTGGTGTGGGTTTCACAGCACTGGATGTAGTGCCATGATCACCAGGAGCAGTGGGCTCAACAACAGAGGTTTTGACAACAGTTGTTGCCTTTGTCCTCTTTGTTTGTGTTTTAGAAACTTTAGACACTTTTGACACTTTTTCTTGGGTGCTTCCACCCAGCATTCTTGTGAAAGTTTCATCAGTTAAGCTTTTCATTTGCATAGCAGCACCCTTTTTGAAAACTTTTTCAGGTAATAATTTTTGTAAAATTACACTAAGAATTCGTGGGTAAATAAGAAAAGCATTGTTTGACCCAGACTTGACTGCTTTCACATTTGATACCAAGTCCATGAACAATCCCTGGGAAAGATTGAAGTCAGAGTTTGACAACATAGCATATCCCAGATATTGCATCCTTAATGGAATTTCATTAAAGGATGTGGACTTAGCAGAGACACAAAGAAGAAGAGTATGGAAGAAAAATTTCATGACTGGAGGGAAAAACTTTTTGAAAAGAGTTGATCCAGTCATCTGACCATCATACCCTCTTTCTTGGAACTCAGTGTGAAGCTCTGTTTTAGTGAAGGAATCCTTACCTGCCAGGTCATTCAGTGAGAGGTTGTGGATATGATATCAGGGGTAATGACGATACTGGTTTCTCCAATTTTGGAAATAATGGATGTAGGCTTTTTATCTTGTAAAGAAAACTCGGCATTCAACCAAAATTCTTGGAGTGTATCCAGATAAATGGGGGCGTTGGCGGTTAGGATGGGTAAGTATTTGGAATTAAGGAAAATGTCGATGGTGGAATGAAATGGAGTGTTGTCATCTGTTTTAATCAGATAGGGGAGACAATTGTGTGTAGCTTTGGCTTGAAGATCCATTGTAATGGATTTCGAAGGTGAAAATGATTGAAGATTGATGAAGGGTTTGAGAGTGAAGAAGGCGGTTTACAGTATTTTGAATACAATGAGACAGTGTAACATCTGTTGTGGTAAAACAGGGTTTTTATAGGCTCAATGAAACCGCTGATGTGGCCAAACATCTGCTTATATGAGCAGACGTGGCAATCATCTGATGGATGTAACATCTGGTGGAGAACAGCTGTTTTGGTAAACAACTGATACAAACAGCTGATGGATCCAACCGTTGGTTTTTTTTTTTTTTTTTTTTTTTTTTTTTTTTTAATATAGTATATATATATATGGACAGTTGTTTTATCTGAACAGATGTTCTGAAACAGATTTTTCAACTAACAGTTGTTTTATCTGATCAGATGTTTGGAAACAGACTTTTCAACCAACAGTGGAAATGAATGAAACAGTGGTTGTTTTATCTGATCAGATGTTATAAACAGATTTTTCAACCAAACAGCTATTTTAAGAAAATATTTGATTTCTGAACAATTTATATTTAAAAAAAAATTTATTTGGTTAATCCATGTTTAACATGCCAATTCTGGAAATCAGATTTGTAAAGGTAGATGTGTCTAAAGCTTTTGTTAACACATCTGCCAACTGATCCTCTGTTGGAACATGGTGTAAAGAAATCAAACCTTTTTCATAGCTGTCCTGACAAAATGATGTCTTATGTCAATGTGCTTGGTAGTGGAATGAGAGACTGGATTCTTGATGATATTTTCAGCAGCTTGGCTGTCCAACATGAGTGGAGTCCTAAGTGCAGTTATCCCAAAATCCAGTAGTTGATTTTGAAGCCACATCAGTTGGGCTGTACAGCTTGCAGCAGCAATGTATTCAGCTTCAGCTGTTGAAGTTGAAACAGCTGCCTGCTTTTGCTTTGCCATGAAACTAAGGCATTCCCTAGAAATTGGCACCCTCCTGAAGTGGATTTTCTTGTGGTGTGACAGCCAGCAAAGTCACTATCTGAAAAACCTGAAAGCTCAATGTTTCCATTAGCAGGATACCAGATACCAAGTGTGGGAGCACCTTTGAGGTATCTGAATATCCTTTTCACAGCAATAAGGTTTGACTTTCTGGGTGAAGCCTGGGATCTGGCACAGACACAGGTAGCAAACATAATGTCTGGCCTAGATGCAGTTAGGTACAATAAAGACCCAATCATACATCTATAATGTGTTTGATCAACCAGTTCATCCTTGTCATCAATAGTGAGCAGCTTGACTGTACTCATGGGTGTGCTACATGGCTTACAATCATTCATCTCAAATCTGGTTAATAAATTCTTTACATATTTGTTTTGGTGAATGAATGTGCCATTTTGCAGTTGTTTCACTTGAAGACCAAGGAAACACTGAAGCTCACCCATGGCACTCATCTCAAACTCTGCTGTCATGAGTTTTCTGAACTCTTCACACATTTGGTTACATGTGGATCCAAAGATGATGTCATCCACATATATTTGAACAATCATTAAGTGTTTCCCTTTCCATTTAAGAAATAAAGTTTTGTCAATTTTACCTCTTGTGAAGCCAATGGATAAGAGAAATGTGGAAAGAGTTTCATACCAGGCCTTGGTGCTTGTTTGAGTCCATACAAAGCTTTGTTGAGCTTGTAGACATAGTCAGGATGGAATGTGTCTTCAAAACCAGGTGGCTGACATACATAGACCTCCTCCTGAATTTTGCCATAAAGGAAAGCACATTTGATGTCCATCTGATACACCTTTATATTGTGGTTGACAGCAAAGGCTAAAAAGAGTCTGATGGCCTCTAGTCTAGCTACAGGAGCAAAGGTCTCATCATAATCTATTCCTTCTTCCTGTCTGAAGCCTTGAACCACAAGCCTGGCTTTATTCTTGACAACAATACCCCTTTCATCAGTCTTGTTTTTGAAGACCCACTTTGTTCCTATAGGACAAACTTCCTTAGGAAGTGGTACAAGCTCCCATACTTGTTGTCTTTTAAACTGAAGGAGTTCTTCTTGCATGGCTTCTACCCAACTGTTGTCTTTCAGTGCCTCTTGGTACTTGACAGGTTGTGTGAGGGATAAGAAACCTGCAAAAAGACAGATATTTGAGGATTGGCTTCTTGTGAGCACTCCCTCTCTGATGTTGCCAATGATCTGGTCTGGTGGATGAGCTCTTAGGTAAATAAGATCTCCTTGATATGGAACAATGGCATTTTGGTGATGGACAGAGGTTTGGTGACTCTGTTGGTGTAACATCTGTTGGTATTTCTGTAGAGCCAACAGATGTTTGGAAATGTAATGAGGTATGGGTCCAAGTGGTGTGAAACTTGACTGACTTTTGTCAACAGATGATTGACTTTTGTCAACAGATGATAGGTCAGTGGTAGTGAGGGGTTAACAGAGGTTTGAGGATAGGACTGGCCAACAGTGGTTGACACAGCTGTGGCAGAGTTTAGACAATTGTTTTGAACAGCTGCATTCTCTGATGCAGAATAGACTTTGTAGTGACTGGGAATCACAACATCTGTTCTGTAATCTTGCTGTGGAGACAGTGGAATACCTGCATTGTTAGTCTTAACAGTGATATCTTCAAATTTGAATTTATCTAAATCAAATAATTCAGCAGGTTTGCAGGGATTTTCAGAGATGAAAGTTCATTGAACTTAACATTCAAGTTTCTTCTATTGTCTTAGTCCTTGTGTTAAACACTTTGTAGGCCTTAGCAGTAGAAGAATATCCCAGAAAATAACCACAGTCTACTTTGGCTGCAAATTTTGAAATGGAATCTTTAAGATTTAAAATGAAACATGGGCAGCCAAAGATTTTGAAGAATGAGATTAATGGTTTGATTTTGAACAAAATTTCATAAGCAGTTTTTTGATGTCTGGGGTTGATCAAAACTCTGTTTTGAACATAGCAAGCAGTGTTTACAGCTTCTGCCCAAAAAGGACAGTGGCAAACCAGAATCTGCTAGCATGGTTCTTGCAGCTTCTATAAGAGTTCTATTTTTCCTCTCAACTACCCCATTTTGTTCTGGTGTTCTTGGGATGCTGAACTGCCTCACAATCCCTTTTGACACACAGAAGTCATCTAACTCCTATTTTTAAACTTTGTTCCATTGTCACTCCTGAAGACTTTTACTGGCAAGTCATACTGCTTTTCAACCTTGGTGACAAAGTCCTTCAATATACCTGCAGTCTCATCTTTAGAATGTAAAAAGTAAGTCCATGTAAACCTAGAAAAATCATCAACTATGACAAGACAAAATCTTTTTCTCCTTAGACTCATGATTTTAACAGGGCCAAACAAGTCCATATGCAACAGTTGTAAGCACTGACTAGTTTTGGACTCATCAATGGATTTGTAAGAGCTTTTATGTTGTTTCCCTTTTAAGCAAGAAACACAATGCTCATCACATTTAAATTCTTTTGATGAAGACCTCTGACAAGGCTTTGTTTTGAGAGTGTGTTGATAGTGTTAAGGTTGGTATGACCCAGTCTCCTATGCCACAATTCTGTCTCCTTAGTGGAGGCAGCAGAAAACAGACAGACATTTGCCATAGGATTATCCTTTAACATATCAACAACATACACATTGCCACTTCTATGAGCAACAAGCTGTGCTTTGCTCTCAGCAATAATGGTATCAATCTTTTTCACCACTTCTGGCCCAATAATCTTACAAGTTTTCTTTGTGAAAAATGAGCCATAACCTTTGTCACTCATTTGTGAAACACTCAGAAGATTAAACTTGAGATTATCAATAAGATTGACATTTTCAAACTTGAGTTTTCCTGCCTGTACAGTCCCTGAACCCAACACCTTACCTTTAGAATCATTACCAAAGGATATATCACCCCCTCCATGAGCCAAGAAGTCCAGAAGTAGGGCTCTACATCCTGTCATGTGCCTGGAACCTCCACTATCTACATACCAAAGACTATCTAAACAAGCAGAAGCTCCCTGCACATCAGTAAATGATTAGTTTTGGTGAGTGTCCAAAGCCAAATTGGCTTTGGATGGATCCTCAGACCTTTCAGACTCAAGTTTTGGAAGGTGATCAGTGGTTTGGACCAATTTTTGAATTAAGGTCAACAACTGCTGCTGACCATTTGCCAGTGCTTGTATGTCAGCACTTGGGGCAGCAGTTGTTTGATCACACCCTGACAGATGATAATACCCATATGGATTTCTGTTCACTCTTGTTTAGAGGGTCTTTTTGGCTCCTCATAAACATGTGGCAGACTGTGACATGGAGGTTGACCATAACCTCTTGGGTATTTGCTTGTGGGTGGAGCATCTGTTACTTGGACATCTCTAGAAGCAGATGTTTCAAGCCCTTTTGTAACAGATGTTTGGACAGGTGTGAAGGTCTGTTTGGGCTTTCCTTTTGGAGTACTAACCACAGGGTTTGCAAGAGTTTTTGCTTTGTATTCTTGTATTTTTACATCAAAATTTTTAAGATACAAGCACTCTTTAGTCTTATGATTCTTTTTCCCACATATTGAGCATGTGGCTTTTGAATCACATTCACTTGTTCCTTTGTTGATATCATATGCTTTTAGAAGAAAACAGTTTTTGGTGACATGATTCTTCTTTTCACAGAAATCACAAAACAAGTTAACAGTCTTTTCTTTCTTCTTCCCCTTTTCAGGCTTCTTTTCAGCAGATGTTTGAGCATCTGCTGGAGAATCTTTCAGGGGAATGACTTTTGCCAAGGGAATGACCCTTGCCTGAGGAGCTGTTTTTCCCTCAGGAGTCTTAAAATCAACAGGTTTATAATTCTCAAGAGTATCACACTCATCAGACCAAGTAGGTTTAAATTCATACTTTTCAAGTTCAGCAAAAGATGAGGAATCCTTCTGGTTTTTCAAGAACAATTTTCTTACCATTTGGTTCAGTGATTTTAATCTCTTGACCCTGCAGGTTTGTTGGTACTATCTCAACAGACTTTTGATCCTTTGTGTCAGTGTTTTCAAAAGCTGGAGCAGTGGTTGCAAAACCAAAGCCAAACTTCACATGACTTTTGGTTTGTTTGTTGAGTAGCATCTCAAAACCTCTACATGATTCCACCCATTTTTTACATTCAACTTGGGTGGACTCAAGCTCACTTTTACAACTTTGATATTTTGTTATCATAGTTTGGAGCTGGTCTTTGGTAATGGTTGCTTCATGTTTTAGACTACTAATCTCAGATTCTTTTGCAGTTAAACTTGTTTTTAAATCTTTTGTGAGTTTTTCAAATTTAACTTCATCATCCAAAATTTTCTTTCTAAGGTTTTCATTCACCTCTTTAATGTTAGCAAATGCTATCACACATTTGTCAGAACACAACTCTTTAAGAATTTGAGGAGATACCTTAGCAGCAGCCATCAATGCACAATCACACTTGCACTCACATTCATCAGATGCACCCCAGGGATCTGAGAGATTCACAACCTCTTCTTCAGGTTTCTCACCTGCAACAACTTCACTAACAATATCATCAGTCACAACATCAGATTCAGTAACCACTTCCTCAGATTCAATCTCATCTATCATAGCCATGAAACAAAAGTTTTCTGGTTCATTTTCAGCTTTGGCAACTAGTGCAAAATTCTCATCTGTTAGCTCATCAGGTAGACTGCTCCAATCAACAAAGCCTTGTGTAAAGAAGCTCTGTTGACTGGTCTCTGCAGGAGCAGAGGATGGAGCAGCAGTCGTTTTAACAGGTGGTGGAGCAACAGGTGTTTGCACATAATGGATCTGAGGAACAGTGGTTTGGACATACTGGACAGGAACAGTGTTTGAGGACTGTGCAAAATGAGCAGTGTTTTGCACATTTGGTCCAGGGGTATTATAGGAATTCTGATAAGTGTTGGTCTGTGGTCTTTGATTTGGATAGGTTATCATAGGTGTACCATGTTGACCCCTACATTCCCTAGCAAAATGACCAACCTATGACATTTATAACACTTAATCTTTGATTTATCCAACCCCACCTTAGATCTGCCAGTCAACCCTGGAAACCTTCTCCCTGTTTTCTTGTAAAAATTATTAGTTCTTACACTGAGAAGGGCCAATTGGTGCATAATGTCCATTTCTTCCAAATCATCAGGGTCAAAGTATTTCAGGTCATCATACTCAAAGGATATGTTATCAGATGCCTGTATATCACCACCACTTGCTGTGAAAGCATAGTTAGGTGAATAAGAATCAGAGTTAAAACCTGAGTTAAAACCTGAAGTTATGTCAATAAAATGATCATAACTCTGATCCTTTGTGTTTCCAGGCACCTCATCATGACCCAAAAGTGCTGTATTCCCAAACACATAGTCATCAGACACTTTTCCAGAGTCCTGGAGCTTCTTTTTCTGGTTAAGCTCTCTTTCATAGGTCAAGAGCTTACCATGAAGCTGGGTCAGTGATAGGTCTTTAAATCCTATTGAGTTTCTCATAACAATTGCAATAGTGTCCCATTTGTCTGGTAGTGATCTTAAAAACCTATGGTTCAAAGTTGAATGAGGGTAAGTAAGACCAACCAATTTTAGTTCACTAATTAAGCAGTTAAATCTCTCAAACTGTTGAGTTAATGACTCTCCTTTGACATGACTGAATGTTTCATATTGTTGGTTAAGTATTTCACGGTTGTTTTCAATAACCTCCTCTGTCCCACCAAACTGCTCTTTCAGTGCATCCCACAACTCCTTTGCACTGTTACAGTGTAACAACCCAGCATATATATCATTGGGTAGAGCCATGGCCACAATACTGAAGGCCTTAGCATCTAGCTCAATTTTCTGAAAATCCTGGTCGGAGTAGTTTTCAAGTTTCTTTGGCTCAAACACTTTGGGATCTTCAGTACTCGGCACAGTCGGAACATGTGGTCCGAAGATAACCGACTTCCAACACCCAGTGTTTTGTTGAGCTAGAACATGGCTCATCCGACGTTGCCAGATATTGTATTCAGATTGACAAGCATCGGTGGCTTGTTGTTCGTGCCAGTGTTATGTGGATCGTGATTGATAGAAGCCATTCTCTGATTTTTCAAAAAACAAAGTCTGTTTAACAACGGTTGAATCGAAATTAAACTATTACTCTGTTTTCAATCAAACTGACAAACGATATCAATTTTTGTGAGTGATTATTAAATTGATTTGTTAGATCGAATTTAATTGACCAAGCTCTGATACCAATTGTTAGGATCTGAGTTTGTTTGTTTTGAATGTTTAACTAAATGATGATAATGAATGAGAATAGAATGAAAGTGCAGCGGAATAATAAACTGTAAATCAAAACAAGAGAGTAAATGTTTTTCGATCGAATGCTTTCATTAATTCAAAGATTACAATCGTACAAGTTACTCCCCCTCAGCCTGATCACACAGTTGTTTGTCAGAGAGAATGTTTTGTGTGTGATGCAATAGAACAGTACATGCACTGTTCTATTTATAGACTGACTCAAACCACTGATGACCTAGGCTGACGTCACCTAAGACAGTGACCTCTAACAGAATAACAAACTTAAACCTCTGCTATACAAACTACTGTTACATTGAAAGCACTGATAGTAAACAGCTGTTAAAGATAAACTCTGATGGTCTTGTATCCACTGCTGGATCCTAAGTGCTGTTGCTTCCAGCAGTGCTTTGGTCTTCAGTACTTGTATCTGCTGTTGCTCTTCATCAGACCTTTGGTCAGCAGTTGTTCTTCATCAGTTGTTTCCTTAGCAGTTCTTTGTATCAGCAGTTGTAGAGCAGTTGTTTGGATAGAACAGTAGTTAGGGTCAGCAGTCTTTTGGGAGAAGTAAGTTGTAAAGACTGTTTATTCAAGGATCAAATAGATAGCATATTTTGGCTTTCCAATCATCTGTTCTTCTCCAGGTCAGCAGACCCAACAATTAAGCGCGTATCCTAGGTTTTGTTGGCGTTACATTACCCTTTGTGTTACAAGTTATATATTACTTTTGTTAATATTTCCATAACTTGTATCTTATTATCATCGACTCGACTTCACTTAACATATAATTATTTCCCATTTAAATAATTATACTTAAGATCGCATCGCTCGATATAATATATATTTCAATCCTCGACCCGACTCACTTTGCCGCACATTTGTTTTCCCATTTAAACAAATATGCTAAGATCTTGTCGTTCGATTGTATATTCTTAACGTCCGATTCAACTCACCACACCGTATATTTATTTTCCCATTCAAATAAATATACTAGGATTTCGTTGGTACGACATACACATATATATATCCTTGTCTTCTCGTCGCGGCTTTCCTTCCCGCATATCTACTTTCCCATTAAGTAGATATACTAGAATTTTGCCGAGACGAGCGTACATATATATAAATGTGTAATTTTTCTTGTTAAGTATATACGTTTGTTTTAACGTCTTATTTGTTTATGTCATGCGTTTCTCCCACCAATAATTCTCTTAACACTTAGGAAAGTGTTTATTAATTTTCACCCAATGCATATATATATTTTACTTCTTAAAATATATATTTTTCTTATCTTGCCGCAATGGCATTTTTCTCATGTTTTGTCCGTGTACGGTTCGTTAACGCGTCTTAGTTCGATATCTTAACTCGATTAGTTAATTTTTCCAAGTTTTTCCCAACATGTATTTTATAGAAATATTATCCATATTTCTTCCTACTTTCACATGTTACTTGGATGGTTAAAATACTTATGTATTTTTAACCCAACTTGTCAACTTAACTACAAAAATGTTTCCAACACTTTTATATTCCCATTTATATAAAAGTATTCATTTTTGTATAAGTTTCCCAAGTTTGTTTTAATATTTTTATAAAATCTCTATTTTATAAAAATCCTTATGTTAAAAACCCTTTATATTTTTATAACTTTCAAAAATACACTTTGATACAAAATACCCAAGTATTTTTACTAGTATCTACAAAAATCATCCTTAGACTTTATTACTTGCATTTTTGACACCAAACTTTCCATACTTGTATTTTTGGACTAATAGTTTCTAAAATGTCCATTTTAGTCCCTTAACTTTCAAAGTTACAACTTTAGTCCCTTAACTTACAAAAGTTGCATTTTTCTATTCTAACTTTCAAAGTTAGCATTTTTCACTCAAAATAGTAAACTTTGAAGATTCAACTTTTTATTGGTAAGTTATTTTTGTATCAAAACACTTATGTTAGTCTTATATTCCATATGGAAGACTAATTATATGTGTTTTTATGTATTTGTCCATTTTATCAAAATTTCATTCATCTAAGTAAGCTAACTTAGATTTTTCCATCTTATTCATTTATGAACTTCTAACATGTTTTACCACATATTATAACTTAAATGATCATAATAAGATGAATTAAAGTTACTTTTAACATATTCAAGTTCATTTCAAAATCTTAACCAAAACATCATCCTACTTAGTCTTACATGTAAACTTTATATATTTTCAAGACTAATACATCATCATCAACAAATCCATGGTTTATTTTCATATCTTTAATCTTCCATTTTACACATGAAAACCTATTAAAGATTATGTTCAAAACCATTTTTAAACCTTCATGTACAACTTGCTACTAGGAACACATACATGAATAATAACAATCAAAAACAAGATTAAGAATGCTTACTACTAGCACAAGGCTAGGGAAGACAAAAACCTTGGATTTGAGAGGGGTTTAGTGTGTTCTTCCAAGTGTTTTAGCTCCAAGCTCTTGAAAACACACAAAAGGGGTTTGGATGATGGATGATTTTAAGTGATTTGGAGATGTAAAAACTTGAAGAACAATGTGTGTGTGTGTATGGATGCCCACGGCTCAAGAAAAGGAAGAAGAAAGAGTGTTTTGCTTTGTTATTCAATCTTCTAACACATGTTATTTATAACCTTATCACATGTAATCTTCCATGGATCTTGTGATTATTACTAAGGATATGAGAGATATGTATTGTACTAAAGTTGATCTTGGATGGATGTGGAAGGGGTGTTGTGGCCGTGAGTTTTGAAGGGACAAGAGAGGTGGCTTGTAAATCTTGGTTAATTGATTATGATCTTTCCTAATCTTTACACTTGATTTTATACAAGACCCTTCCATGCATGCATACACTCTAGTGTAATGATGGCTAGCTTTGTCTTGGATTTTCTTGGCCTCTTGGCCGAAATTTCTTCAAGGGGGGGGGGGGACAAGAAAGTGTGTTGCTTTTGTACTTATGTCTCTTACACACTTTATCTTATGTTAAGGCATGCTTTACATAGGTTATTATTAAGATTTGCACAAGATATGGATATATTAAGGCCATTAGGCCGGGCCCATGTGGGTTTAAGTGGGGTCCACAACTACAAATATTTACCCATTGTTGTTATGTTTAATCCCCCGTCGTTCGGGTGTCGTTCGGGTATTTTTCGGGTTTTAATCACGCGTTATCCGGACATTAAAAATACCATTAATAACCCTTAAATATAGTCTAATTTAAGCGTTGATTGGTTATTTAGGCCTTTGCCGGGTGAAATTATGAGTTATACGCGTATCGGGTGCGGTACGCGCATTTTATCCGTTACCGGGAGATTTGTACAAGACGTTTTTATTTATGGTTTTGGAGTTCCAAAACTCATTATATCTTATGAAAATACCCTTTATTTTATATCCTGGGTGTCCGGGATCCGTTTCGTTTATTTAATTATTACCGGGTAATTGCCAACGTCCATACCGGATAGCTTATTCGCATACGATCCAATCATGCTTTACCATTAAACGTATGCATTCCTATGCACTATTTGGAAATTGCTATCTCCTAAGGCTTGATAATTAAATCACACATAATTGCATTTAATTACGTTAATCATATATTAATTAATTTGTACGGAATTACCTTATTTTTGCCGGTTGTTACAGAGGGACCGGTGGAAGAGGTCGATGTAACACCCCAACCGATGGCGGAAACATCGGGATGTCGCGTATTGATGATTGTTCAGTAGCTCATGGTAAATAATAATTCTCATTATATGATTTAAATAAATTACATACAATTGTTCTACAAGAATTCATACATCAAATTAAATAAAACTATGCACACATCTTCAAGCATTAACTCAAATCTTCAAGCAAGTAGAACCTGAAATATGTTAAGTTGAAAATATTTTGGGTCAACAAAAGTTGGTGAGAATTACATAGGTTTTGAGAATCGAATAAAATTGTTGTGCAATTCATGTGTCATGGCAATCTAGTACATATGCGAAAACATACTAGAAGTAAATCGAGTGCATAATCAACCATTGTGACTGTTGTATTGTGGTACATCCCATACGCTCATGGTTCACTCATTTATATTGCAGTAACAAACACCCACGCTACCTTTGTAGGAGGTACGTATCCGGGTGGGATTGTCAGTCCAATAGATCTATCAATGTATACCGTCGGCTGATAAATGTTTATGCTAGAATTGTGCTTACCCTAGTCATGTTCAAGACATAATGCAACATAGAAATACACATAGACACATTGATGATTGAATTGCATAAATAATGTTGTAACATGTTTCACCCCAAAAATGGTGATAAATAGAAAAGGGGCTATGTAAAACTCACCTTAGCAAAATGTTATATCTGTTGGAAAAATTGAATAGTGGTGTCGCCCAAATGTGTCAAGTATCACCCTATAACAAAGTAATAAATATGTCTAAGTCTATCTAGTCTACAAATGTATATGTTCTAGGGCTTCGAATTGGGGATAAATGCTTGTTTGATTAATATTAAAAATGTTTGATAATTGAGAGGATTTTAGTAATACATAAATAAAATCCCTTCTATAAGAATTTTAATTGAAGATGGTTACAATCATGTGTTTAAAGTATAAAAATAATTTTTATAAAATTATTTTCTTTAAAATAGAATATTAAATCTATTTATAACAAATTACCAAAATTTAACTTTAATATTTAAAAATATTAAAATTAAAGAATTATTAGTTTAAAATTTATATTTCTGTTCTAAATAATCAGAAATAATTTGTATAAAATTTTGGTGCGAAAATATTAAAAATTGGATTTATTATGATTTAATTATGATTAAAACTGACAAAAATTGATTAAAAATATTAAATAAATGATTTTTCTGAATTAAAAATCATTTCAGAAAAGTTTATCATCATAAAAACTCAGAATAATTTTTGTGGAAATTTATAAATTTGTTTTGATATTTTAATGGAATTTTATAAATATAATAGAATAAACTTGATTTATTTATTAAATATATTAAATAAATAAATTTTTGAAAACTAAAAATTGTAAGTTAAACTTTTTCATTAGATTAACTAAAAATAATTTTTGTAGAATTAATAAAAGAGTTTTAATAATTTAAAACGAATTTATAAAATTATAGGTATTATATATAATTAAATTGATTTGTTTGTTAAAAAGCGAAATAAGGAAAAAAATAATGCCACAAAAATAATTAAATGTAAATAGTAATAAAACTTGTCGTTTTTATCCAAATTATACGTAACGTACAACTATTTAATGCGAAATGTTACAGTCGAAACAGGGGTCGCGTCGTCGTCGAGGGTCGTTCTCAGGTCGGGGTCGTTCCAAACACGACTTCCCTTTCTGGTCGTCTTACCCATTTGGTCCTTGGGGCTCACCTTGGACCCAACCAGCCGTCCATTCTCAGCAACCTCAATTTCAAGGGTGGCCAAGCCCACCATGTCCCTATCCAAATACAACAAGCAGGCCCAATCAGTCTCTCAACAGTGGTCAAGGTATTTTAGGCTCACGACCCACTCAAGCACACCACACCGCGTATGCACCTATGGATATTGAACAAGCAATGTATACCATGTTATTACAACAACCGGATCCTACTCTCTGCATGGACACCGGGGCGACTACAACCATGTCTCACGAGCAAGGTGATTTCTATTCCTGTTTTAATAATTGCATTCTTCAAAACATTATTGTTGGTAATTGTGACGCTATTCCGGTAAATGGACACGACACAAAATACCTTCCCAAGCCATTTCCACCCTTTATCCTTAAGAACGTCCTCTACGCACCTAAACTTGTAAAAAACTTAATTTCCGTTCATAGATTTACCACCGATAACTCTTTTTTCGGTGAATTTGATCCATTTGGTTTTCTTGTGAAGGATTACAAGACTCGGATCCCTTTGCTCAGGTGCAAAAACAGCGGTGATTTATACCCTCTCGTGCTTGGATCTGATTCTTCACAACCATCCACATTTGCTGCTATTTCCTCTCAAGTCTGGCATCAACGTCTCGGGCATCCCGGACGCTTTCCTTTGCATTCCTTAAAAACTTCTAGTACTATTGACATTAATAAAATTGATAATAATGTTTGCCAGTCTTGTATCTTTGGGAAAAGTATTAGACTCCATTTTTATGCTTCCAATAATTACACTTCTCAACCTTTTGATATTATACACAGTGATTTGTGGACTTTTCCCATTATTAGTAATGGTGGACATCGTTATGACGTGTTATTCTTAGATGATCGTACTGATTTTTTGTGGACTTATCCCATTGCTAAGAAATCCCAAGTGTTTGACATTTTTACCCACTTTGTTAAACAAATCAAACCCTAATTTTGTAACACCCCGCCTCTAATATTATCCAATATTGTCCGCTTTGCCCACTACAAGCTCACGGATATTATAGTAAAATAGACAAGTCAGAAGTGATGAATTTTTTCTTGAATACCATTTATAAATACTAAAACACTATTCTTTATTAGGTGCAAGCATAATTCGTTGATTCCGGTTAAATTCTAGCAAATCGATCATAATCAGTGTGAGTATACTTATCCCTTTTTTTCATTTTTACAATTTTGGAGTGATTCATGTACACATATTAAACATACACGTGCACTTATTCATAAACGTTTTACATACGATTCATATACGTGTTATGCTTTGAATTCTTGTGCATTATGCTTAAACATAAATGTAGTATACTTGCAGTCATTACAAATTCATCAACTTAGCTAGCCGACTTTAGATGTGGGATATGCCTAGGGTGTTACAAATTTGAACATACAATTAAAACGTTCCAATGTGACAATGGAAAAGAATATGCAAACACTCATTTTTAATAAAAATTCAACACCAATGGCATGCTTTTCCGTCTATCCTACCCTTACACCTCCTCCCAAAATGGAAAAGCTAAACGGAAAATTCGCATCATCAACAACATGGTCCGCACCTTGATTGACCATGCTTCTCTTCCCACAGTTTTTTTGGCACCACGCCCTTTAAACCGCAACCTATCTCCTAAACATCCTACCCAATAAACTAAACAAATCCAAAACACCCACTGAGCTTTTATACCATAGCACCCTAACTTATGATCATCTTCGGGTCTTTGGTTGTCTATGCTATCTCCTCACCCCTTCCACCACCATTCATAAGCTAGACGACCGCTCCCAACCCTGTTTTTTCTTGGGTTACCCGTCCATACATCAGGGTTACAAGTGTTACAATCTAAACACTCATCAAATTATCATTTCCCGCCATGTGGCTTTTGACGAAACCACATTTCCGTTCTCCCAAACCATCACACCTCAGCCCACCCACAACTTTCTTGGCCCTCCTGTTTGTCACACATCTGGTCCCATGTTAATCGTTCCCCTTCAATTCCAAATATGGCCCAATCCACTCCCTCGGCTATCTCCCAATCCACTCCTTCGCACCCAACCCACACAACTTCATCCTGCCCAAACTTAGACCAATCACCTCAACTGGCCTATCACCGCTACCCTCCCACACCTGGCCCACAACCTCAATCCACCCCCACCCCGATCACCGTCAAACGAAGACCTAGACGCTCCCACTACAGCAGCCCAACCTATCCAGCCCACAAATACTACCCAAACTTCAACCCAACCTTCCCAACCCACAAATCAAGCCCAACATACTTTAACCCGCCCCACCAATCCCACTCCTCAGCCATCCGGTACCAATAATGTCGACCCCATCCCACCTACTTCTTCACAACCTGCCCGAACAATTCATACGCGCTCAATGAGTAGAATTGTTAAACCAAAACACCATCTAAACCTGCACTTCTCTTCCACCACCGAAACCATCACTCCCATCCTAAAAAAATCCTACACATGCCTTATGCATCCTGGAATGGTACTCCGCCATGACCGGTGAGTACAATGCACTTATTGAAAACGGAACTTGGGAATTGGTTCCTCGTACACCAAATATGAATATTATCAGGAGCATGTAGTTCTTTAAACATAAATTCAGATTTGATGGTAGTTTGGAAAGATATAAAGCGCGGTTGGTTTGTGATGGACGATCACAATAGGTGGCATTGACTGTGGTGAAACCTTTAGTCCAGTGGTCAAGCTTGCCATGATACGCACTGTTTTGTCCATTGCCTTCTCCAAATCATGGCAGGTTCACCAACTTAATGTTACTAATGCCTTCCTTCATGGTCACTTAAATGAAATAGTGTACATGCACCAGCTGATGGGTTTTCGCAATCGAGAGTATCCTGATCATGTTTGCCTACTTAAAAAGTCTCTCTATGGCCTCAAGCAGGCACCTCAGGCTTGGTACCAGCGTTTACCGATTATGTCCTCACCATGGGTTTCCATCATAGCAAATGTGATGCTTCTTTATTCACTCTTCATCAGGGCCAGGACACCGCATACTTACTTTTGTATGTAGATGACATTCTTCTTGTCACCTCCTCAACTTTCCTTCGGCAACGACTTATGGCTAGCTTGGTTACTGAATTTTCCATGAAGGACCTTGGTCCCCTCAGCTTCTTCTTGGGTATCTCGGTTAAAAGACACAAAGATACTATGGTTCTCTCACAATCCGCCTACACCATGGACATTATTGCTCGTGCAGGTATGCAATTGTGCAATCCTGTTTCCACCACAGTTGAAACTAATGCAAAACTAAGTGCCAACTCGGGTGAACCATTTCATGACCCCACTTTGTATTGCAGCCTTGCAGGAGCTCTTCAGTACTTAACCTTCACCCAGCCCGACATCACATACGTTGTACAATAAGTGTGTATGTACTTGCACAACCCAAGATCAGATCATTGGAATGCCTTAAAAAGGATATTTTGATATGTTAAAGGCACGACTTCTCTAGGCTTGAGTCTTACTCACATTGTTGTCCCATCCGTACTTGCCTACACCGATGCAGATTGGGCAGGTTGCCCCGACACTAGGAGATCCACCAGTGGCTATTGCATTTATTACGGTGATAACATTATTGCATGGTCCTGTAAATGACAAACCACTATTTCCCGTTCCAAGTGCCGAAGCAGAGTATCGGGTCGTTGCTATTGTGGTAGCTGAGATATGCTGGCTTTGAAATCTACTCCTAGAATTACATCTTCCTCTCTCTCAGGCTACTCTCGTTTATTGCGACAATGTTAGTGCTATCTATTTGTCGGGTAACCCTGTACAACATCAACGGACCAAGCACATTGAACTAGACATTCATTTCATCCGTGAGCAGGTCCTACGCGAACGGGTTCGGGTCCTACACATTCCCTCTCGATATCAGATCGCACGGCTTCCCTCGGATCCTATTCGAAGGTTTTCGCTCCATTCTCAGCATCCGGTCTCTTCTCGCTTCGACTGCAGGGGTGTATTAGATATGTACATTTAGAATGTTATTTGGTATTTCTAGAAGATCATTATGTTAGCATAGATTAAGGGCTAATAGTTAGCATATTTCCGTAAATATCTTTGACTTGTACTTTATATATAATGAATGGAATGAAGGGAAGGATCATGAATCCTATTACTAACCAATAGGATTTGCGAAATTAGAAACTCATAAACAAGAGAAATCTGAACGGACAAAATTAAGCAAAACTATAGAAATCTAAGCGGAAGCATTTTTGTATTTGGGTTAGGTTTATTTGTTTCAGCCCTGCAGCTGGAGGGCTTCTCGGTTTCTAGTCATCGACTCTCAAAACGGCAAGGTGGTTTATGGTACAAGAAGTGTAGAGAGAAATATGAAAGATGTATATATTTCTTATTAATGTTTGGTACATTTTAAAGGAGAAAACAGTCTCCTATAAATATATGAAGGAAATACATAAAATGAGGAATGAGCTAAACTTTGGGCATAAGACAAGGATAGCTAATCATGGGCATAATACAAAGAGCTAGCCTTGGGTCATGATGCAAGGAAGACTTTGACTACAATTATTACTTTGACTAGTCAAGTGGTCATAATCTCCAATACTCCCCCTCAAGTTGGAGCGTGAAGGTTACGAACGCCCAACTTGCCAACTAATATTTCTTCCTTTTCGAACACTCACCCTCAAGTTTGATTGTTTACTTTTCTTGCGGGTTCAAATAACCCGATTTTTCTTTTTCTTGCGGGCTCAATTAACCTGACTTTTCTTTTTCTTGCGGGCTCAAATAACCCGACTTTTTTTTGCGGGCTTAAATAGCCCGACTTTTCTTCTTGCGAGTTCAAAGATTTGAACCCGACTTTTCTTCTTTGCGAGTTCAAAGGAACCCGATTTTTCTTCTTGCGAGCTTGAGGAACCCGACTTTTCTTCTCGCGGGCTCAAGGAACCCAACTTTTCTTCTCTTGCGAGTTAAGAAAACTCGACTTCTCTTCTTGCGAGTTCAAAGAACCCGACTTGTCTTCTTGCGAGTTCAATAAACCCGACTTTTCTATTTCTTGCGGGTTCAAGGAACCCGACTTTTCTTCTTGCGGGATCAAAGATTTGAACCCGACTTTTCTTTCTCACGAGTCAAAAGACCTCGATTTTTCTTTCTTGCGGGTTCAACAAACCCGACTTTACTTTTCTTGCGGGTTCAAAGGACCTGACTTTTCTTTCTTGAGAGTTTAAAAAAACTCGACTTTTCTTTTCTTGTGGGTTCAAAGATTAGAACCTGACTTTTCCTTTTCTTGCGAGCTAAAAGAACCCGACTTTTCTTCTCGCGGGCTTGATGGGTTGGTAAATGTTCGAGAGTTAACAAGCTAAATTGATTGAATAATGCATAGATGATTATGGAATAACACTACTTTGACGTGTCTTATGATTTTCAGGTACTAACACAAAAAGAGTGCAAATCTGGAGCTTTTGGAACATCTCGGAAGCACAAGGAGGGATAAACGAACAAGAAAAGCTGAAACGGGTGTTCTGGGACAAGCTGGCGTCGCCTACGCCACTTCTAGCGTAGCTGATGTCACTAGCGTAGGAGAATGGGACCAAAATGTCGTAGGATAGAGAAAAATCTCGTAGCCAAAGAAGACCCGGCATCGCCTACGCCATATTCTGGCGTGGCCGACGCCACTCGCGTAGGAGACGCCAAAAAGTGGCGTAGCCTACAACACTTTCAGTCAAACTTGGTTTTTAATGCATTTTAATGAGGATCATGACGGGGGTTTCGTATTTTCTGGTTTTTAAACACCTTGAAGGCTTATTATTGAGTATCGTTTTCACTACCACTCCATCCTATCAATCCCAATCATTCTAGACAATTGAAGAACATCAAATCCTCCTATTATTCAAGATTTCAAGATTCAAGACCTGATTATTGAAGAATTTAGCTCCATGGCCATGAGTGGCTAATCTCTTTGTATCACACTTGGGAAGTAAACAATTGAAGTTATAGGGTTTAAAAATTTGGGTATTTCTTAAACTTTAATTGTGTAATTGTGTTTTTGAACTACTGTGTTAAATCGTGATTAATCTTATGTTGAAGCCATTTTAGTTAATTGATCTTGTGTCAATTTCTAATGTCATGAACATGGTTTCTTGCTTTAACACAAACATAGGGTTGTATGTTCTAGTGTAATGAAGTATAGTATTGTCCATCTTTGAATGTTGATGATTCTTGATACCTAAGCCTATTGAACAATCAATCCGTTAACACCAATTGCATCATAATTATTTGACCAATTTGTGATAACCTTAGACTTCATTTGTTGAAACCTAGGTGTGGTCCTTTTAATTAATTGCTTACAATCTAATTTGTCTACTACTATTTCTATAACATTTCTATTCCAATTTTTATAAATCAAAATTTCTTCCAACTAAACTTTCTTAAATGAACCAAGTGCAATCTTCATAAGTTACATAGCGTCTTCATAAGCAATAGTTTCCAATCCACTAAATAACATTAGCTAACCACATGCTCCTTGGATTCGATACCCTATTTACCCTTACTACATAGGTTATTTAGGTTTTGCATGATCCGTGACGACCGGCTCATAAGGGTTCAAGGAACCCGACTTTTTTATCTCGCTAGCTCAAGGAGTCCGACTTTTCTTTTCTTGCGAGTTAAAAGATTTCAACCCGACTTTTCTTCTCGCCAGTTCAAAGAACTCGATTTTTCTTATCGCGGGCTCAAAGGAACCTGACTTTTTCTTCTTGCAGGCTCAAAGAACCCGACTTTTCTTCTTTTGCGAGTTTTAAAAACCCGACCTTTTTTTCGCGGGTTTAAAACCTGACTTTTCTTTTCTTTTTTTTTTAATTTCCCATTTTTTAACAACATTTTTTTTTTCAAAACCAAGATTCTCTTTTGTTTGCAAGTGGGTCATCTACAAACCATAACCACCATCGATCTTTTTTTAGACCAACGATATTCTATCATATATTAAAGAAAAAAACAAATGGTTGTTGTCTTTTTCTTCTTCTGGTCACGAACTTTGACCGGATTATAGTTTGTAAAAATCATCATCATCCAAGCGATCATCATTTCTGTCAGCTTGTACTTATACTGTCACCAAGATCTCCCAATAATAATATCCACCTTTTTTTTCTTGTAACACTTTTCATAAAGAGTTACGTGGCTATTTACCAAAATAAAATAAATCCTCCAAAATTTCCTTTCATGACACGTGGCATAACACGTACCTCAGCTTTGAGATTTCCTTTACAGTTGAGAGAACAAGTTTAGCATTTGTTTCTTGCCACTTTGTAAGATCCTTTCTTGGCAGCTTTATGAGCAGGCGAAGGGTTTTTTTTCGAGCAGGATAGTAACATGCTCTGATACCATATAGAATTTCAAGCGGAAGCGATTTTCTATTTGGTTTTATTTTAGCCCTGAGGGCTGCTCGGTTTCTAGTCACCGACTCTCAAAACGACAAGGTGGTTTATGGTACAAGAAGTGTAGAGAGAAATATGAAAGATGTATATATTTCTTATTAATGTTTGGTACATTTTAAAAGGAGAAAACAATCTCCTATAAATACATGAAGGAAATACATAAAATGAGGAATGAGCTAAACTTTGGGCACAAGATAAGGAGATCTAATCATGGTGTAACGCCCCAAAAATCCATTTTGCTTAAGTTCGCCATTAGGCGCGATTAGCAAAATAATAAAACTGAAAATAGAGCATAAGAATGAGTGTTATGTTCTAATATGGGAATAAACTAATAAATGCTATTATTTGTATAAGTGGGCAAATAATAATAGAAACTAACTTAGTTAGTTAAGTTTTATAAAAAATGACAATTGGGGAAATGTTGGGGGACCATTAGTGTTAATGTGGGTGGGTCAAATAAGTTGGGCAAGAACACCCATTTGAGTGAAAAACGTGGGCAGCCCCAAAGGGTGTTTTATTGAGCTAAAACAAACCCCAATCTCACCAAATTGAAGAAGATTGTTGCAAGGGGCTGAAGTAATGGATGAAGTGGTTGTTCTAGAGGGTTAATCTTCAAGGAATAAGCTTTGGTAAGAACCCTAAACCCCAAATTCTTGTAGGGTTCGAAACCTATATGTGGGTTTTGAGCAAATGATGTTAAATTCATATTATTGCATGATTGTAGGTGATATTGATCATCTCGAATGGTTTAGAGATGAGCTAATTACTAGAAGTTGCTTGGTTGCAAAAGATGATGATCTTAGGTCTTCATTAGTAGCCTAAATGTTGCTAAAATTAGTTGTAAATCCATGCAATTGTAGGAATAATGTGTAGTTGATGATATTTATGTGGAAATTGATCATGATTGAAGGAGATTATGTGTTTTGGTGGAATGTGTGTATTAGGAGCTTGTACAATGTGCTCAAAATATTGTACGCACACCATGTGTTCGATGAAATGTTTAGATGAACTTGCGTGCAAGTAATTGATGAGAATGAATGGAAATATGATGATTGTAGGAAATTAATATAAAGGATGTGTTTTGATGGAAACCATGTGTGAATTATGATGGATTGTATGTAGGTATGTATGTATGCACATAAGTGATCTTATGGTTGTATACGTGTTCCATAATGTGTGAATTTGTATGCAAGACTCGACAAGTATGAAAGTAATGTGATAGTTGGTGCAAGTGATAGTAGGTTAACATGGGGATTTCGTCTTAGAGAGAAATCATGTGGGAATTAGTTGATTTTATGATTTGGTAAGAAGTATGCATTAGTAGTGTGTACACTATGCTTAAATATTATGATGTACGCGATGTGTTGATTAATTGGTGTGACAAATGATCTTGTATCTTAAATGAGATGTGAATATGATGTCTATGGTGAATCTTATATGATCTAGTACATCAATATGGACATATGCTTCTAAGTAGGATGTTGGTATAGTTGGAAGTTGACTTTCTGGAAAGTCAACAATGTAGAATAACATGGTTAGGCTCCCAAACTTGATTGTGTGATTAGAAACACTATGTGACGCATAACATGTTAAAACTATGAGACATATATGATAATAAGTGGTATTACTATGTGAGAATAAATGTGGTTGTGAATGTATGTTGTAGATATGATAGAAGTTGACTAATGAAAGTCAATGTGATATTGGTTGAGAATGGTTGTTAGTGTTTTATGATCATGTATGCTAACAATGATGTGAACATGATGATATGAAAGGATAGGAAGGATGGACTCAACCATGGAAGCTAATGGGTCAAGAGGAGGCAAATAAACAAACATGAACTTGGAGGACTTGAGGTAAGTGATTCCCGAACTTAACTCGCATCTATGATATTGAATTATGTTCACATAGAATGAGAATCTTGAAGGAGTACATGGTTTTGGTTATGGGTCAAGGATTTACATGGTAGTTAACTTGGACTTTGTCTTTGTAAATGTAACTAGTGTAGACAGGGTTTGAGCGAATCAAGTATAGTAGGTGCTTGAACTCAAACCGGAAGCTCGTAGGGGCATGCATTCGATCCGAGAATTGATCAAGGTATGTGTGGAATGATGGGTGGGAGGGTAGTAAATGAGTTGCTAGAATGTCAGAAATTGTGGGTAAGAATGGCATGAAAGATATTGCGTTGAAAAAGGAAAGCATTGTGCAAGACCTGCTGTTGGCGTAGGATACGCCAGTTTTGGCGTAGGATACGCCAAGTCTGGTTTGCCTACGCCAAATTCTGCTGCCCTACGCCACTCTGTCACCCCTTGCCTACGCAAGTGGCGTAGGCTACGCCACTTTTGGCGTACCCTACGCCAAATCCCCCTCCGGCCTTGGATGTTGATTTTTCAGCTCGTTTATGCTTCCGTACCTTGCCCGAGCAACTCCAAACCTCATTTATAGTACATATGTGTACTCATGCTCGGGTTTGAGAGAGGGCTTCATGTATGTAAGGGTTGGTAGTTATATGTAGTTTGAGTAGAGGATTGGAAACGTCACATTTGTCTTAGAGATTGGCGAAGAAAGAGTAACATGACGGGTAAAGTAGGTTATATGAGGGAATTGTATGCTTGTATGTAAAGTAACTTATATGAGGGAATTGTATGCTTGTATGTAAAGTAACTTATATGAGGGAATTGTATGCTTGTATGTAAAGTAAGTTATATGAGGGAATTGTATGCTTGTATGTAAAGTAGGTTATATGAGGGAATTGTATGCTTGTATGTATTGTGGGGTATTGAGGGAATTGTATATTTGTATGAATTGTGGGGTTATTAACCTTGTTATGTGAATGGTAAGGAAGATGCAGGTATGTAAGTGTGAATGCATGAGACTTGTAGGATCAGCTCGGGGTACCACACCCGAACTTCCAAAAAGGCGTTGGAACGAGATCATGGAGTATCTATGGATATTATCTCCGCATTTTGAGTAGTGTGTATTAAGTCACTAAGTGAACTAACGAAACGGTTATTTGGTGATCGCAGGTTGTCTTGTCTACCTAATAGAGTAAGGAAAGGATGGAGATCGAGCAAGGAGGCGGATTGTACGAGGACACGACCCTATAACGTGATATAAATGGGTCATGTTTAATGTGATAGAACACATTTGAAAGATGTAATACCTAAAATGTTTAGTAGATTTGGGTTATAAACATCCAAGGTTGTTTTTAAAAGAAATAAATTTTTCGGTTGGTATTTCCGCTGCACGTTTTTCTGTAAATTGGCTTAGGGTGTTACACATGGGCATAATACAAAGAGCTAGTCTTGGGGCATGATGCAAAGAAGATTTTGACTACAATTATTACTCTGACTAGCCAAGTGGTCATCATCATCCATACTCCGAGTTATATACCTAGGGTTGAATATGAAAAACAAACCCATTAATGTATGTTAGATTAGTCAAGTAATTGAACAAAACAACCAGCAAAATGCGTAGGAAAAAGATCGGTCGTAGCTTACGGCCCCAAAACAGAAAAAATAAAACAAATATAGGTTGAGCGCCCTAGACGCACTTCTAGGCGTCCAGGACGCTGCCCAACGTCCTGGTGGGCGTCTCCAGAAGGTCTTGGGCGTCCGGAGTCTACCAGTTGGGCGTCCTAGGCGCATGTATGGCATCCTAGGTGCATGTTGCTGCAAAAAAAAATGTGAATCTAACATCTTGACTAGTTTTTAAAGGGGATTCGGATACTTTTGAACCCATGTTTAAGGCCCTTCCTAGGGACACTTGGGGATTTATTTAACACCATTATATCATGCTTATAAGATGTCATTGATCAAGTTCCCTTTTCGGTTATTACATGCTTATGTTGTTTTTATCCAAATCGACCCGTTTAGATGTATTTGCCAAAAACCAAGACCAAAGCTGGACATATGCTCATCTAAAGACATAGTCAAGGTTCACACCTGGAAGATTAGCTAACTATCCGGTTCTAGCTTACCCAACACTTACCAATGGCGGGTTTGGACTAAGCTTGGACAAATGGGTTTTATCGAGGACTTGTCCTTGTTACCTTTTAGTATCCCATTCATCCTAAATCTTTTCCCAATCGATTCATGACCTGATTTTGATTAATCCCTCATCAGTAGAGGTAGTTTTCAAGATTTCCCTCGGGCAATATGCCGTTGTGGTGCTACCTTAGCGTCTATGGCCCCGTGGGCCAATTATGCACAATTTAAAGCACCCGGTCTACATTGCCCATTGGTATAATGGATTCACCAGTCACTTATCAGTTCGGGAGTGGTTGCCTAGCAAGTCAATACCGCAATGGTATGAGTACGAGATTTGAGTCCTAGAAGGACTTACCTTAGCTCGCGCCTTTTTTTTTTGCTTCTAGACTATCTTGCGATTACTAACATAAAGTCTACGAATATAATCAAGTAATTAACAACAATCGATATCGGCATAATGTTGACCCTCGGTTTAGGTCCTTCTCTAACTAGTGTTTCACCCAATTTTCCCTTTACCCTAATTGGGATATTGACAACCTTCCTCTAAGGTCGTTTTCTATGAATTATGAATCTCGTTTAAGCTTCTTTTGTGACATTCCAATGACTAGTTTCGAATATACATGCAAACGTATAACTAAGCATATAAACATACTAGGAATGTATTGAGATTTAAGCCATCGAGTGACTTACCTTATGTGTGCTCCTACCCGCGCATATCCTTTGATTCTAGTCCTCCCGAAGCCCCTCTTTTTACTACCTAGTAGATTGTAATTCACCTAGGTGGTTAGGATCATAATTAACAACATGGTTACACTTGATCAATCAACCTTTTTATGTATCGTGTTCAACACATTTATCAAGTTTTAGTCCAAATTCATTCATTTGGACATTTTAACAAACACTTGGTGGGCATGAATTATCAAGACTATAATTTTAGGTGGTTTATGAGCCATTTGCCTATCAATTAAGTATTTAGCCTTGATTCATCATACGATGACAATTTGACAACCCAAGTTCACATTCTTAGTTCTAAAACACCCATTTTAGCTTATGAGCACACATGTTGCTCATACCCATCAATACCCACCAAGTTATCTTAGGGATTTCTTTCCATTTGATAAAACTAGCATGAATTCAACAAAGATTAGTTGGGAATAAGGTTTCCTTGCACTAGAGACACCTTCCCCAACACCCAATTCGACTTTTATATAAACCCTAGATTATCAACATTGCCATGAAAAGCTATAATACATCAAATATGATGAAACAAGAGTTACCTACTGATTACACGAGGTTGGTAGGTCTGATTTTTTGCTATCCCAAGCAAAAGCCCCTTGAATTGAACTTGATTGAAGCTTGTTTATGAGTTTTTAGGGTTTGGTTTGCAAGAGGGTGTTTGGATCGTGAGTTATGAGCAGGGAAAACATATTCCCTGCATTTTATTCAAGTCTACAAGTCAAGTTTAAGGCTTTGGCATGTTTAGTTCCTCCACTTTTGCCAAGTATTTTCTAGTTAAAAGCCATGTGTGCTTATATTATCATAAAATACGGTTTAGAAATTTTGGGGTGTTACAACTCCACCCCCCTTAAAGAGGGTTTCGTCCTCGAAACCAGATGTATATGTGGATTCCCATGGGTCGCGCCTCATGGTTAACCTTGAGTTTTATTCCTCCTCGACGAGGGTTACTTTAATGGAATTTGATTATTCCTCTAAGTTTATGTATACATATATCGTTAATCTTTACGAGAGATTATTCAAGTTTAGGCACCCGCAGGTGTCCTGGTTTGTCCAAGAGCCATCGATTTGACTCTTTTGCGTGTTTAGAACCCTTAAGTCCCAGAAGACTTAGGGTGTGCATTTAATTATTTACTCTGCTTAGAATCATTTATATGCACAAAGGCACATATTGGGTTTGGTTATCATACGGCTTCCCGAAGACCTTCACCCACACTCAACGTGGTTTTAATTTCCGTTTGATTTTGGCTCAAAGGCTTCTTATAATGCCATGGTTTTACCGGAAAGCATCGAGTCCTTTCCATACCACAAGTTTTCTTTGTCATAGACAACGCATGTCCTTTTTAATTGTGTTTTCACCTGTCACTAGGCTTAGTTATATTTATGCATTCCTCTGGGTCCAAGTGGTGACGACTTCACTTAACCCTTTGAACCTTCTAGTGATTGCTTATCCATCACTAGACTATTAACGGTTTATCGTTCGTTTTGTTACTATCCGATTGCTAATTTTTTGAATAGTTAATTCATCAGGGTTTTCGGTTACACGTAGACTTAAGTTAAGTTTCATAACTTTTGTCTAACATGTGCATATGTCCTAGTTCAGAGGCCCTCACCTAAGCTAGTATTTCGTATTACTCATTCAGAGTTAGAATGTTCCATGGAATCCTCCATATAATACCTTAGATAGCAATTAGCCTGTCTCATGTATTCTTTAACGCGCATTAGTATCATTTTATCCGAATTTTAGTGTGTGAGTTTCAACTCTTAGTCGAAACTAATTCTAGGCGGCTGATCACCTATTATCTATTTCCCCCGGTGCCCCGTGCTTTTTTTTTTTTAGGATTTTTACCCTATCTATAAAATTAGCATAGGGTTCGTGACCCCTTCTTATCCAGCGTTTCGAATTTATATATATATATATATATATATATATATATAGCTCTAGCAAGCATCTTATTTGAGTCTTAACCTGAGTCTTCCGACTCTTTTGTTTATCTAGGTATTATTTCGTATATAACACCCCATCCTTACATCCCCTTCCGGGTCATGCTATTTTTTTATTTAATCCCTCGGAACACTTTGGTCCCGAAGAAATTTTTAATGGTCTACCCTTACAGGGTTCGTGTCTATGCTATGATCCGATTTGTTCATTCATGTCCCTTAGGACTTATTGACCCTTAGATCAATTTAGCGTTCCTTAAAAATGTTCTTACTTGTCTTCGCTTCATGGTGTTACATTACCATGTTTAATCACACATGTTTATTCACTTACGTTTTCTTTATTTAGTATTCGTATGCATAGTAGTCTAGCAGACCGCTTTTGGTTTGTTATGAAGGCATTGCCTTCATTTCTCTGACTCACAGCTATCAATATGATTTAGAGTTCAGATTGTCCGTTGATCCACCATGTGCTAAGGCCCATGAGGTTTATATCGCTTTGTTCGTTTTTGACAAGCCTTCATTAGACCAGATCGATCATCGTTTACTCCCACAAAATCCTTGCTCGAGGCTAGGATAGTCTCTCTGGTGCGGAGGCACTTCTGGTTTCCAGGGTTTTCTACGAGCCCCTTATTGATTTAGCGTTTAATTTCTTCTTTTATTTAACACGTCATTTTACGGTATAAAACCATGTTTTTTAGCTCAGTTTCGTGTGAATCATAGTTCACACTTGCCCCGTGTGGTTCTATTCTCGTTTGCATTTCAAATTAGCGAGACGCGTGGTCCTTGGTTATCCGTGAACTTTCACGGATCATTATGATTTAGTGTGATACTTAGTTCACAATTGCTCGTAGGCTTTAATGAATTCATTATGATTAGTGTGAAGCATAGTTCACATTTGCCCGTTGGCTTTCACGAATTTAATATGATTAGTGTGACGAATAGTTCACATTTGCCCGTAGGCTTTCACAAATTTAATATGATTAGTGTGACGCATAGTTCACATTTGCCCGTAGGCTTTCACAAATTCATCATGATTAGGTGACACATAGTTCACATTTGCCCACAGGCTTTCACGAATTTAATATGATTAGTGTGACGCATAGTTCACATTTGACCGTAGGCTTTCACGAAATTAATATGATTAGTGTGACTCGTAGTTCACATTTGCCCGTAGGCTTTCACGAATTTAATATGATTAGTGTGACTCGTAGTTCACATTTGCCCGTAGGCTTTCACGAATTCATTATGATTAGGTGACGCATAGTTCACATTTGCCCATAGACTTTCACGAATTCATTACGAGTCAAGTTTAAGTATAACTTAACCTTGAGCTTAGCCTGAATCTTGGCCTTTTGTTTTACATCAGTATGGGGTTCATGTTGGAATACGAGTTAACCGCTCAAGTGTGGTTCAAATTTATTTAGTGTTTACCCTTAGATATGGTTCAGATTCATCTGTGATTTTTTTTTCTTCCTTTGATGAAGGTTTAACCTTTACTGTTTAACTAACCCTCGACTAGGGTCTAGTTTGGTTTACAGTTTAACCTTCGGTTAAGACTCAGATTTGTTATGGTTTGACCTTCAATTAAGGTCCGATTGATTTACTTGCGATTCATCCTATAGTCAGGACTCGTTTGCATTTATGACTTAACCTGTGATTATGGTTCAAGTCTGCTTACGGATTAACGTTCGATTAAGGTTCGAGTTTGTTCATGGCTTAACCATTAATTAAGGTTCACCTTCATTTATGAATTTAATCTTCTATAAAGGTTCGAGTTTAATTATGACTTAACCTTTGATTAAGGTTCACGTTTATTTACGAATGTAACCTTCTATAAAGGTTCGATTTTAATTATGACTTAACCTTTGATTAAGGTTCAAGTCTATTTACGAATTTAACCTTCTATAAAGGTTCGAGTTTAATTATGACTTAACCTTTGATTAAGGTTCAAGTCTATTTACGAATTTAACCTTCTATAAAGGTTCGAGTTTAATTATGACTTAACCTTTGATTAAGGTTCAAGTCTTACCTTGATCCGTGTAACCGTTGTGGTAATACCTTTGGCTCTATGACCCTGTGGGTCGTTTATGCATCGGTTTTACTTACCCGGTCTACCCGGCCTCTTACGTTATTTGGCAATACTTCCTTGTTATATGACCTCACGAGTTATATTTTTGGAAATGTTTAATATGGCTTACTCCCCTAACCCAGTCCTTGTCACGTGAAGGGTAGACATATAGATCATGAGAAGCCCACCACACCATGTGTTTAACACTTACCTAGCCAGGGTAAGCAATCCACACATGACACGGTGATCTTATCGCAATCACCACGGTACTCTCCAAATGGACAATTTCTGGTCATGCATCTTGTTTAATAAAAACATTCTTGTTAGTTTGTCTAATGTATTTTTGTATACCCAAATTATTAAGCTGTTTGTGTTTTATCCGATCGCGCAGTCTTGTTGGTACGATCATGCCTTCCAATTCCCGGTTCGGTTGAGCCTTAGCCCACCATGACCGTGTGATTGGAATTTGTCCGAGTTTTAAGTATTCTTTTCATCTTTTCCCAGTTTCCGGTTCGGCTGAACCTTAGCTCACCATGACCGTGTAATTGGCGTATATCCGGGTTTTATGGCTCATTGTACCTTTTCCAAATTTAATTCTTGATTGACTCGTGTTCAATCGTGATGTATAATGCTAATCAACTAGATTAAATTATTTTTGGAAATAAATTCCTTACCGGATTGATGATAAGCTTGAACCGAATGCTTAACTCGTTTAACCTTGGGCTCTGAATACCACTTGTAAGACCCTAACACGTTGTCTTGCGTTTAACGAATAAAATAAGGGTTGAACATGTGATACCATTACCAAAAACCATGTTAAGACGTTAACTAATATGTACAAAACATGACTTTGAAAGACTTGACATAAGTACTAGGTTATTCACAATGATTTCAACCTAAAAGGCTTAAGTTTTACACCCAAAATCTAGAGTCTATGCGGAAGCTAACACGATGCAACGTTCGGTTCTTCACTAAATGAGCTTGATCATCATCCATACTCCGAGTTATATACCTAGGGTTGAATATGAAATACAAACCCATGAATGTATGTTAGATTAGTCAAGTAATTGAACAAAACAACCAGCAAAAGGTGTAGGAAAAAGATCGGTCGTAGCTTACGGCCCCAAAACAGAGAAAATCAAACAAATATAGACTGAGCGTCCTAGACACACTTCTGGGCGTCCAGGACGCTGCCCAACATCCTGATGGGCGTCTCCAGAAGGTCTTGGGCGTCCGGAGTCTACCAGTTGGGCGTCCTAGGCGCATGTCTGGGCGTCCTAGGCGCATGCTGCTGCACAAAAAAATGTGAATCTAACATCTTGACTAGTTTTTAAAGGGGATTCGGATACTTTTGAACCCATGTTTAAGGCCCTTCCTAGGGACACTTGGGGATTTATTTAACACCATTATATCATGCGAATAAGATGTCATTGATAAAGTTCCCTTTTAGGTTATTACATGCTTATGTTGTTTTTATCCAAATCGACCCGTTTAGTTGTATTCGCCTAAAACCAAGACCAAAGCTGGACATATGCTCATCTAAAGACATAGTAAAGGTTCACACCTGGAAGATTAGCTAACTATCCGGTTCTAGCATACCCAACACTTACCAATGACGGGTTTGGACTAAGCTTGGACAAATGGGTTTTATCGAGGACTTGTCCTTGTTACCTTTTAGTATCCCCATTCATCCTAACTCTTTTCCCAATCGATTCATGACCTGATTTTGATTAATCCCTCATCAGTAGAGGTAGTTTTCAAGATTTCCCTCGGGCAATATGCCATTGTGGCGCTACCTTAGCGTCTATGGCCCCGTGGGCCAATTATGCGCAATTTCAAGCACCCGGTCTACATTGCCCATTGGTATAACGGATTCACCGTCACTTATCAGTTGGGAGTGGTTGCCTAGCAAGTTAATACCGCAATGGTATGAGTACGGGATTTGAGTCCTAGAAGGACTTACCTTAGCTCGCGCCTTTTTTTTTGCTTCTAGACTAGCTTGCGATTACTAACATAAAGTCTACGAATATAATCAAGTAATTAACAACAATCGATATTGGGATATTGACAACCTTCCTCTAAGGTCGTTTTCTATGAATTATGAATCTCCTTTAAGCTTCTTTTGTGACATTCCAATGACTAGTTTCAAATATACATGCAAACATATAACTAAGCATATAAAGATACTAGGAATGTATTGAGTTTAAGCCATCGAGTGACTTAGCTTACGTGAGCTCCTGCCCGCGCATATCCTTTGATTCTAGGCCTCCCGAAGCCCATCTTTTTACTACCTAGTAGATTGTAATCCACCTAGGTGTTTAGGATCATAATTAACAACATGGTTACACTTGATCAATCAACCTTTTTACGTATCGTGTTCAACACATTTATCGAGTTTTAGTCCAAATTCATTCATTTGGACATTTTAACAAACACTTGGTGGGCATGAATTATCAAGACTATAATTTTGGGTGGTTGATGAGCCATTTGCCTATCAATTAAGTATTTAGCCTTGATTCATCATACGATGACAATTTGACAACCCAAGTTCACATTCTTAGTTCTAAAACACCGATTTTAGCTTATGAGCACACATGTTGCTCATACCCATCAATACCCACCAAGTTATCTCAGGGATTTCACTCCATTTGATAAAACTAGCATGAATTCAACAAAGATTTGTTGGGAATAAGGTTTCCTTGCACTAGAGACACTTTCCCCAACACCCAATTCGACTATTATATAAACCCTAGATTATCAACATTGCCATGAAAGCTATAATACATCAAATATGATGAAACCAGAGTTACCTACTGATCACACGAGGTTAGTAGGTCCGATTTCTTGCTATCCCAAGCAAAAGCCCCTTGAATTGAACTTGATTCAAGCTTGTTTATGAGTTTTTTAGGTTTGGTTTGCAAGAGAGTGTTTGGATCGTGAGTTATGAGCAGGGAATACATATTCCGTGCATTTTATTCAAGCCTACAAGTCAAGTTTAAGGCTTTGGCAGGTTTAGTCCCTCCACTTTTGCCAAGTATTTTTTAGTTAAAAGCCACGTGTGCTTATATTATCATAAAATACGGTTTATAAATTTTGGGGGTGTTACAATATATGTGTATATATATATATATAGGGTGGGGTTCATGTAGAAAGTGGTGTTTTCCTAAGAAGTGTAGGAAGTGTTTTAGGCCCTTGGATTAAATTATTAATGGTCTAGATTGAATGAGTGGCATGATTGTAATTAGTGTTTTATAATTAGTGGTTAATTAAAACATATAGGGGTATTATGGTAAATGTATTCTTGTTTTAAAAGCAACCAACACACTAACTGTTGTAATCAATCCCTTTTTTTACTCTCATTTCCATATCGAAACCCTCTGCAAAGAGGAAATAAGAATCCACAAAAAAAAGCATTGATTTAGATAAACATTTTGGAGCAAAATTCAAACGTGAGATTTAAACCCTCTTTGCTCTTCATTAAATTGGTATGTTTTGAAAAAAAAAATTGTGGTGTTTTCCGAATTTATGCATAAGAAGATGAAGTGTGAAACAATGCAGTGTTTTGATTGAAGGCGTTGAACAGACGAGGTAAAAAGATAAACGGTGGATCAAGTAAATCGCTGATTGAAATTGTGTCATCATAAATCAAACGATGTTTTATCATGTATATTTTGTGTAAGGTTACATGTCGGTGTTTATTTCTTCACCTGGTGTTTTAACAATGTTTATTTCTTCGTTTAGTGTTTTACTGGTGTTTATTTCTTCGCATAGTGATTTATAACAACTGACAGTGTCTTATCATTTTTTAATGGTTGTTAGTTGATTTATTTCTTCGCATGGTGTTTTTTCATTGATTATTTCTTTGCAAGGTTACCAATGTTTATTCCTTCGCATGGTATTTTATCAATGTTTATTTCTCCGTATAGCGTTTTATCAATGTTTATTTCTTCGTATAGTGTTTTACCGGTGTTTATTTCTTCTCAAGATGTTGTGTTTTATGTTTATAAGTTTTATGTTAGTGTGTTTTAATGTTTGACAGTTGATGTTGTAGTGTTTTATATTCATAAATTGTGTATTATAGTCATCATAGTTGTTCTCATGAAAATCGCCTACTTATAAACTGCATATGGAATTAGATCCATAATAAACTGGATGATAAACTAGATATGGAATTAGACATCATGTTCTCTTTCGATGATATAAACTGGATATGGATCTGAATGTGAATAGAAATGAAGATGATGATATGATGAAATCGTGATAATTATGATGAAGATTATGATATGTAATTAAATATTCAGTTGTCATAAAAAAAAAGAAAATTGATAAATGATATATATTTCATAATTATCTAATTAATATTTTCAAATTGATTTATTATTAAAAAGACCTAATCCATTTTGTTAATTACCAAGATACCCTTTTCTCTTAGTATTAAGAATGCCACATGTCATGAATGTGTGGCTTCCTACACTTCTTAGAAAAACACTACTTTCTACACTTCTTAATATATACCCTTTATATATATATATATATATATATATATTGTTGATTGATATGTTTTTTTTTCATTACAAGGAGAAAACAACCTCCTATATAAATACATAAAGTTAACTCAAAAAGAAAACACTAATATTGGGCATGAGGAAAGCTTGAGAAAAGTCAAAGTCAAGCATAAGACAAAGAGAGAGGTAGGAGGGAAATTAGGAAAATGGTTTCCAATACTCCCCCTCAAGTTGGGCATTATATGCTACTTCTGGTCTTTACTGAATGCTATGGAAACCAAATATACAACTCCCTACACTTACCTACCACTAGCAATTGGTATCATAGTATGCTTGTTCATGCTATCAAAATTGGATGAATTTGTGTTGGCTCCATCTGTGTATTTGTAGTTTTCCATCGGTTCTCTAAGCAAATACTCACTTTCCTCTTCGTTTGAAGTACTTTGGACCCATGGATGCTTGTGTATCATTGATGCTAGTATTCCTTCAAGCTCTATTGCCACTTCCTTCATGGTAGGCCTTTCGTCTCCTTTAAGTCGTAGGCATCTTTCAGCAATTCTTGAAACTTGGATGATTTCATTGGGAACTTCGTTTAGCTGCAAGTTTTCATCAAGAACCTGTAATATACCACCCTCTTTTAGAGAAGATATAAAATACATGGCTAGATTCCTTTCTTTCTCTGGCCTATCAAAGTTAAGAACTTTCTTTCCTGTTAAAAGTTCCACCAGCACTACGCCAAAACTATAAACATCGCTCTTATCAGTTAGCTGACTTGTGTGCAAGTATTCAGGATCCAAGTAACCTAGCGTTCCCTGCACTATTGTGGCCAACTCAATCTGATCCATAGGAATTAGCCTAGATGCTCCAAAATGGCTACATTTGCTACATAATTGTCATCCAAAAGTATATTCATGGGTTTGACATCTCGATGAATAATTGGGACTGAGGCTTCAGAGTGTAAATATGAAAGTGCTCCAGCTGTCTCCGTTGCTATTCTGAGTCGGATGTCCCAAGTAATCGCCAGTGACTTGCTTTCGTCATGGATATGATCAGAAAGGGTCCCATTTGGAATGAATTCATAAACCAATAATGGGACTTCTGTTTCCAAGCAACACCCAATCAGCTTCACCACATTTCTATGATTAATCTGTGAAAGAATAATAACTTCATTGATAAATTGCTCTATCTGTGTTTCGGTTTGATCTGGTAATTTGGACTTCTTTATAGCAACGATTCTGTCATCAGACAGAACTCCTTTATAAACTGTGCCATAACCGCCCTTGCCAATAATCCTGCTCTCATCATAATTGTTGGTTGCCATCTTAAGCTCTTCTACAGTGAAGACCTTTGCCTGGTCATGAGAACCGCCATCCCTAGAATTTCGTTGCTGCAACATTATTCCACCATTTTGCCTAAAAAAAATTTCTCTTAGTTTCATAGCCTTATGCTTCTTGAATCCCACATATACCCAGGTGACAAACATAAGCAGAAATAGCAAAGACGCTAAGGTACCTGTGATGAGACGATTAACATATATAGTTATATCAAGCACAATTATTCGGTTTGTCATCATACCTATCTCACAATATAATTTGACTATTCGAGAATAGGTGGAGTCTACTCACATATGGTAATCGTTATAATGAGAGGTTGATCTTTAGTGCAACCGGATCCATCTTTCTTGCCATCCCCGGAGTAACCTTTTCGACATTTACACTCGTAGCTTCCTTTTGTATCTTTACATATATTATGTACACAACCAGTAAGTTCTGGCTTTTTACACTCATCAATATCTGTAAAATAAAAAAATTGTCAAGCATTTTGTTAGGGGAAAACTTCTGCGATAAAGGTTGTAAAAAAATGAAAGAAATTACCAAATATGTAGCTAACACTTACTCTTGCAGCCATCCATAATATAAGGATTGCCTTCATAACCTTCAAGGCAATTGCAACGATATCCAGGACCAGCATAATTTTGAACACATTCACTATTTCCCTCGCATAAGAAATTTTTAGTGTCCTTACTTGCTATGTCACATTTCGAGGTTCCAATCGCCCAATCAAGTAACATAGGCATCCTTTCCACAGTTTCGAAACCACGCAGATTGCTAGAAGAAAAGCTGAAGTTGTCATCTCTAACGACAAAAGCATGGCTACAAGGGTTGAAGTCTAGTATATTGCTATGGTTCTTGTAGCTACTTACTGACAAGCTAAAAGAATTCATTCCTTCTGGAATTGCTACTTCACAACACCCTATTCCAGAACAAGAACCATTTATGATTCCGCGGTTACTATCACATCTAGAAATGCATCCAGTACCATCCAACTCGTTCCTCCTTGATCCTTCTATATACGCCTGTGTGTCACATCCTATGGCAACAAATCTGTTCCTCGTTGAGATTCGGAAAGTTGAAAAGCTCAAAGATATGATCGTTTTTGTATTTCTGCCTGATCTATCGTAGCAATCATGGGCTACTGACGTCATGATTTCCATCTCACCTGTGCTCAGTGAAATGTTTGTAACAGGAACGTTGCCAATGCAAGGTGTAGGCTCATCGAGTGACCGGTTACATCTTACATTGAACTCTGGGCTGTAGTAGCATCCTTCCTCTGAACCAATTGAATTTTCATAACACAGATCAGCGTATCTTGGCTTGCTATGTATCCATCCATCCACACACAAGGGTCCAGGCCCAATGATTATAATGTTATCTTTTAGCTCATTGCTTTATTCATTAATTGGCCCGATGATTACACTTTTGTTCATATCTCAGCCTATAGTTATTTTGGGCTCAATTTCATAGATATGGACGGTTTTTCTAGCAAGGACACCCCCCCCCCCCCAAAGCCTAAGAAAACTTTGGCGAATGCCCTTTTTGGCAAAATCGCACAAAGCCTGGGTGAATCTTTTGATCTGCCCCCGCCAAAAGGCAGTTATTGAATGCTTGCAAAGCCCTCATGCCCAAGATTTCCTGAATGTTATCCCAATCAAAGGTTTGGGCCAAACAATGTCTAGGGTTGAATACATGGCAATTCTTAAATATCGTTTGGTGATCCCCATGTACAATGAAGATGAGGTCTGTCCGATTTGCCGTAAGGCATGCTTGGACAAATATGGGGAACATGCGGTTCACTGTAAGGAGTTGCCCGGCTTCAAATATAGGCATGATTGGGTCCGGGACGTTCTTTGGGACATTTTAAGAAGGGCTGGGATCTCAGCCAAGAAAGAGGCTCCTGTGAATTTCCTCTCAGACCCCACAGAAGGGAGATCCACCCTACGTCCAACAGACCTGCTTGTCTTTGGGTGGGCCGGGGGAAACACGCTTGTGTCGATCTAACATGCGTATCTCCCCTGGTTGGTTTGATGGATACTGGTTTTGTAACAGGGCAAGTGGTGCGGAAAGCGGAGGCGAAGAAAGTTGAGAAGCATGCTAAAGCTTGTGAGGAGAACCAACACGTTTTCGTAACCGGAAGCCATTCGTTTCCTGACCAAAGTCCAACGGGTTATTAATAGCAGTGTCTCGACTCCGTGGGGCAGGGGTTCGTTTTTAGTAGGCTAGGGTTTGCCGTCCAAAAAGGGGTGGCGGCGCAGCTTGTTGCCCGCCTGCCCGCTATCTTGATGTAATTTTTTGCAAATTTTTCTTTATCACATAAAATTTATAAAAAAAAAAAAAAAAAAATTCATAGAAGAGTTTGTATACATAGCTTGAACGGGGCTTGAGGTACATGGCTACACATATGTATTAAGAGATGGATAGCTAAAGAGGTCAAGAGATTGGTAAATGGTAATTGGTAGAACACTTAGGGAGGACACGCAGTGTGATTCTTTAGGGGTTGAGGTGGTTATTTGACGGCGTGATGAACTGGCGGGTTGTTATAATAGGATCTGCCAATGGGGCGGTTCAAGGATATCAAACCGTACCACATATGATGCAATCAGATACCACATGGCAAGTCACTTTGATGATGTAGTTGCTTAGCGTTTTATCTTGTATTTTGTTGTATACTAGTGGGAATGCCCGCGCGTTGCAGCGGGTGTCCCAAGTGATACCAGATTCAATTATGATGTCTAAAAATAGACATTTAAATGGATCAACCTATAACCTTTTGGATTAACCGATTAAAAGATCAAAAATCATAATCTATTAGCCATATGAATAAAAAAAAAACTTATGTATGGGAACTATTAATGCAAGCATTTTAGTATGTGCTTAGGCTATTTTATTCATGATCTTAAAACAATGATTGAATATTGTAGCTTCTGTATCGAATTATAAAACCATATCGTAACTAAATTTTCTCTCTTAATATATGCGTATTAACAAAAATCATTAGTTCATAGCACATAAAAGTTGATAATCAAATAAATACATTCATCATAAAATATATTTTTTAAAAATACATTGGTTGGTTAAACAATTGAACCTGATGTTCATTATTAAACTCATTGAATAAAAAAAATATTTAATTTACATTTCAAGACATTCCCAATACTCACATTTATTTTCTTCATTACCTTATATTTAACTTATTACAATGGAGGGGTAGAGATGGAACAAAATACGAAGGGTAGCAAATTTAACCTAGTCCTTTTCATATGTCATCTTATAAAATATTTAAAATTACATTTGTGTCAATTACATTTGCGTCAATCTAAAATGCTTAATAATGTATTATAGTTTATAGTTTATAGATTCTAGATGATTGTGTCATTAAAGAAATATTTTTTTTTTGTCAAATTTATGAATTAGCTATGAGTACTTTAGTTGATATGTTGGTTATAAGTCTATGACCGAGTTGACCTTAATGTTTCAACTGTTAGATTGAATCTATTCTCAATATTAGTAGGACTTAATAAACATGTTTGTTTTAAAGGAATAATATCAAAGAGTAAATTTCATTTTACGTCCTTTAGGTTTGAGTCAAATTGCAAGTGATGTCCAGTAATTAACGAAATGACACTGAATGTCCTTTATGTTACCGTTTGTCATCAGGCGATATTCTTTTGGCCTAACCAAGTTAATTTTTTTTTTGTTAACTCTTAACATATGCCACTCGTATGTAGGCATAATTTTCATTTTCACTTGATTACTAAAACAAGAAATAAATAAAAATAACTTGGGTGTCTCAATGAACTGGATGAACACTTGGTGCTCAGACGACCCGAGTTCAAAATGGAATTCAGAACTCGAATTGTCATTAACCTCAAATTTTCAGTAACTTTGGGTAACTGTAGTTAACACGCAAAATAAAACATTATAGAAATCAACACTGATGCACACAAGATATGTTTAATCCCACTTTAATACCATCAATGACTCAAATCTTTAGGAAAATCTGTTAGCATATTGCAATGTACAAAATTGCCTATAGCTCATACTTACCCAAAACTACTACTACATTCTGGAGAATAACGACCATAAGCTCCATGAGCATCACCACCAAGGCACCTATGTGCTCCTGAGAAAATATGAACATACAAAAGAGAGTAATATCAAAATCTAATGTTTTATTCCAACAAAAAATCAATAAAATATTGAAAAAGATGATTTCATGTGTGGTGGTTTCTAAATGCCGAGTCTTAATAGTACAACCACTACTTGTAAGATCTATTTTGACCCACTACCTATCCTTCCATACCCTGTGACACAGACTGTCATACAAATTGTGACACTAAGCCACTAAAATGGATCTAAAAAACAAAAAGGGTTCAAAGAACATAAAACACTATCATTATTGGTTGTCTTGGAGATGTAATTACTGCCACAGGAAGGCAACGTCTTTCAACTTAATTTCGTAAAAAATAAATTAACATTTTTCATATACAATGAAACTAAAAAAAAACTAAATGAAAACAAAAACAAATGTTAAATAATCAATAAACCTGTAAATGGATGATGCTCCTTTTTAGTGCCATTGCCTACAATTAGTTAGGTATACCTGGAAAACCAACATTTTTGTTCATTTCAACTCGTTTAAATTTGCCACCAACATTGTTGTAGCAGGGAATAACATTCGCCCATTTTCCAGAATAAATCCAACTTCTTTTATGTTGCATTTAAAACATAATTTTGTGATTAACCCGCGCTATGCAATGAGGATTGTATTTCTCTAACTAATACATAATGGTTAGATTGCACATGTAAAAAGATAACATTAGCTTGTACATTTATATAGGCATATAGGTCATTCCTACCATATGGTTAACATGAGAAGTGTTGAAAAGGATTAACACTGCCCAATTGCCTTGTGGCATCTTTGTTGAGTGTCCAAGGCTCATGCAGTTTTTGAATGCCTTCTGGATCCATTCCATAGGAGGATAATTTTGATAAAGTGCACCTAATAAACCAGTACTTTCTACTTTTAGAATTGAGAAAATTGGTCCCTTAAGTTGCATCGTCGTCTAATTAAAGAGAAAATCCACACAAATACATTTCACATTTCCATGAATAATTGTTTTACAATTACAACAGAAAGAAGCATTAAACGATAAGGAAATAAAAGGTTTTAATTGGTAAATACCCGGAAAAAACAAACTCCAGCCTGCTTCCTTCGTTTTGTTAATACTAACCATGACTACCTGTAAAGTGATTGAACTGGAAGGATAACAAAATGAGTCATTTAGTTGAAAATAAGCAAAAAATAAAATAAAAAAGTAAACAAAATAATCATGGATCTGACTCACCCAAAGTCCCAAAACACTTCAGTATATCAGAGCAGTCAAATGTTGTAACTGATATGGTTCGTAAAATAGAGCAGAAGGAACGGGTTTCGGTATTCACCTGATTAATCACCATCATGACCACCATTGGCTCCACCACCTAAGAACATCTTGGGAGAAATATGACAAACAAATATAAAAAATTAGATCAGGAAAATTTTGCTCAACCCTTTTTTGGTCTCATACCAACCGTCCTCCATTTTCACCCACCGTACCCAAAGTAATGAGATGATAAGAGAGAACATAAAATTTATGTATGTTTCGTAAAAAAATTAAGAGAAGATGTATGATTCCAATAAGAAGAATTACAAAAAGTTGCATTTGATGATGATACGAGGATTATTAGAAGTTTGGACGGTGAAATCGGAGCCCATTGCAGTTACATAAATAGTAAAACCAAACGTAAAGTAATGACGTGGCACTTTCATTGAGATAGGCATGTGCCTCAAGCATTTGTGTCAATAATCCTATGACCGTTTCCATCACACCAAAAGTCATTAGAATTCAATTTTGTAACAATTGGAATTAAATCTTTCGATTCAATTGTAAAACATTAAATTGGTAGGGGTTAGGAAGAGAGTGCATTATAAGGGCATTAAGGGAAATAATTTTTTACTTTTAACTAAAATGTCATTACAAATTTACTATTATACCTTTGCAAGTGTCTTAATGTTCCATAAAGTTTCAATTATACCCTTGTGATATAAGCTTAATTTACTTGTACATGTTGCTATAATAGTTGGATATGTTGTACATCACTCCTCCTTTATAATGTATATAATATAATATAATATAATATATAATGTATAATGTATAGAAGGAATGCCCGCGTGTTGCGGCGGTGTCTCGATTTATGTTATATATGTTGATTACGAACCACAACCGGGTTTACGACATTTTACTTTATTCAACAAAATATAGTATAAAAAATATTAGCACAACAAACCAAATAAAACTTTGTAGATAATTATAGTGACAAAAATATTAGTATCATCTAGAGATTGATTTCCACTGCTTGGTGCCATAGTTCCTTTTTTTTTGTCATCTTAGATTCAGATAGCCAATAAAAATCACCAAATAATAAAAGCGAAAATAGGAAATATGATTATTGTAGTTATGCTAAGACACCACATGAAAGTGAGATTGTGAGAGTTCATTAAATTTTATAGAAACTACAAATATATGCACACCGGGTTGGCGAATCAAAAAATAGAAATTAATAGCATCACTTAGCACAAGACAATCATCAACTACTATAAAAAGGTATAAAAAATCGAACAACAAACGAATAATCAAATAATTCACGTTGATATTAGCAAGTAAATCTAGGTATCAAACCTGCTGGTTGCAAGAGAATTCCTTTGCCAATCTTATGTGCATACTTCATGAAAATTTGCATTTATAATCATCATCCGCGTGTAACGTATCCTAGAGGGACCAACCGCCGCAATACTTGTAAATTAATAATCGTTGACCATGCTCAGAACAAGTAACTCATGAGTTCAACAACATTTGCATGCCGAATTTTATCAAATCATTAATAAGATCAATAAACTCTTCCTCCTTTTGTCGACTAATTACCTTTTTGTCCCAACTTCTTCACAGCAAGCAACTAAATAAAAACACGAAATACAAAAGTTTTACAGCTTTAGATATGAGATCAAATGTGTAAAAGAAAAAAAGAAGTCAACAAATTAGAAATCAGGTCAAAGAGTACCTCATACATGTTTTTTGTAACCATCTTGAAATTCTGCACCCATCTTGAAATTCTGATTTATGTAAATCCGTTAATACTGATTGTAAAGGTACCTCATACATGTTTTTTGTAACCATCTTGAAATTCTGCACCCAAATTAGCAAAAACAAAAAAAAAAAACTCCAAATTAAATATAGATATAGATAATATAGATATGGCTTTTTTTAGGAGCAAAGAATTAAGACGGTGATAGGAAGGGGCTGTAAATTGGGCTAGGGGCCTATAAAAAAAACCCACTAAAGGTTGAATTATTCATTCACCAATATTATATTAAATCAATTAATTATTTATGTAGTTAAGCTAATAAGCTAACCTCGCTGTTGTTGATATTTATGTAGTTGAGGGACGATCTTCAAGAATATGTGTGTATATTCTTCAAGAATATGTGTAGTATGTGCTAGTGGATTAGGCTGTGAACTTCTCAAAGACCTTACCCTCACCGATTTACCAATTCCTTTTCAGGTATATCCTTCCTTTTATTGCCATTCCCCCAATTGAATCAACTTCTTCTTCTTAAACCAACCAAGCCAAGCCATCTAAAAAATCTAGGCATAATTTATGATGTTCATAGGCTCTTCACATTCTTACATTTAAGAAATTTATTACATTAATGGTTTTTTGATCAATCATATACCATGGGGGTAAGGTTGGAATAAGTTTTTAAGTTGTGAGTATGAGGTTATGATAAAATTACAATTTTAACCTTCTAAGTGTCTTAATTATCACAATTATGACCAAAATACCCTTAAATTTCATGCTTAAGTATGTTGTACATGTTGCTTCTTAAGTTGTACGGAAATGTAAATGACAATCTTGGCCATCACTTGTAACACCCCAACCGATGGCGGAAACATCGGGATGTCACGTATTGACGATTGTTCATTAGCTCATGGTGAATAATAAATTTCATTAAATGATTTAAATAAATTACATACAATTGTTCTACAAGAATTCGTACATCAAAATGAATAATACTATGCACACATCTTCAAGCATTAACTCAATCTTCAAGCAAGTATAACCTGAAACATGTTAAGTTTGAAAATATTTTGGGTCAACAAAAGTTGGTGAGAATACATAGGTTTTAGAATAGAATTGATAACGATAGTTTGTACAACAATTACAGTTGTATAATGATAGAGTATGAGTCCGACATGTAACAATGCGTCTTTGTACAATCAAACCTTGTGTCGACTGAGGACTAACTCACAAGTTAGTTAAATGTTGTTACTGTTTTCGATCATCCCTGAATTTATGCGGGGGGGATGGGTTTGTCAGACCTATAGCGCTATAATCTAAACAGACGGCTTGATCAATGTTAATGATTGTACTGTGTCTTTTTGTTACAGTCAATGATAGAATGAGTAATTGATAGTGTAATTGAATAACAAGTTTCAACAATGTAAGAATGAGTAAATGATAGTGTATAAAATGTTTAAACATGTTTCACCCTAAATGTAAAACAGAAAAAGGGGCTATGTAAACTCACATTGGCTAAGGTGAATTATCCTCTAAGTGTTGTGAATGTATGCGAGGCGAATTCCAAAGACTCAACAACGTAGCTAGTCCAAATTGAAGAAAACGAAAAAGAAAGAATATCAAGCTTCCAATTCGCCAATTACAAGAGCTTATAATCAAAGCTTCAATTGTAGAAGTAATAGACTATAGAAGAAGGGTATGAGGGAAAGTTTAATCGGATTGAAACAATCGATTTAGAGGTGCAAAGTATAATGGGTCATAGGTGGGTTTTTATACTAGTTTTGGAGTCAATTAGCCATTAAAATTGGTCAACACCATAGAGTAAGGTTTTATGATGAATTGACTATTTGACTAAGACTTTGACTGTTTGACTAAGACTTTGACTGTTTGACTAAGACTTTGACTAATCAATTTAAGGAATGTGTTAAGTTTATTTTCTTCTGAAATACTACACAAGATGATAGTTGGCTCAGTTGGTTGTCACTGTGTGTTGGTTGGCTGTGGACGCGGGTTCGAGTCCCGGTCCACACAAATCTTTTTTTGGCAATTATTTCCCTAAACTATATTATTCTAAATTCATAATATGATTATATAAGCCCGAAAGTGACTCGAAATATTTTTAAAACGTACAAAAGTGTCGAGATACAAATAATTATTAGTTTAAGGTATTTAAAACATATATTGTTTAAAACAATACATTCTTTTTATAAAAAAAAACAAATTAGAGGAAATTCGCGATGTTACAGTCTCCCCTACTTTTGGAAACTTCGTCCCGAAGTTATTAAAAACACAGGTTTGAGGTTGATTAGGTAGAAATTAAGGCAGCTGTGGTTTGGGTTAAGGCACGACATGAATTTATAGGTAATAGAATAATTTGTTTCGAATAATTTGGATAAGAGGTTTGAGATGTGAGTTTTAAGGATTGGATTAGGTTCGTCTGGAGTAGCAAGAAGCATAAGAATCTAGCAAAATACTAAACTTATGTTTTAGGAATCTTATAAGAAATGCATGAATTGATTGGCTATATGAAAACCAAATGAACTACTAAAACCTTATTAGAATTTCACACTACCTTAACGTACCTGTAAAATCATGATTACGTTCCGGACCGCAATCACCAATTTACCTTACATTAGGGTTTTGTGTCCTTCTATGACTCTAAACACACATGTAAGTAATGCAAAATAACCTTGTGATTGAATCGTTTACAATGTATCCAAAAATGAGTCCAACTGTTGAGTAGGAAAAAGACTTCTACCAGTCAGTGAGTAAGAACCTCTACCGATTATTGAGCAGGTGCGATAGCCTCTACCAGTCGTTGAGCAGGTTGTAGGGCCTCTACCGACTGTTGAGCAGGCATGATGACCTCTACCAATCGTTGAGTAGGTTATTTGGTACTCAACTAACTGTTGAGCAAGTACTTCATCCTCTAGCAGTTGTTTGATTAAGTGTACCAATTATTTCACACATAAATTGCAAATTGATAATATGTACATATAAACAATCAAGTATCAAGCATAGCATGCGAGTTGTAATAGTGTTGTCCTAGACAAGGTTAATGACTCTAGGTGTGTCTATAGCAATTAGTTTATATTCCATGAATTCTAGTTTCAAATGTTCAAATATGGTAGATAGTCGAATCCTCATGTATAACTAAGGATTATGTTTGATGCAACACACAATCAAGTTTCAATAGTTTGGTTATCATGGGTAACTAGCTCATGTGTGAGAAGGTGAAGGATATGAATTTAGTTCTTGAGAGGATGATGAAAAATCTTGAAGCAGAATCAAGGTTCTGAGAGATAGTGAATGTGAAGATAGTTGATAAAGAGTTTATTTTATAGTAAGGAGATTATGTAGCAGTGTAAATTTTGGAGTTTGGATCAAAGATTATAATCAAGTGTATAAGAAAACATGATTGTGGTATATGCCAAATATTGTAAAAATTTGAACAAGTTGAAAATGAGTGAGTGTCGATGGAGAATTTAGAGACTAAATATTATTCCTATGGATAAAAAAAATTTTATTTTCAAAATTGGTTTTTTACATAAAGCAAAAGTTGTTAAATAGTGCAAGCTAAGTGGGCTTTGATTAAAATATTCCCGTTAGTTGTAGATTTCAAACATGACATTAGGTTTTGAGGATCAAGGTTCTATTAAGTGATTTTTAATAGTTTAAAGCATTATATAGAAAATCGTTTGTTACGTCAATTAATAAACAATTGAATTTAAGTTCGAGGACATCTTTTGACAAAAATATGTACTTTGTAAAGTTTCTAGGTAATGCAAATACAACAAGATTTAGAAATCTTTAGTTTGTGCTAAGGTATGAGGTTATAGTTTTTAAAAATAAGTAACATGTGGAGAAAGGAAATAATATGATTTGGGTAGGGTGTTGAATATTTAAAAAGTGGCTAAGATGGTAAGGTGAAGTGTGATTGTGAAATCCATAGATGGTTATGAAATGAGATTGATTTAAGCTTTAAAATTTTGAGATTTTAGAGCTTAGTTTAAGGAGAGTGAGTGTAATCATTTATTCATTAATTAAAACGAATAAACGAAAACGTTGACTTATCAAAACTTCTAGATTCTAATAACATAGTGAAGACATGCTTTAGCCTATAAGTGAACACTCATCCCGAGAATTCCCAGGTAGGCATCCGGGTCCCTCGTCTGATTGGGATATATGCGCAATGCCAGCCTAGACAGAAAACTCAGAATACAGGCGTTCACCCTTCCAGATTGCACGTGTTCGTTATTAAAATCTAGAACTTCGACGAGATCTTCAAGGTGGTTCAGGCTAAACCTGAGGATTTGTCCTATTAGTCTAAGAGTATATCTTGTGATGGAGAGCACTCTTCTTGTAGGGACTAAAGTAAGGATAAGAAGTAGGATAGAGAATATAAACAAGTAAGGTTGCAAGTAAAAGGAGCAAGTACTGATTAAAATCCTATGGTTATAGACTAGATTATTTTTTTTCTAATAACCTAATTCCCTATAACCATGGCTTTGATACCAATCTGTAACACCCCAACCGATGGCAGAAACATCGGGATGTCACGTATTGACGATTGTTCAATAGCTCATGGTGAATAATAAATTTCATTAAATGATTTAAATAAATTACATACAATTGTTCTACAATAATTCGTACATCAAAATGAATAATACTATGCACACATCTTCAAGCATTAACTCAATCTTCAAGCAAGTATAACCTAAAACATGTTAAGTTTGAAAATATTTTGGGTCAACAAAAGTTGGTGAGAATACATAGGTTTTAGAATAGAATTGATAACGATAGTTTGTACAACAATTACAGTTGTATAATGATAGAGTATGAGTCCGACATGTAACAATGCGTCTTTGTACAATCAAACCTTGTGTCGACTGAGGACTAACTCGCAAGTTAGTTAAATGTTGTTACTGTTATCGATCATCCCTGAATTTATGCGGGGGGGATGGGTTTGTCAGACCTATAGCGCTATAATCTAAACAGACGGCTTGATCAATGTTAATGATTGTACTGTGTCTTTTTGTTACAGTCAATGATAGAATGAGTAATTGATAGTGTAATTGAATAACAAGTTTCAACAATGTAAGAATGAGTAAATGATAGTGTATAAAATGTTTAAACATGTTTCACCCCAAATGTAAAACAGAAAAAGGGGCTATGTAAACTCACATTGGCTAAGGTGAATTATCCTCTAAGTGTTGTGAATGTATGCGAGACGAATTCCAAAGACTCAACAACGTAGCTAGTCCAAATTGAAGAAAACGAAAAAGAAAGAATATCAAGCTTCCAATTCGCCAATTACAAGAGCTTATAATCAAAGCTTCAATTATAGAAGTAATAGACTATAGAAGAAGGGTATGAGGGAAAGTTTAATCGGATTGAAACAATCGATTTAGAGGTGCAAAGTATAATGGGTCATATGTGGGTTTTTATACTAGTTTTGGAGTCAATTAGCCATTAAAATTGGTCAACACCATAAAGTAAGGTTTTATGATGAATTGACTAGAAGGAATGCCCGCGCGTTGCGGCGGGTGTTTCGATTTATATTATATTCAATTATGATGTTGATTACGAACCACAACCCGGGTTTACGATATTTTACTTTATTCAACAAAATATAGTATCAAAAATATTAGCACAACAAACCAAATAAAACTTTGTAGATAATTATAGTGCCAAAAATATTAGTATCATCTAGAGATTGATTTTCACTGCTTGGTGCCATAGTTCCTTTTTTTTTGTCATCTTAGATTCAGATAGCCAATAAAAATCACCAAATAATAAAAGCGAAAATAGGAAATATGATTACTGTAGTTATGCTAAGACACCACATGAAAGTGAGATTGTGAGAGTTCATTAAATTTTATAGAAACTACAAATATATGCACACCGGGTTGACGAATTAAAAAATAGAAATTAATAGCATCACTTAGCACAAGACAATCATCAACTACTATAAAAGGTATAAAAAATCGAACAACAAACGAATAATCAAATAATTCACGTTGATATTAGCAATTAAATCTAGGTATCAAACCTGCTGGTTGCAAGAGAATTCCTTTGCCAATCCTATGCGCATACTTCATGAAAATTTGCTTTTATAATCATCATCCGTGTGTAACGCATCCTACAGGGCCCAACCGCCGCAATACTCGTAAATTAATAATCGTTGACCACGCTCATAACAAGTAACCCATGAGTTCAACAACATTCGCATGCCGAATTTTATCAAATCATTAATAAGATCAATAAACTCTTCCTCCTTTTGTTGACTTATTACCTTTTTGTCCCAACTTCTTCACAGCAAGAAACTAAATAAAAACATGAAATACAAAAGTTTTGCAGCTTTAGATATGAGATCAAATGTGTAAAAGAAAAAAGAAGTTAACAAATTAGAAATCAGGTCAAAGAGTACCTCATACATGTATTTTTGTAACCATCTTGAAATTCTGCACCCATCTTGAAATTCTGATTTATGTAAATCCGTTAATACTGATTGTAAAGGTACCTCATACATGTTTTTTGTAACCATCTTGAAATTCTGCACCCAAATTAGCAAAAACAAAAAAAAACTCCAAATTAAATATAGATATAGATAATATAAATATGGCTTTTTTTAGGAGCAAAGAATTAAGACAGTGATAGGAAAGGGCTGTAAATTGGGCTAAGGGCCTATAAAAACAAAAAAAATCCACTAAAGGTTGAATTATTCATTCACCAATATTATATTAAATCAATTAATTATTTGTGGAGGATCGGTCCTTGTGGAAGAATATTATCTTGGCTTGTCATAATGGTAGAAGTAGATGGTCCGGTCTCCCACGTATTTCTGGTAAAGGTAGTGTTTGGTCTAACATTGTGAAGTCATGTGAGCGGTTTAAATGTGGCGAGAAGTTGTTTTTGGACCTTATGAGAGGGATTCTTGGGGATGGTTGTCGTATTCGGTTCTGGGAAGACTCTTGGCTTTTGGATGTTCCCTTAATGTTCAAATTTCCCTTGTTGTATAGTGCCTCAAACAAAAAAAGAAAATTGATTTGTGAGTGCAGGTCTAATGGGTTTTGGTCTCCTGTGGACTTTTCTAGTCCAATGGATTTGCGCCAAGTAGAAGAATGGTTTGGGCTTTCTGAGTTACTTTCACAAGCCCACGTTTCGTATAGGCAAGACACTTGGGAATGGTCCGGTTCTAGTACCTTCACTGTTGCGGATGTCAAGAAAAAGATCAACGAAGGCCGCGAGTTTGGTCCCTTCTATAAATTTAAATGGGTAGGGTGGGTGCCGCTTAAGTGCAATATCTTTGCTTGGAGAGCGGAGATGGATAGGATCCCGTCGGTTGAAGCTCTAGGCAAACGTAACGTGTCGTTCTCCAATGATAGATGCAAACTTTGCGATGTTGTTTTTGAATCTACGGATCATATTTTCTCGGGTTGTGGCTTCTCTTTTGGGGTGTGGTCTAGCATTTGGAAATGGTGCGGGCTAAAGTCAGTTTTTGTTTTCCATACAAAGGATATTTTGGACCTGCATAAGTTCGCGTCCGGTGGAAAATGGGGAAAAAGGATTGTTCACGGTATCATTCTAGCGACTCTCTGGTTCATTTGGAAAGCTAGAAATGATAAACTCTTCAAAAATTTGGAGCCCAAGGTTCCGCGGGTGGTGGGTACGATTAAGTCTATGTCGTTTTTATGGTGTAAAAATAGGTCCATTTTTAATGATTTGATTTGGGATGATTGGTGTAACTCTCCTTTGTATATGTTGTAAGTAGGGGTGTTTGTCCTTTTTTCGAGGGCGCCCCCGTTTTCTAATGAAAGTTATCGTTCAAAAAAAAAAAAAAAGCTAATAAGCTAACCTCTCTGTTGTTGTTATTTATGTAGTTGAGGGACGATCTTCAAGAATATGTGTAGTAGGTGCTAGTGGATTAGGCTGTGAACTTCTCAAAGACCTTGCCCTCTTCGGTTTACCAATTCCTTTTCAGGTATATCCTTCCTTTCATTGACATTCCCCCAATTGAATCAACTTCCTCTTCTTAAACCAACCAAGTCAAGCCATTTAAAAAATCTAGGCATAATTATGAGGTTCATAGGCTCTTCACATTCTTACATTTAAGAAATTTATTACATTAATGGTTTTTTGATCAATCATATACCATGGGGGTAAGGTTGGAATAAGTTTTTAAGTTGTGAGTATGAGGTTATGATAAAATTACAATTTTAACCTTCTAAGTGTCTTAATTGTCACAATTATGCCTAAAATACCCTTAAATTTCTTGCTTAAGTATGTTGTACATGTTGCTTCTTAAGTTGTACGGAAATGTAAATGACAATCTTGACCATCACTCCTCCTTAATAAGATAATATAGATAATATAGATTAGTAGTTGGTACTTATGTGTTAAGTTTTAGGCCTTGTATTGGTCTCAAAAGGGTAAGAGGTACATTTAGTATTGTGTGTTGGGCTTATGTCAGCCCGCGGGTTTTAGATTATGGGTTGGCTTTAGAGTTCGGTCAAAATCTTGTAGTTTTCTTTTACGCTGTGTTCCCGAGTTTACTAAATAAAAGAAAAGAAGAGAAAGGGATATTAAGAGAGAAAAGAAAGGAAAATATATAATTTTATTTTGTGTTCCCGAGTTGAAAAGAAAAGAAAAGAAGCTAAAGATTTTATGTGTTCCCGAGTTGAAAGGAAGAGAAAAGAAACGTATATTTTACAATTATACCCTTGTAAGATTTTATTATATGTTAAATGAGAGGGTATATTGGTAAATGATATACTTAAAATTTTTTTACTTTCCCTTCATTCCGCTTCCTTCCAATTTGGAAGGATTGTTATGTGGGATAATTTTCCTTCCTCATATCTTCACTTCTTTCCTTTAATGAAACCCTGGAACACAAAACTGTTTCCCTTTCTCTCCGCTTTCTTTCCTTTCCTTCTATTATTAAACTCTGGAATATAGTGTTAGGCCTAGTTTTGGGCTTGGGTTCATGTTTCGTTCCTAACAAAGTAACAACTAGTGGTTTGTTTTGTATTCTTTGATTCTTCCATAAGCTAAAGCCAAAACCTAAAAGTTGTTAAATCTAAACCTAAACTTTACAAAAAATAAATCTTATAATTAAATTAAGGGAAATTGGATTGTATCGCACTCAACTATTTGTTATTGGCCGATAACGCACTGAACTATAAAATTGATCACCAACGCACTGAACTTTAAACCTCTTGGATTGTGTCACACTAAGGCTGTGTTTGATAAGGTCCAAATGGAAGAATCCATATGTGTTAATTGTATTAATTTCTCACTAAGTAATCGTTTTAAACCTCTTTATCACTAAGTAATCGTTTTAGTGGTTTTGGACCTGGTCAAACACAGCCATAGTGTGACACAATCCAAGAGGTTTAAAGTTCAGTGCGTTCACTACAAAAAAAAATGCCATTTAGTGACACACATTTTTAATGGCATTTAGGGTATGTGACACTAATAAGGTTTTTAGTGACACTTTTTGTGTGCCATACTTGCTTAACACGTACTTTTAGTGGCATTTAAATGTTATGCCACTAATTTTGATTTTTAGTGACACTTTAAGTATGCCATAATTGTTTGATACGTACTTTAGTGGCATTTATTTTTGTGTCACTAATTTAGTGACACACATTTTTAATGGCATTTAGCGTATGTGACACTAATAAGGTTTTTAGTGACACTTTTTGTGTGCCATACTTGCTTAACACGTACTTTTAGTGGCATTTAAATGTTATGCCACTAATTTTGATTTTTAGTGACACTTTAAGTATGCCATAATTGTTTGATACGTACTTTAGTGGCATTTATTTTTGTGCCACTAATATCATTTTGTTAATGGTACCACTAGGTGCGACAAATGTTGACACGAACCGTACTCGACACGAAAAAGACAGTTTTTGGGTTGACAAATACGACCCGTTTAAAAATTGGGTTGGGTTCAGGTTGACTCATATTAAAAACAAGCGTAGTTCGGGTTGACTCGTATAAAAACGGGTTGATTCGTCAACAAGTTTTAAGTATTTTGAAAAAAAAAACTTTCATATTTTTTTATTTTTCTTCTATTTACTTGTCTCACTACGCCAAAAATGGGCTACGGCCACACTTTTACCAAAAGCGCTCTGCCACACTTTTGATTATATGTGTGACTAAAGGTCATTAATCACATTTCAAAACATTCTAGCCTACTTTTAGCCACATTACTTATTTATTTATATGACCATTGCATGACATTTTAAAATTTTTAGCCACACTATAAGAAACAACTGTGACATTTAATAGTCACACTAAAAAAAGTGTGGCCATTTGTGATCTACGACCACAATATATAATTCATGTGACCAAAACACGTCATCTTAAAACTTTTGGCCACACATTAAGAAAAAAACTGTGACATATAGTAATCACACTAGAAAAGTGTGGCCAAATATGATTTATAGCTACAATATGTGTTTGATGGTGTGGCTAAAATCTAATATATATAGCCACATATATTATTGTGTGACCAAAGGCTAGACAATACCACACTTAGGCTAGAAAATAGCCACACTTAAAATTGCAAAATTTAATGTGGCTATATATAAACATTTGTAACACCATCTTCATTTTCTTTATTTTTATGTGACGGAATGATACCAAATATCATGAAAAAAATATGTTTGACCAAATCTAGACAATAGTCACACTAAAAAGGTACAAAACTCATGTGGCTTTACATGACCATTAACCACAATATTGTCATTATTTATTTTTATGTGATGAAATGATAACAAATGTTATGGGAAAAAAAAAACATGTGCGACAAAAGATTAGACAATAACCACAATTTGTTTTGACGAAATATTAGCAAAATGTCATGGAAAAACATGTGTGACCAAAGATTAGACAATAGCCACATTTAAAATTGCAGTATGTCATATGGCTTTACATACTAGAACTTTCCTATAAAAATATTTCTCTCTTAAAATTACAAAATTTCAATTTCCCTCTTAAATAATACTCTTAATTAAACAATAAATATTTAACATATATAGACCAAATATATGAAATTGTAAATTATCATTTTTTTTATTTAAGTAAGTTCTTTTTAGATTTATTTATATTTATCGTTAAATCTAGTTTTGGTAAGAACATATAATAAATTTGTTAATTTTGAAATTTATGGTATTTATCATGTCATATTATGTACTAAAAGGTTAGATTGAGTTGTAACGAGTAGGGATGAGCTCAATACCGAATCGGTATCATTAATGAAAGTATCGGTATTGAAAAATGGTCGTTGTAGTACAAGTATTCAGAGGTAAATCAACCTATATTTGTGACACCCGGCATGTTCGGCTTAAACATATTAGTAACATCTAAGTCTACCTTAGCGAGAAACGTTTATAGACAAACTTAACTGGGTTAGTTGAGTCGGGTCAAGTTAGGATTGTCCAGGGTACAATGATCTGGAGGATCATTGGGAGTCGTTTTGGGGATACACTAGTACCGGGTTCCGTTGTTGGTGACATTACATGAACTAATTAAGTATATGTGTAGATTATGGGTCGTGTGGTGGATTATATACATAGATGTGTTTAAATGATGTGTAAATGATTATCTGTGCTTAAATGTGTTAAATATAGACTAAGGATGCATGCTTATGTGTTAAGATGTGTTAGAATGCGTTAAGGGGTCTTGGTTCGACCACTTCGAGTGGTCGAAGGAGAAGAAGTTGTCTGGTTCGACCCTTGCAAATGGGCGAACCAGGGAAGTGGAATTTAAGGAATTCCCTTCGACCAGACAGGGCTCATTCGACCCTGTGAAAGGGTCGAAGGAGACCACCTTCGACCAATGAATTGGGGCGAAGGAGGATTAGTATAAATACCAACCTTTGTCATTTTTCATCATTTCACAAACCCTAACCGTCCCAAAACGCTCTCAAACGATCTTAAACACTAAGGAAGGAGTTTTTGCTCTTCTTTTTCATAATCTAACCTGTCTACAACATCTAAACAAGAATCCAAGGTGTGTTCATAATCCTAAACCTTTTTACAAGCATTTTAATTCGTTTTCATCTAACCCTAATTGTCCGGATCTGTTCTAAGGGTGTTTTTATGATTAAAAACCTTTTAAACATCTTTCTAAATCAAAACATGATCATTAAACGTAGGTTTTCATGATGAATAACATATGTAAATTGTGTATTATGTGGTGTTATGTGTTGTTCAATGATTTGCTGCTATATCTATGATAGAAACATGATATAGGATTGTTATTAATGTTGGAATATTGTTGTCTAGGGTTAGGATTGGATATGATGATATTTGGGGGTTTTATTGGATTAAAACTTGATGTATGAATATTTATGATCAATAGAATGGATAAGAAAGATCGGATAATCGACAAACTGAGTATTTTAAGCTAAGCATGAATCGATTTCAAAAGTTTCCAAATTGGGTAAATTATTCATGCATGAAAGTGATGTTTCCATAATCTTTGCCATTTTGGGAAAGGGCTGAAACGGACGTATTATCGGGGGAAATCGGTGGGGTTTTGTAGGGATAAGTTATCCATGATTGACTGCTGTGTTTGATGATGTTTTGAGTCGTTTTGAATGTGTTTGAAGCGTTTTTAGGAAAAATTGTACAACAGGGGCGAACCTGGCCTCCTTCGACCGATCGAAGGTGCGAAGGAGGGATCCAGGGTCGAACCTGGGTTTTTATTGGGCGAATGTGATAAAACGGGCGAAGGAAGCATCAAACGGTCGAACGAGATGTAAAACGGGCGAAGGAGACAAAAAGGTGCGAAGGAGACTTAAAACTGACTGGTTCGACCGTTCTGATGCAGAAATGAGATTTTTGATACAAACTAAGTGTTTTATGCTTGAACCGTGTGTGTAATCTATGTGTACTTGATTAGTTAGGGTAATGGGTCACCAACGGGATGTCGGGTCGGTCTAGTGTGTCAGTTAAACATTCAAACACGTTTTAAAACTTACTTGGTTACGATCTGGACAATCGGGGACTAGATAACCTTATGGTTATTAGTCAGAACACTTATGTGAACATTTTGATAGATCTCCGGTAGAGGGATTATCAAGGGCTAAACATCTTTACTTGTATTTGAAGAACGCTACTTAAGGTGAGTTCACGGCCCCACTTTTACTGCTTTAACTTTTGGGGGAGAAAACATGCGTTAAACGGTTTTGGTAACATATGTCATACTATGGTTTTAACTTTATATTACTATACGATCTTTTGGAAAGTCCCGGGGGAAACCATGAATGTGCGGGGATGCACAACGGGGGAAATGTGGATAGATCTATTGGGCGTGACCTGCCCCACTCGTCGGCTTGGAGGGCCGGGCGGGTGCATATTGTCTCGAACAGGTACATTGGTATCATGCTGAACATACGGGCTGCTTAAACATGCTGAACATTGCTAAACGTGTCTAGTAATGGTTTCCAATCGTAGTAGTAATGAGACATACGCCTAGCTAGCGTACTTGGTAACATTGATATAGTATGGACATGGTAACGTTTTGGTAACATTTTGAACAAACCTGTGAACTCACCAGCATTATATGTTGACATCTTTTTGGCATGTTTTTCTCAGGTCGCTAAGGTAGCAATGAACGGAACTAGGCGCACGGGTCTGCATTGGCGTCTAGACTTAGTTGCACGTTTTGTAATAAAAGTATTTTGAACAACTTTTGAGATGATAGCATAGTTGATTAAATGCTACTTAAACGCTTCCGCTTATTAAATTAATGGTTATGTCTATTTACGTTTTCAGATAGAGTTGTTTATTGTGATCGTTGACTTGGATCCTGGTTTGTCATGCGCCTCGCGGTAAAACCCCGCAAGTGGTAATTTGAGGGTGTGACAATATTATTGGATCGTACCGAACCGCTACCAATACTAAAAGTAGCGCTCCCAAAAAACTAAAAAAATGGGCACCAATACAACACAATTGGTCATATATGCCTTAATGAATCACTATGGACAATTGTAGATCATGTATGTCCTAATGAAGCATATTAGACCTTAATGAATCACAATAGACAATAGTAGATCACAAATGTCTCAATGGATCATATTGGACCTTAATGTATCATAATTGACAATGGTGGATAGTACATGTCTCAATAGATCATATTATGCCTTAATGTATCACAATGGGCAATGGTAGGTCATACATGTCTTAATGGGCCATATTGGACCATAACGGATCACAATGGGCAATAATATATCATACCAGTCTTAATAGGCCATATTTTGCCTTAGTGGATCATAATGGACACTAGTATATCATACATGTCTTAATGGACAATATTGGGCCTTAGAGGATCACAATGGGAAATAGTTAATCATGTATGTCTTAATGGATCATATTGGGCCTTACATGATCACAATACCAATGGTAGATCATACATGTCTTAGTGGTTCATACTGGGCCTCAACTGATCACAATGGGTAATAGTAGGTCATACATGTTTTAGTGGACCATGTTGGGCCTTAATGGATCACAATAGACTATTGTAGATCATATACATATTAATTGGGCATATTGGGTTTTAATGAATCAGAATGGGCAATAGTATATCATATATGTCTTAGTTAGCCATATTAAGCCTTAATGGATCGCAATGGATTATAGTAGACCATATACGTCTTCTAGTTGGCAAGTTTAAACAGAAAATTACTTGAACCCATTTAGATTAAACCCACAATATTAATTGGGCAAAAAAAAGTGTCATTAAAACTAGTATAAATATGTAATTAGGATTACTTTTTAAAGACACAAAATATGTGTCACAAAAGTCTTTTTTTATATTGTGGCAAAAAAAAAAGTGTCATTAAAACTAGTATAAATATGTAATTAGGATTACTTTTTAAAGACACAAAATATGTGTCACAAAAGTCTTTTTTTATATTGTGGCAAAAAAAAAGTGTCATTAAAACTAGTATAAATATGTAAATAGGATTACTTTTTAATGGCACAAAATATGTGTCACAAAAGTCTTTTTTTATATTGTGGCAAAAAACAAGTGTCACTAAAAGCCAACAAAACTTTGTGTGATAGAATGAAAATGTGTCACTAAAAGGCTTTAGCGTCAGCACTTCTAGTGACACTTTTTTTGTGTGCCGCACATTCCTTCAAGTCCCTTTAGTAGCACTTTTTTGTTTTTTTGTGGCACTTTTTGTATGTCACTAAATGGCATTTTTTTTGTAGTGGTTGGTGATCATTTTTATAGTTCAGTGCGTTATTGGCCAATCTCAAATAGTTGAGTGCGATACAATCCAATTTCCCTTAAATTAATGTTTAAATAGAGTTTTTGCAATAACAAAGAGTTTTTAAATGTATCGGTTACATGAAAGTGACGATTCTGAAAATCGCTAAATGTGGGTATAGGTACCTCGGTACGATATGATACTTGTTTTTGAAGGTAAAAATTGTTAAAATATTGGTACCGTATCGAACCAAAAGTACCGATCTCAAAAATGCTACAAATAGGTACTGAATTGGTACAGAAAATCATTCAACATCCCTAGTGGAAACTCATTTCAAGCAATCAATTATTTTTTATTTCTAAAATGTCTTATACGTTACTAATTAGGGTCGTCCTGGAGAACCGTAAAATTTTTTGGGCCTCGGGCGATATATAAAGCTGGGCACAAAATTTTGGTATGAATTAAAAAAACAAGAATATAGTGCTAGAGACTAGACTGAACTTGAGACCTCCACATTAAATTAAGATGGGTTTTCTAACTCCACTAACAACTTTTTTATGTATAGCGCGCCACCGTTGAGATTAGCGCCTTCACTAATGCTTACAAACATATAAAGAAAATATATGCAGAAAACAATACGTACATAAACTTTTTACTTTTATAAATATTCGTAAAAATTAGCAACAGATAAGACATTCGGGATTAGGGGTTTTTAAAACCACATTATCAGATTTTCAGATATCCGGAAACCAGATATCCGAAAATTTTGGATAGTGAATATTGATATCCGAATCCAAATCCGAAATTTCGGATTGGATTCGAATAATCCAACGGATAACATAATCTTAAAAAAACAAAAAAAGTGTGAACCGCGTCAAATTAATTAACGTAACACAAAAAAAAAAGTGCTAGAAAAAATGGGAGAAAGAATGGTTGATGGAGCATCATTACTTGTAGAGACTGATGCAACGATAGGGAGTTCGAATGATTCAGCGGTGGGGACAGTTATTGCTTTCCAAATTTGTGACATTAACTAACCAATAGGATTTGTGAAATTAGAAACTCATAAACAAGAGAAATATGAACAGTAAAAGTTAAGCAAAACATGATGCTTCTGGTCTTTACTGAATGCTACACAAACCAAATATACAACTCCTACTCTTACCTACCACTAGCAATGGGTATCATAGTATGCTTGTCCATGCTATCAAAATTGGATGAATTTGTGTTGGTTCCATCTGTGTATCCGTAGTCTTCCATTGGTTCTCTAAGCAAATACTCAGTTTCCTCTTCGTTTGAAGTACTTTGGACCCATGGATGCTTGTGTATCATTGATGCTAGTATTCCTTCAAGCTCTATTGCCACTTCCTTCATGGTAGGCCTTTCGTCTCCTTTAAGTCGTAGGCATCTTTCAGCAATTCTTGAAACTTGGATGATTTCATTAGGAACTTCGTTTAGCTGCAAGTTTTCATCAAGAACCTGTAATATACCACCCTCTTTTAGAGAAGATATAAAATACATGGCTAGATTCCTTTCTTTCTCTGGCCTATCAAAGTTAAGAACTTTCTTTCCGGTTAAAAGTTCCACCAGCACTACGCCAAAACTATAAACATCGCTTTTATCAGTTAGCTAACTTGTGTGCAAGTATTCAGGATCCAAGTAACCTAGCGTTCCCTGAACTATTGTGGCCAACTCAATCTGATCCATAGGAATTAGCCTAGATGCTCCAAAATCGGCTACTTTTGCTACATAACTGTCATCCAAAAGTATATTCATTGGTTTGACATCTCGATGAATAATTGGGACTGAGGCTTCAGAGTGTAAATATGAAAGTGCTCCAGCTGTCTCTGTTGCAATTCTGAGCCGAATGTCCCATGTAATCGCCAGTGACTTGGTTTCGTCATGGATGTGATCAGAAAGGGTCCCATTTGGAATGAATTCATAAACCAATAATGGGATTTCTGTTTCCAAGCAACACCCAATCAGCTTCACCACATTTCTATGATTAATCTGTGAAAGAATAATAACTTCATTGATAAATTGCTCTATCTGTGTTTCAGTTTGATCTGGTAATTTGGACTTCTTTATAGCAACTATTCTGTCATCAGATAGAACCCCTTTATAAACCGTACCATAGCCGCCTTTGCCAATAATCCTGCTCTCATCATAGTTGTTGGTTGCCCTCTTAAGCTCTTCTACAGTGAAGACCTTTGCCTGGTCATGAGAACCGCCATCCCTAGAATTTCGTTGCTGCAACATTATTCCACCATTTTGCCTAAAGAATTTTTCTCTTAGCTTCATAGTCTTATGCTTCTTGAATCCCACATATACCCAGGTGACAAACATAAGCAGAAATAGCAAAGATGCTAAGGTACCTGCAATGAGATGATCAACATGTCTAGTTATATCAAGCACAATGATTCGGTTTGTCATAATACCTATATCACAATATAATTTGACTATTCGAGAATAGGTGGTCTACTCACATATTGTAATCGTTATAATAAGAGGTTGATCTTTAGTGCAAGCTGGTCCGTTTTTCTTGCCATTCCCGGAGTAACCTTTTCGACATTTACACTCGTAACTTCCTTCTTTATCTTGACATGTATTAGGTAGACAGTCATTAAGTTCTGGTTTTTCACACTCATCAATATCTGTAAATTAGAAAAATGTCAAACAATTTTTTGGGGAAAACTTGCGCGATAAGGGTTGTAAAAGACATGAAAGAAATTACCCAAATATGTAACTAAAACTTACTCTTGCAGCCATCCACAATATAAGGATTGCCATCATAACCATCAAGGCAAATGCAACGATATCCAGGACCAGTATAATTTTGAACACATTCACTATTTCCCTCGCATAAGAAATTTTCAGTGTCCTTACTTGCTATGTCACATGTCGAGGTTCCAATCGCCCAATCAAGTAACATAGGCATCCTTTCCACAGTTTCGAAACCACGCAGATTGCTAGAAGTAAAGCTGAACTTGTCATCATTAACAACAAAAGCATGGCTTCTGGGATTGCTACTTTGCAACACCCGATTCCAGAGCAAGAACCATTTGTGATTCCACGGTTGCTTTCACATCTAGAAATACATCCGGTACCTTCAGACTCATTCCTCCTTGTTCCATTAATATATGCATATGTGTCACACCCTATTGCAACAAATTTGTTCTTCGTCGAGATTTGGAAAGTTGCCAATTCCAATGATGGATTGGTATATATATTTTCACCAGAGCTGTTGTAGCAATCATATGCTACAAACATCATGATTTCCATCTCACCTGTTCCCAGTGAAATATCTGTAACAGGAACGTCACCAAAGAAAGGTGTAGGCTCATCGAGTGACCGGTTACATATTACTTTGAACTGTGGGCTGTAGTAGCATCCTTCCTCTGAACCAAAGGGGAAAGGAATGGTCATATTGCCACATGAACGTTCACAATATTGTGACACCTTTTGAGCACTTGCTAGCACCAAATTTGAAATTACTACTAGTGCTAGTATTGTTTGTAAATTCATTGTGTGTGTGTGTGTGTGAATTGCTGATTTGAGTATTATGTGTATTTTGAATGGGACACAAATGCAGTGGAAGGTAGCTAGTAAAGTTCTTATAGCAACAAAGTTATAAGACTTGGTCCCTTAATTATTTGTTTGGAGAAACTACTTTTTTTTTTTTTTGAACGGCCAACAAACATTTCTATCCAACTATCCAGGGGAGTCCCCACACTATGTACAGACCCCCACGACCAACCCAATGGAGGGCCCATATGTACCTCGGGCGGCTGGGGTAGTCAGGCCCACCAATGCAGTTCCCGAAACCGGGGAAAACCCAACCCCTCACCCGCCCGTAGGCACGACGGTGAAGGATTGGTAAAACCTGGGCGAGATCAGGACTCGAACTCGTGACCATAGGCCAGGAGTCATCCATCATTTCTCGTTATGTCCCTTGAGGGAATCGAACATGGGACCTCCAAGAGAGATCCCTAGTCCATTCACCAACTAAGCTACAAGTGAAGTACGTTCGGAGAAACTACCAGGGACGACTCCAAAAACTTCAACTTGACCAATTGATGGTTGAAAAGGTCATAAAATGTTTGGCTTATTCTTATTAAAGAATATGCGACACAAGATTCGTAACAAGTGGTATAACAGAAAGTCATTCAATTGAATTTTCATAACACGGATCCGCGTATCTTGGCTTGCTATATACGTATCCATCCATCCACACAAATGTTATCTTTTAGCTCATTGCTTTATTCATTAATTTTTTAATTGTGGTGTTTGGACTTCAGAGAATTGGGCTTTAGTTTTAGAGTATGCTATGAATTACAGTTTTGTTCATATCTCAGCCCATAGTTATTTTGGGCTCAATTTCTTAGAAGAAGAGTTTGGATATATAGCTTGAATGGGGCTTGAGGTACATGGCTACACATATGTATTAAGAGATGGATAGCTAAAGAGGTCAAGAGATTGGTAAATGGTAATTGGTAGAACACTTAGGGAGGACACAAAGTGTGATTCTTTAGCGGTTGAGGTGGTTATTTGATGGCGTGATGAACTGGCGGGTTGTTATGATATGATCTGCCAAGGGGGCGGTTCAAGGATATCAAACCATACCACATATGATGCAATCAGATACCACATGGCAAGTCACTTTGATGATGTAGTTGCTTAGCATTTTATCCTGTATTTTGTTGTATATTAGTAGTTGGTAGTTATGTGTTAAGTTTTAGGCCTTGTATTGGTCTCAAAAGGGTAAGATGTACATTTAGTATTGTGTGTTGGGCTTATGTCAGCCTGTGGGTTTTAGATTATGGGTTGGCTTTAGAGTTCGGTCAAAATCTTGTAGTTTTCTTTTAGGCCTAGTTTTTGGCTTGGGTTCATGTTTCGTTCCTAACAAAGTACCAACTAATGGTTTGTTTTGTATTCTTTGATTCTTCCATAAACTAAAGCCAAAACCTAAAAGTTGTTAAATCTAAATCTAAACTTTACAAAAAATAAATCTATAATTAAATTAATGTTTAAATAGAGTTTTTGCAATAACAAAGAGTTTTTAAATGTACCGGTTACATGAAAGTGACGATTCTAAAAATCGCTAAATGTGGGTAAAGGTACCTCGGTATGCTATGATACTGGTTTTTGAAGGAAAAAATCGTTAAAATATGGTATCGCATCGAACCGAAAGTACCGATCCCAAAAATACTAAAAATGGGTACTGAATTGATACCGAAAATCATTCGATACCAAGTATCATATGCTCATCCCTAGTGGAAACTCATTTCAAGCAATCAATTAATTTTTATTTCTAATATGTCTTATATATTACTAATTAGGGTCGTCCTAGAGAACCCTAAATTTTTTTGGGCCTCAGGCGATATATAAAGCTGGGTGTAAAATTTTGGTATGAATTAAAAAAAAAAGAATATAGTGCTAGAGACTAGATTGAACTTGGGACCTCCACATTAAATTAAGATGGGTTTTCTAACTCCACTAACAAGTTTTTTATGTATAGCGCGCCACCGTTGAGAGCAGTGCCTGCAATAATGCTTACGAACATATAAAGAAAATATATGTAGAAAACAATACATAAACTTTTTACTTTTCTAAATATTCGTGAAAATTAGCAACACATAAGACATTCCGGATTAGGGGTTTTTAAAACCACATTATCAAATTTTCAGATATCCGGAAACCAGATATCCGAAAATTTCGGATAGTGAATATTGATATCCCAATCCAAATCCGAAATTTTGGATTGGGATTCAAATAATCCAACGTATATCTGTATCTAAAAAAACAAAAAAAAAATCAATAAGTGTGAACCACATCAAATTAATTAACATCACACAAAAAAAGTGCTAGAAAAAATGGGAGAAAGAATGGTCGATGGAGCATCCTTACTAGTAGAGACTGATGCAACGATAGGGAGTTCAAAAGATTCAGCAGTGGGGACAGTAACGGAAAACAATAAGCCATCATGGAGGAATAAAGTACAGAAAAAAAACTTACAGTGGAGACTAGTCGATGGAGGGTAGGGTGGTTGGTGGTCGTTATGGGAGACGGCAGGGTGACTGGTGGTCGTAGAGGAATGAGAAGGTGTAATGGATTAGAGATGGAGGGTGGCTGATATAGTTCTTAGAAATGTATAACAAGGTGTATGTTTTATGTTTACGGTTAGGGTTAGGGTTGTGTTATATATGTGTGTTGTGTGTGTATTTTATTTGTTTTTTTAAGATTTCGGATTTCGGATATCCGAAAATTTTCAAAGTTCATATCCGAATCCAAATTTTGGATTATCCGCTTTTGGATATTTCGGATACGGGTTATCAGATATTTCATATTCGAATTCAGATTTTTTTAGCCTTTAGCTGTGCTAGACAGGAAGATGGTCAAAATGCATAATAGAGCTTAAGTGAAATGGCTGGTACAATGGAAGCATGCTCTACCTAAGGATGCCACATGGGAAGATGCTAACAAGATAGTTGAAAAGTACCCAACTTTTAATCCTTGAGGAAACGGATTGTCATAGAAGGGGGTATTGCTATACACTCAATAATAGCTAAAGATATAGTTAGTTGATATTGGCGGGAAAGGTAGTTAAAATGGTAGTTATGTCTTTAGTCTATAAATACTAGTTGCAACATTCGGTTAAGGCATTCAATCAAATAATACAACTACCTACCTTTCTAATTATGTTCATCTTCTTCCTTATATTCTTCTATTCTAATCCTACTCCATAGTCGATCTTAATCTGATTATCAGTAGCTTAGTCCCATTCGTTCACTGTGTAATCAGTAACGAGTGTAGATGTATCACATTGCTTCTTTGTGTAGCGCTAATCTCTGATTCATCTTCAAAGATGAACACCCAAAGATCAGAAAAGATAGACGGATCGACTCAAGCTATATATCGGGCTAAACAAAGTCTGAAGCAAACGATTTAGTCTTCAATACAGGATAATAACCGAAGAAACTCCGATATTAGAAATATGCATAAAATGCATCATACTACTTGATAAGATTTTTAGCTAAGGGAAAAACATACAAACTTGATATAGATATTTTAGGATTATTATAGGCAAAAATTACATATATTTTTTTAACTCTCAAGAGACTAGTTAGGTCTCCTAACAATTAATCTCAAACACACTCGAATAGATTACTTGTACGCGATATAGAAATCAATCACTGTCTGTCCAAATTTATACATAGAGTTGGAGCAATCCTTTACATGAAATTTTCTAAAACAGTTATTGCTTTCCAAATTGTGACATTAACTAACCAATAGGATTTGTGAAATTAGAAACTCATAAACAAGAGAAATATGAACAGAAAAAGTTAAGCAAAACATGCTGCTTCTCGTCTTTACTGAATGCTACACAAACCAAATATACAACTCCTACTCTTACCTACCACTAGCAATTGGTATCATAGTATGCTTGTCCATGCTATCAAAGTTGGATGAATTTGTGTTGGTTCCATCTGTGTATCGTAGTCTTCCATCGGTTCTCTAAGCAAATATTCAGTTTCATCTTCGTTTGAAGTACTTTGGACCCATGGATGCTTGTGTATCTTTGATGCTAATATTCCTTCAAGCTCTATTGCCACTTCCTTCATGGTGGGCCTTTCGTCTCCTTTAAGGCATAGGCATCTTTCAGCAAGTCTTGAAACTTGGATGATTTCATTGGGAACTTCGTTTAGCTGCAAATTTTCATCAAGAACCTGTAATATACCACCCTCTTTTAGAGAAGATATAAAATACATGGCTAGATTTCTTTCTTTCTCTGGCCTATCAAAGTTAAGAACTTTCTTTCCGGTTAAAAGTTCTACCAGCACTACACCAAAACTATAAACATCACTCTTATCAGTTAGCTGACTTGTGTGCAAGTACTCAGGATCCAAATACCCTAGCGTCCCTTGCACTATTGTGGCCAATTCAATCTGGTCCATAGGAATTAACCTGGATGCTCCAAAATCCGCTACTTTTGCTACATAACTGTCATCCAAAAGTATATTCATTGGTTTGACATCTCGATGAATAATTGGGACTGACGCTTCCGAGTGTAAATATGAAAGTGCTCCAGCTGTCTCTGTTGCTATTCTGAGTCGGATGTCCCAAGTAATCGCCAGTGACTTGCTTTCATCATGGATGTGATCAGAAAGGGTCCCATTTGGAATGAATTCATAAACCAATAATGGGACTTCTGTTTCCAGGCAACACCCAACCAACTTCACCACATTTCGATGATTAACCTGTGAAAGAATAATAACTTCATTGATAAATTGCTCTATCTGTGTTTCGGTTTGATCTGGTAATTTGGACTTCTTTATAGCAACTATTCTGTCATCAGATAGAACTCCTTTATAAACTGTGCCATAACCGCCCTTGCCAATAATCTTGCTCTCATCATAGTTTTTGGTTGCCATCTTAAGCTCTTCTACAGTGAAGACCTTTGCCTGGTCATGAGAACCCCCATCCCTAGAATTTCGTTGCTGTAACATTATTCCACCATTTTGCCTAAAGAATTTTTCTCTAAGTTTCATAGCCTTATGCTTCTTGAATCCCACATACACCCAGGTGAAAAATATAAGCAGAAATAGCAAAGAGGCTAAGGTACCTGTGATGAGAGGATTAACATGATTCAGTTTGTCATCGTACAAATCTCACAATATAATTTGACTATTCGAGAATAGGTGGAGTCTACTCACATATGGTAATCGTTATAATGAGAGGTTGATCTTTAGTGCAACCGGATTCATCTTTATTGCCATTCCCAGAGTAACCTTTTCGACATTTACACTCGTAGCTTCCTTCTGTATCTTTACATATATTATGTACGCAGCCAGTAAGTTCCGGGTTTTTACACTCATCAATATCTGTAAAATAAAAAAATGTCAAGCATTTTGTTAGGGGAAAACCTGTGCGATAAAGGTTGTAAAAAAATGAAAGAAATTACCCAAATATGTAAATAACACTTACTCTTGCAGCCATCCTCAATATAAGGATTGCCTTCATAACCTTTAAGGCAATTGCAACGATATCCAGGACCGGTATAGTTTTGAACACATTCACTATTTCCCTTGCATAAGAAATTTTCAGTGTCCTTACTTGCTATGTCACATGTCGAGGTTCCAATCGCCCAATCAAGTAACATAGGCATCCTCTTCACAATTTCAAAACCACGCAGATTGCTAGAAGAAAAGCTGAAGTTGTCATCTCTAACGACAAAAGCATGGCTACAAGGGTTGAAGTCTAATATATTGGCATGTTTATTGTAGCTTCTTATGTTCAAGATAAATGAGCTCATTCCTTCTGGGATTGCTACTTTGCAACACCCGATTCCAGAGCAAGAATCATTTGTAATTCCGCGGTTGCTATCACATCTAGAAATGCATCCGGTACCTTCAGACTCATTCCTTCTTGTTCCATTAATATATGCAGATGTGTCACATCCTATTGCAACAAATCTGTTCTTCGTCGAGATTTGGAAAGTCTTTAACTCCAAAAATGGAGCGGTAGATATAGTTGTACCAGAGCTGTTGTAGCAATCACGGGCTACAAGCATCATAATTTCCATCTCACCTGTGCTGAGTGATATATTTGTAACACGAATATTTTTGCCATAGAAAGGTGTAGGCTCATCGAGTGAGCGGTTACATCTTACTTTGAATTGTGGGCTGTAGTAGCATCCTTCCTCTGAACCAAAGGGGAAAGGAATGGTCATATTGCCACATGAACGGTCACATTGTGACCCCTTTTGAGCACTTGCTACCACCAAATTTGAAATTACTACTAGTGCTAGTATTGTTTGTAAATTCATTATGTGTGTATGTGAATTGCTGATTTGAGTATTATGTGTATTTTGAATGGGACACATATGCAGTGGAAGGTAGTAAAGTTCTTATATAAACAAAGTTATAGGACTTGGCCCCTTAATTAATTGTTTAGAGAAACTACTAGGGACTACTCCAAAAACTTCAACTTGGCCTTTTTTTTAACAACTTGGCCAATTGATGGTTGAAAAGGTCTTGCTTATTCTTATTAAAGAATCTGTGACATGAGATTCTTATATATAGTAGTAATACTATACTCTTTGTTACTAATTTTATTATAATCATTACAAGTGGTATAACAGAAAGTCAACCAAGATTTTTAAAGCACAGTACTTCAAACTATTGAAGAGAGTATTATATATTTAACTGTTGGTTTATAAAGATAAAATGTGATATTGTATTATATATTTAACAAATATATTATACACAATGATGCAAATGGGGATTGAACTCCTACATCATGCTATGAAGCCGTAGGGAATGGTTATCAAGGCAAGAACTAGACCATGTTACGATTAATAAATTTGGATTTATGTCAGGGCGGTCATCAGTGAAGACGATACACATTCTTAGGAAACTGTTGGAAAACACAGGGACAGGGTTAGTAGTAGGGGTGCAAACGAGCCGAGCAGCTCGCGAGCTACTCGAGCTCCGCTCGGCAAAAAGCTCAAAACGAGCCGAGCTTTATCGAGCTCGAGCTCAAGCCGAGCTTGAGCCTAAAACAAAGCTCGTTTATTTATCGAGCTCGAGTCTGGCATGTGAAGCACGTTAGGCTCGTCGAGTCTTATCGAGCCTAGTGTAATATTAGGTTTTTTCAATATTTAATAATATTTACCACCCATTTAAAGTTATTTAGTATACAAGCCCCGAGCTCGAGCTTTACTTATCGAGCTCACGAGTCTAAATGAACTATTATTTATACTATTTTTATTTAACATATTAACTAATAAATACTAAATGAGCCGAGCCCAAGCCGAGCTCGAGCTTGAGAAATTACAAACGAGCCGAGCTTGAGCTTTAAAAACAAAGCTCAAATCGAGCCGAGCTCGAGCTCTTATAACTTAATCGAGCTCAAGTTCGAGCCTGGTCGAGCTTGAGCTCGACTCGGCTCGTTTGCACCCCTAGTTAGTAGGGAAGTTCGACAAATAGCTATACTGGATTTTCATAACACGGATCAGCGTATCTTGGCTTGCTATGTATCCATCCATCCACACACAGGGTCCAGGCCCAATGATTATAATGTTATCTTTATTCATTAATTGTTTAATTTGTTGGTGTTTGGACTTGTGAGAATTGGGCTTTAGTTTTAGTGTCCAGAGGAATGGAGGATATGAATTACACTTTGTTCATATCTCAGCCTATAGTTATTATGGGCTCAATTTCATGGAAGAAGAATTTGGATATATAGCTTGAATGGGGCTTGAGGTATATGGCTACACAAATGTATTAAGAGATGGCTACACAAATGTATTGTGATATATCAGTTTTCTTTTTATGTACATCATTATGATAGTTTTAATTTATTAATTTGATACACACACGTCTCATTTTCATGATGAGACCAATTTGGCCATCTAAAATCTGTTTTTATAAAGCAAGTTCCACTATTTTACAATATACACAAAAAGTGGCAAAGTTTCACCGAGACTTCGGGGGGTCGGAAATCACTAATTTCGGGGGGTCGAAAGTGTATATACCAAAAGAAGAATGACCGGATACAATCAGAGATTGAGAATTTTCTGTATGTTGTATTTGAGATTTTGAGTACCAGAGAGATAATGACCAAGAAGAAGAATTCGTGAATGAAACAATTGGGCCATTAACTGCCTTTTAGGCAGTTTTTTCAAGGTTTTCGACCCCAGCCAGGGGCTCTGCCCCTTGGACTCCACCAGGGGCTGCAGCCCCTTGGACCCTGCTCCCAGGGGCGCTGCCCCCGGACCCCCGTTCCTTAGGGGCTTCGCCCCTAAGTTCATAATAAATTCAAATAGGCGTGCACTCCGCACCACCATACCTATATGATGTATTATTATGAACATATTGATCAACACAGTCAATCCAATTACACTAAAATATCCAACAGTCGCCCGCCCCTCCCCGCCCCTTAAAAGCTACGCCCATGTACACAAATAAAACACGAAATCAAGGGATAAAGATTTTACCTACTTAGTGCTCATATCATCTATTGCAAAGGAGTTGAAGTCATAAAACATGTTGGCTACTTAAAACTTCATTGACAAAAATAACCACCATAAAAAAACTTGAATTTTTTTTTTCTCTTCGTATATATTTAATTTAATTGCTTAACTTTTCAAGCAATGGATATTTTACCATTTACCATGATTTGATGCTTCAAGGATCGGACATAGTTGATTATTACATCCAATTTCATTGACTTTCCCAACATCTACAACAAGAATTCATACAAAAAGTTTATTATATAGATAAGTCAAGAAATTTAACTAACTAGAGCATGAAGAACATATAAAGATTAATGAGAGAGGCTAATGTAAAAACTAGTTTAGCGTAAAAAGGGTAAGAAGACTTAACAACCGTCACATTAGATGAGGTAATCAGGGGAATGATTTTAAATTTGTTGCGTCATTAATTTTTTTCGAAAAACATGAGAAGGGCAAATTAGTCATTAGCCTATAAGGGGATGTAAAAATTAACGAAAAATAAAAGCGGCCAAGCGGGTGATGTGTTGCAAAACACATATATTTTCCTTGTATTGTGTGTCGTATTTGAGTCGTTTATGTAGTGTTTTTATTAGTTCTAGGCTTACAATTGTTTATTTTAATTATTCTATCCTTTATTAGATTTTTATTAGTTTTGGTCTTTTTTAGTATTTATTTATTTTACTTTTTGTAGGTGTTCATGAATATTAAAGCGTAAACGAGGAATATTGATTCAGTCAAGAATACTCGAGTCGTAAGAGATAATAATAATAATAATAATAATAATAATAATAATAATAATAATATTATTATTATTACATTGTCTCGTTGATTAAATAAAAAAAATAAAAAAATAATAATGATTGATGTAACGTGAAGCACTAATGAGGCCCAAGATGATTTATAAAAAAATCCTACTGCAACATATATAGAGGGGACCATATTATAAGAGGGGCAACAACAAATAAAGAGGGGGAGCCACATTATAAGGAATGATAGCAGCCATAAAAGGGGAGGAAGGGGTCGAAGCAGCAGCCAAGTTCAAGAACTTGGAGAGGATTTTGAAGGATTCGAACATTTGGAATAATTGGTGAAGGCTTGGGTTTGTTTACCTTAAACATTAGTTTTGATTCATGATTACTTTATGTTCTCAAATACACGTTACTATGTTTTATTCTTATTTTGAATCTATATTTTTATCTTTTTCCATGACTATTGTTGGCTAAATATTTTATAACTACCTAGGTTGTATAATGAATACATATTAATTTTATAACTTTCGGTTTATGGATTATCTATTGAATGCTTAATGTTTTGGTAAAAGTTTGGTTGGTGTTTATTATGATGTGTGTGCGTGCTTAAGTATAATTTATTATTTTTAAGAGTTTCATAAACGTCTTAGTGAATGTCTTTCATGTTTGGATGTTTATTATGGTTGCCTGCTTTGTGCTCGTAGCTTTGTTTATGGTTTTGTGTACGAAAACCATAGGAACTTGATTAGAGAATTTGGAGGACTTTTATATTCTTCCATTCTTAAGACCGGAAAGTTATGGAATGTTGAGTTGTCTAGAGCTTTAGGTGTTAGGTTTTAGGTGAGACCAGGAGGTGATCATATCATAGTTGTCTTTAGTTTCTTGCAATTTCAAGTCATAATTAACCCAATTAAATTACTCATTTACATCTTCGGGTGTATTGTGATTAGAGAGACCAGGAGGTGATCGAGTCATTAGAGTACCTTTACACTCTTAGTGAGGTGAGACCGGTACATGATCCGAGCTAGAAAGTCAGCATTTTATTCCTTAGGATTCTTTAGAGTGTGTTGGTGAGCTATGGAGGAGATCTAACACATCTTAGGGGTTGTTGAGTTATCTTTAGAATCTGATAATCATTCAGTTTTCCATTACCGAGAATTTGTGAGTTCGCATGTAGGATTGTTGACCTAGGTAGTTGCCTTCCTAAGTTTCCTATCCTGGTATTTTCCTTAGTTATCCTTGCTGTCTATTTATCTTTATTTACTTTATTTTATTTTAATTATTTAAAAAACCAAAAATCAACTATTAAACCATTTATTTTAAGTCTTAGTCGAGTCTAGTTTTGTTTTCTATTAGTGTCCTGTGGGTTCGATACTCGGACTTACTTAGTCTGCACTATATTGATAGGTACACTTGCCTGTCGTGTGGTCTAGTTTAGTTGAGTTTGTTTTATATTACTAGGTGTCTAGGTTAGTTTATATTTTTAGACCATGCATAGCACATCAGCGGGCTAATTAAATCTCTCATTAATTTAAAAAGCAAAGTGACCATGCGGTTTTTCATTTTGTTAAACAAATCATTGGAAACGGTCTCCCAAAAAAACTGATTAGGATTTTACGAAACATACATATGATTGTTGTTGAAGACAACAAAACTGAGCAAGCGAGTTTATAATGGCTTCAAAGAAGAATACATGTATGTCAATTGCTAATTTACAAAAGGCTTGCATAATTATAAGTTGTGTTTTACACTACACACTTATTTTGATAAAATGGAAAACACACATAAATGATTGGATAGAAGAGAAGATCAAAGAAAAACGACGACCGACATACTAAAACCATAAAATCAGGTATGTTAACTTCGGTATTACGTCACTATCACTTGCGGTTTAAACCTATTTTGTAAGTTAGGAGTAAGTTAAAGTGTTGTTTTCGTGGTAAAGTTGCGTTTTTATAGAAAAATTAACTTGCGTTTTACATAAAAATAACTTGCGTTTATAAATTTTTTTTGTGAACAACCAGATATTTCAAGGTATGCATTAGTTCTTGATAAACAGGATGATGACTTTGAAAAACCAATTAGTAAATTGATAAGAAAAAAACAAGTTAAAAGGAAGAAAATCATCATCATCTGATGATGTGGAAAAGCCAAAGAAGAAGATAAAGAAAAAACATCACAGGAAGCAGCTGGTTGTTGAATCAGCATCAGAAGATAGATGCTTTAGTGAAAAAAAAAAACGCAAAAAAAAAAAGAAAGAAAGAAAAAGGTTCCAACAAAAAAAAATAAGACTAAGCAATTTCTTTAGTACATGCATAAAAGGATAATCATGAGATGTTCCCTTGCAGAGTGTGTGACAAAGATTAAACAATTAACAGATGCCTAGAAAGAAGATGTTAGAAGCATGTGGTTTTGGAGTTGTTTTATCTATTGAGTATGAATCAACTGCTACAACTTTGGGATACTGGTTGCTCATGAACTTTGATGATGAAACATGCATGCTAAACATGGGAAATCATAGAATTAACATAATAGACACAACAGTGCATGAGGTCTTCGGAATCCCAATTGAAAAATACCAGTGACAGAGAAGATTAGGTTGAGGAAAGATTGTGATACAATAATTGATGAGTTCAAAAAATCAATTCCCATTGAGCAAAATAACTGTTGGAAATGTCTAGGGATTAATAGCAAACAATAAAATGGTGGGCGACTATTCAAACTTAATTGTTTGGTAGTTTGAAACACAGTTTTTGACGAAATAACAAAGTCAACAAAAATAAACCAAAAATTGTTGAAGGGTATTAATGATGAACCTAACATTACAAATATAAGTGGGTGCTCCTACATGCTTAAATGTTTGAAAAAACAAACAAAGCTATATGGAAGGATGATAAAGAGAAGTACAATGATCCCATGGCCTCGCTAAACGTAACTAATATCAAAATATGAGCTAATTTACTATTTAATACATATTAATGCAAGTGTTTATTATATTTGCGTCTTATGTTACATGTCACAAATTCCTTACACACATGAGTTCCACAAAAGACACAAGTCCAAGGTTTAAATAAGGACACCTGCCATTAGTTACATAACATCATCCACAATGGCTGAAATGGAAGAATACCTATACAACAATGGGCCATTGATATCTCAATGAATATGAAGAGGGTGAGAATATTATAGCAACAGAAGTCGGAGAGAATGAAGAGGATGTGATAACAACTATTAGGAAGACATAAAGCGATGAAGTTAGCCGTGAGAAAGTGAAAGAAGTTGTGGATGCATGCATTGTTGCTAATACTAACACAAGAAATACAAGAAAATTTAAGTTTGGGGATGATTACACATTAGGACTTGTTAAAACTCCAATCGGTAAAAAAAAAATTGAGTCTGAGGAAGAATATCAAAATGTTGATGAAGTTGAAGATGATGCACCCTGGTATGAGATGGATTTGGAATACAAGTTGAAGATGAAGAAAAATAAATAAAAAAAGGCCAAAAAGGTAAAACACAAGCATAATAAACAATAACACAAGTAACATTTTAATACTAAAAATATGGTATGTTTGTTTTTTATGTTCCTTCAGGTTTAGATAACAAGAATGGATATCAATATTAAAAGATATCAAGAAATTGAAAAAGAAATGGATGACATGGTTGAAAATGTTAGAAGTAAATATTTTTGGATTCCTTAGTTGTTAGAGAGATGTAAGAAATGGGATGTTGTATGTAAGAAGGAGGTACCTACCACTACAGGTAATGAAACAAATGAAAAACATGAATCTGAAGAAAAACACGGTTATGCTTTAGATTATAATATGGAAATTGGGGTAGAAACAACAAAAAGAGAGAAGGAGCAAATTAATGAAAGTGAGGATCCAGATAGAGGAGGTAAGTTGATCATGCCAGTGTGGAGAAGGATAATGGTGTTCGAGATAAAAATGTTGAATTGGTGGTTGAAGAAAAATATGATATTTAAGGGAAGAACAACGATGAAGGTGTTGTGGGTAAACGTGATGATTTGGTAGTTGAAGATGAAGATAAGACTGCATGGGAAGAATAAGGGTGATGTTGTGGGGGATAAAAGTGATGAATTGGTGGATAAAGAACAAGCCGATATTGCAAATATAGATGAAGATACAGATGTAGAAAATGTTATAGAAAAAGTGTCATTCTGTCAAGTTGATACAGAACCAAAAATAGAGACACCAAAAGCTCAAACAATTGCAAAACCTACATCCCCTACAACTCAACCCATAGAAAAAAAAGGGAACGGGAGTTGAAGAAAAGGGACAACCAAAGAGAGAAAAACACCATGCCGCAGCGTTGAAGTCGCCATACCTTAACCGGGAGGTATGCATGAACGAAAAACTAATGCGTGATAAGATGAAAATATTTCATTACATAATGGCACCAGCTAAAGATAAATTTTAAGTTGGATTTTGATACTATACTTTAAACATAGAATTCACTTAATACAATTCAATGTAATTAATAAAATGTTATACAAATGCAGCCAGCTAGTATACAAATCAGCATGGTTAGAATAACCAAATTGGTGTTTGAAAGTTTGTTAGATGGATTGTGGCTACATCAAGGTGTAAGTGGACACCTGGAGTGAAATACTAAACTATGAATAACAGAATAAGAGTGAAGGGTCAGTTTTTAGGTTATTCTGCACATCTCAAACGATGGTAAGTTTGTTCATTATTAAATGCAAGTAATGTTCATCATTAAACGCAAGTTTTATCCTTGTAAACATGCGGCCGGATAAGTATCATTTAATGGATATAGTTAGGATGACATATATAAGCTCTTTAGACATAATATGGTTGAACTAATGGATAAATTGAATGTGAAAATGGCAGATAAATATGACATAATCATTGAGCCAAGACTGATAGAGAAACATTGTTACATGGTATGTTTCGATTTAAGGAATTGAATAATTGAGCTGATTGACAACTCACAATATGGAAAAGTTTTCAAGAAAAGATACAAAGGAGTGGGGGAAATACTGGTAAAAGTTAACAATAAAATGTAAACACAACCATGTTTATTAACTTATCTACAGCAAAAAACATCATGCAACTTCTTGAAGAGCACATGCAAAAAAAAAGGGTGATACAGAAGCCGGAAAAGGCCAAAATACAAAGGAGAGAAATGAGTTGGTGAACAATCAATAACCAAGTCCACTGCGGCGTGTTTGTAATGCGACACATGAAAACATACAAAGCAGAGAAAAATTGGTCATGTGGCTTCCATCCTGAAGGAGAAGACCAAGATAGGCAGATTAAAGCATAGCGATGAAAGTATTGCGCCTAGATTATACTTTCGGAGTACAACATGGCAAATGGTGAAATTGTTGAATATGCAGAAAGTTTTGACACCTATGAATAAGTTTGAATTTTATTAATTTATTTTATCATAGTTCCATAGTAAGAACTTAGATATGTATGATAGGAGAAGGTGATAGTTTGTATGTTGGATACTGGGATTTAGTTCTTGTTTTGTTGTTTCCATTTTTATGAAACATGGGCTTCATTTTATTGGCTTCATCGATATTGAGCTTTCATGGGTCTAGAGTTTGCAAATGGCCGGATCAGGTAAACTGGGTCGACCTACAAGTATAGCGGACACTTGAATGCATGTGAGCTCAATATGTTGATTTTTTTTTGCAAAAAATGGGTAATTTTCTTAGTGTTAGAGTGTTTATAGGTATGGGGTGTGATAAAAAGCAAAAATGGGTAAGTCACCATCTAAGTTGGCGACTTTGATTAAAGAATTTTGAATGTTGCCATCTCATTTGGCGACTTTGAATGAACTTTAAATGTAGCCATCTCATTTGGCGACATTGATTTAAGAATTTTGATTGTTGCCATCTCATTTGGCGACTTTGAATGAATTTTTATTATAATTAATGAAAGTCGCTAACTTGGTTAGCAACATTGCAATGAATTGTCTTGGATTATTATTGAAGAGTCTTGTGTATTAATAGGTGAATGGCATGAAAGCTTGCAGAGGTGCAGGTGAAATAGTAAGGTAGAAAGAGGAATAGTTTAAGCTTTCAAAATTAGCAGGAGGAGTAGGAGTAGTACGTACGAGCTATGGATATAAAACCAATTGTTGGATCAGTATTGCTCTTGATGTATTACTTGCTAGTGAACACTTATGTGTTTAGCAAGTTCAATCAGATTTGCACAGCGGAATGAGTAAGTAAAGTTACACTATCAACAGGAGTTATTACTCCCCCTGGATGTTTGAAAACTAAAGACAAGTTTAATGAGAATCTAAGTATTGAGTGTGAATGATAATAAATACTCAAACAGATTCTCAATAAATGAAATGGACAGAACAATAATAAGCTTTGAAGGATTTCTGTTTCAATAAAAATCAATGTCTAAAACAGAGGGATGAACCCATCTATTTATAGACTTTACATATACATGAACCTTGCCAAAAAGCAAGTCAGAAACAAGTTGCAACAAGTTGCATTCTTGGAACTTGCACAAAAAGATAAAGTAATACTAAACTAATAAACTACTGAAACATAAGGCGGTGGAAAATATTCTTGTACAAGTGCTGATGAATGACAAACTACTGATGAGTAGTTTGTCTTCAGTAGTTCTTCAGTGAACTGTCTGGTTAGACTTCAGAACTTCTGATACTTCTTCTTCAGTACTTGTTTGAATCCTTCTTCAGTACTTTAGTCTTCTTTCTTCAGTAGTTCTATACTTAGGATATTTGCAGAAGTGAATTAGACTAAGGTTTACAAAAGTGGTTTCCTCAATCCTTTTTGTCCTAACAATCTCCCCCCTGGATTGATGAAGCCAAAACCTTTTCTAATTCCTTATTGTCTTCTTCTAGTCATTCACAATCTTCCATATCTCCTTGAACATGGAATTCTTCAGTTGATTAAGCTGTTCATTAGTGAGAGATCCCCTTTGAGGTTCTAAGTGTTGAATTGTAAGCAAGTCCTGAGTTGATAGTTTCTTCTAAAGTTCATGGACTTGTAGGCCTTGCTTGTAAGATATCTTCTTGTCACCAATACTAAATTGTCATCAGTAAAGGACCATCTGATGATCAGCACTTTAGACTTGTCAAAGTCTGAAGTATAGGGAACCATGCTGGATCTAGGTCATCTATCATGATTTTAAGTTGTGCTTGGGTTTCAATAGCATTGTTAGTTAATTTAGAATTTTCTTTTGCCTTTGCAGCAAGTTTTCTTTCTAAATCACATTTCATCTGAGTGAATTTTCTCTCAGAGTCATTTGCTTTTCCTTGTAAGTGCACATTAGTCTCTCTTATGAGAGCAAAAGATTCTTTACATGAAGTTGTACAAAGTTTTGTTAAAGATTCTTTTGATACCTAAGACAGAGCAGATTTTGAGGTGCAGCCCTCAAATTCCATTAAGGCAAAGTTCTTTCTGCCATTGTCAGGTTCTCCCCAGTTGATGTCAAACATTTTGTTGTCTGCATCAGGATTGCACTTAGTAGTGTCAAAAGGAAGACTGCTCCAGTCAACATACCCTGAGGTGAACAAGCTTTGTTGTGAGGGTTGCTGAGTCTGTGGAGGTTGTTGAGCAGCTGGAATGGGAGGGATTGATTGTTGGCTCTGCATCTGTTGAGCAGGCATCTGTACATATTGTACTTGTGGCACATATTGGATTTGTGGAGCTTGTGCCTGTACAAAATGTGCACTCCCTTGTGTTCCATTATTCCTATTATAACTAGGGTTATACAGATTTCCAGACTGAGATTGGTTGTAGCTAGAGCTTCTACACTCTCTAGCAAAGTGTCCCAACTTCTGACACTTGTGACATCTAAGTTTAGATTTGTCAAAACCAATTTTTGTAGAACTGTTTAGTCCTGGAAATTTCCTTCTTGACCTTTTGTAAAATTTGTTTGTTTTAATACTTAACATGGCCAGTTGGTGTAAGATGTCCATTTCTTCTAAGTCATCATTGCTGAAATTTTTTAAATCATCCATGATAAAACACATGTTATCAACAGTTTGACTATATTCATCCTTGTCATAGCCTGGGAATAATCTTTCTGATGAGATCCCAACAGTTATGTCAATGTGGTCAAAAGATCCAAAACTATTTGAACAAGTAGGTGAATCTTGTCCCAATAGTGATGTACTACCTGGTAGATAGTCATTAGCAGTTTTACCAGAACTTTGCAACTTTTTCTTTTGATCGATTTCTCTTTCAAAAGTTAGTAATCTCCCATGCAATTTTGTAAGAGTGAGGGAGCTAAAGTCTGGTGAGGATCTGAGGACAATAGAGTATGTTTCCCATTTTTCAGGTAAAGACCTTAAAAATCTATGAAGCATAGATACAGTTGTGTAGGTCTGACCATTTAATTTTAGCTCAGATATTAATGAGGAGAATCTTTCAAATTGTTGAGTTAAAGTTTCCCCATTTATATGAGCAAAATTTTCTTATTGTTGAGCCAGGATTTCTCTGGTGTTGGCAATCACCTCTTCAGTTCCTCCAAACTGTTCTTTTAGGCAGTCCCAAAGCTCTTTGGCACTATCACAGTGTAATAGTCCAGAGTAGATTTCATTTGGGAGTGCCATTGCCAACATAGAGAAAGCTTTAGCATCAAGCTCAAGTTTTAGGAAATCATCATCTGTATAGTCCTTTGGGTCTTTTGGAATTTCTACTTTAGTTTCAAGATTAATGTTTACTGGTTTGTGAGGACCATATATCACAGATTTCCAGCAACCAGTGTTGGTCTGTGATAATGTATGTGCCATTCTCCTTTGCCAGATATTGTATTCATTTCTTACTAGCATAGCAGGTTTATTGGCAGAACCAGTATTATGAGGATCCATTTTAAATAGTATTGATTTGTCAAATATCTCTTAAACTGATGGATGTTGATAAAAGTTAACTTTTAATCCTTTATTGAATAGCAATAAAAGCCTGTGTCTGATTCTCAATGTGTTAGATTGATATGTGATCAGATAAACCAGTGCTCTGATACCAATTGTTGGATCAGTATTGCTCTTGATGTATTGCTTGCTAGTGAACACTTATGTGTTTAGCAAGTTCAATCAGATTTGCACAGCGGAATGAGTAAGTAAAGTTACACTATCAACAGGAGTTATTACTCCTCCTGGATGTTTGAAAACCAAAGACAAGTTTAATGAGAATCTAAGTATTAAGTGTGAATGATAATAAATACTCAAACAGATTCTCAATAAATGAAATGGACAGAACAATAATAAGCTTTGAAGGATTTCTGTTTCAATAAAAATCAATGTCTAAAACAGAGGGATGAACCCATCTATTTATAGACTTTACATATACATGAACCTTGCCAAAAAGCAAATCAGAAACAAGTTGCAACAAGTTGCATTCTTGGAACTTGCACAAAAAGATAAAGTAATACTAAACTAATAAACTACTGAAACATAAGGCGGTGGAAAAGATTCTTGTACAAGTGCTGATGAATGACAAACTACTGATGAATAGTTTGTCTTCAGTAGTTCTTCAGTGAACTGTCTGGTTAGACTTCAGAACTTCTGATACTTCTTCTTCAGTACTTGTTTGAATCCTTCTTCAGTACTTTAGTCTTCTTTCTTCAGTAGTTCTATACTTAGGATATTTGCAGAAGTGAATTAGACTAAGGTTTACAAAAGTGGTTTCCTCAATCCTTTTTGTCCTAACAATCTCCCCCTGGATTGATGAAGCCAAAACCTTTTCTAATTCCTTATTGTCTTCTTCTGTCATTCACAATCTTCCATATCTCCTTGAACATGGAATTCTTCAGTTGATTAAGCTGTTCATTAGTGAGAGATCCCCTTTGAGGTTCTAAGTGTTGAATTGTAAGCAAGTCCTGAGTTGATAGTTTCTTCAGTTCATTCATGGACTTGTAGGCCTTGCTTGTAAGATCTCTTCTTGTCACCAATACTGAATTGTCATCAGTAAAGGACCATCTAATGATCAGCACTTTAGACTTGTCAAAGTCTGAAGTATAGGGAACCATGCTGGATCCCTGGGATGTTCCTGAGTGTTGGATATTTTCTATTTCTGTGACTCTCAGGTGGGATTCACTTCTGTCTTCTTTTTGCACTACTTCAGGTAATTTGAAAGTTGGTAAATGATGTTCAGTAACTACCTTTGTGTACAGTCTGTCAGTGATAGTCTTTTGAATTTGGTAAGCAAATGTTGAAAGATCCCTAAATTGAGTTATCAGAGGCTTCTCTTCACTATCAAAGTCTCCTTGCACAACTGTGTTGCCTTCTAGCAACACCATCTTGAAGTTAGTCTTTGTATTGTCCTCTGGTTTCTTCTTGGTAGCTGGTCTGTTAACACCAGAAGTTCTAACTACTGAAGTTGATACTTCAGAAGTTTTGAACTTCTCTAGATTAGCAGCCTTGGCAGCCTTGTATTTCTTGTATGTGTACAGTAATCTATCTTCTTTCCATCTTGACACAGAGGCTTTTGAACCATAATCATTTGCTACCAGTTCTTCAATCATTTCTGCTCTCTTGGCTTTTCCATCTTTGTTTGTTGCAAGTTTGTTAGCAACAAGTTGAGCTCTTCTGGTTAGCTCATCCATTGAGAGCCCTTTGAGTGAATAGGCTTTTGTTTTGCTGTTCTTTGTTATAAAAGACAACAGTTGTTGTCTTTTGTCTTCTTCAGCAACTCTCTCTGTTTCAGCTTGCCTATTCAACTCTGCTTCATAAGCTTGAAGCTTTTCATTTAAGCTTAAATCTTCCCTTGCCTCCAAGTTGTTCCAGATCTCTTCTTCCTTAGCCTTTCTTTGGGCTGCAATCAAACTCTTCTCTAGTAGTTCTTTGGACATTGATAGTGGAGAAGGGTTCAGCACAGTCATTGTTGTAGTTGTTATATGCCTTGGAATAGGAGTTGGTTGGTGTTGTTCAGTTGGTTTGGAAGGCTCTTCAGTTGTTTGTAAGCTGGAAGTGTTAACTGCTGAAGTATTGATAAAAGTATCAACTACTGAAGGATTGTCTTCAGTACTTTCTGAGTCATCAGAGGTTTCTTCAACAGTTTCTTCATTATGGCCTTGGGAAGGTTCAGCTTTAACTTAAGTTCCAGAAACAAGCCTTTGTTGATCTTCTTTTTGTTTTTGGGCTTTTTCTAGAAGCTGTTGTTGTTGTAGAGCCACTATTTCCTTTATCCTGGCTTCCAGTGACTCCTTAGGTTCCTTAATCTCCTCCCCCTTTTTGGCTTCATCCACTTCTGGAAGCCTGCTAGGTTTGGAAGTTCTACCAGTGAATTCAGCAAGCTGTCTTGAGTTGTTGTCTATTTTGTTGGACAGCTCACCAAGTTTCTTGTTGATCACCTCAAACTGAGTTTTGGCTGACAACTCCAAAGTAGTTGTGAAAGTTTTGAGGTGATTGGCAATTAGGGTGTTCATCAACTAGTATAGGGGACCATCTGGGCTGCATAGTTGGTTCAAGTCTATGCTGGATGACCCAGGGAATTGGGTAGGCATTTTTAGTGAGGGGTGTGTTTTTGGGTGATCTATATGTTGTACAGAAGATGCCACTTTAGGGGAATCAGGGATCAAGTGGACTTTAACCTGATCTGGTGTGACCAGCTCTTTGAGCTTAGAGACACCAGGTGCAGGACCTTCACTAGCAGCCGTCAATTCAATTTTGGTGGAGTGTGAATCATCATCCAAATCAATGGAATCATCTGAATCCCTGCTTACTTCCTCAATGAGGACAGTACCAGTTATATCATGAGTTGGGCCCAACCCAGTTGTCTCATGTACCTCTTGTTCTTGGTTCAGAGGATTTCCTACCTCAGGCATTAAGCCTTCATCAGTAGTTGCCACAAGTGAGGTCTTAGCAATGTTACTTCTTTCCTCAGATCCACCACTGGGTGGTATATGAGTAGTAGCAGCCTCAAATGTACCTAAAGTCTCTAAGTTTGTGCTTAGAGACCCTAGTCATCCTCATCTCTTGGGTTAGGGCTATGGATGTCAAGTTCTGAAGGTATGTCCCCTGTTTGATGTGGTTGTTGGGGACTGACATGTTCTGATGGGATGGTCTCTTTTAGCCCAGAGAGAAGTTTGGCAATTTCAAGGGATTCAGGTTCAGAATTTTGTGGTGCTGGTTCAGTAGTTTGGTCTAAGGGTTCAGCAGTTTCAAAAGAAGAGTCAATGGGGATTATTTTCTTAAATCTCTTTCTTTTGAATAAAATGGTGATTGGTGCTCTAGTGGGGGTTTGAGATGGATGAGACTAAGAGGATGTTTCAGTCACATCTTTATCAAGTGCAGATTGCACATTAGCAAGTTCAGGCATCTCAACTTCTTGAACTGCCTTTCTTTTAAGGCTGGTGGGTTTTTGTTTTTGTTGTTTGGGTTTCTTGGCCTTTTTGGGTGAAGGTTTGGAAGATGAGGATTCCTTGGGGACTGTTGTGTGTTCCCCTTGGTCATCTTCTGGCCAGGTAGCCGGTTTATTGTGCCTAGAGTATGCTTGTGAGGTTAATGGGTTTAAAACAGTTGTTTTACCCACAAGCACCTCTTCTCCAAGTTCCTTTATTATGCATTGCATAATAAATCTTGGATACAACAAAAACTTCTTTTTAGAATTGAGATGATGTAACACCAACTCATTAAAGAAAAGTGCTGATGCCTTGAATTTTGTTTCATTCACAATGGAATGAAAAATAGGTTGAAAAGTAGAGGGCATCTGATCATAAGATCCAGTTTTTGGACTCAAACACATTATTATATAGTGAAACAAAAGTTTGTACTTAGGTTCAAAATATTTCTTAAAAATAGTAGCATGTGAGAGAGTACCTTGGTAACCACACTCTGTCATGGTTAGATGAATTTCAAAGTTTGGAAATTGATCTAGGGCACCAACATCATCTAAACCCAGTCTAATTCCCAAAGTTTTTGGTGTGATTGCCATTCTTCTCCCTTGGATGGTTGAATTAAGGGAGATCACTTTATCATTTACTGTCACCGTCTCCGCATTTGCCCAGAACTCATTTAGAGTTTCAGTGTGGATTGGAGGATCAATGGTGAGGGCAGTAAAGTATTTGGATTTAACGACTAAATCAATAATTTCGTCGTATTGGGACCAGGCTTCATGTTTCTCAAAGTAGCCTCTTTGATTGTGTCCCTGTTTCAGTATTAGAGCCATGTGGTTTGTGTGTGTGTGGATCGAATAGTGTTTTTGCAGGTTAAGGGTTTGAGAGTGTTTTTGAGAGAGAAGGAGTGAATTTTGCCTTTTTGAATGGAAAAGTGTTGGAAAAGGTGTTTATCAGAAGTTTGTAACCGCCCTAGGTCAAACTTCTGAAGTGGGAAATGTCTGATTTGCCCTTAATGACAAAACTGTTGATGAAGAACAATTGTCATCAGTAGTTCCCATTTTCTCTTCAGTAGTTTGTTAACAACTGATGAGAATGTTTATAAACACTTTATTCATAACTTCTGAAGATTATTTTATCAGAAGTTACTCATTTTTCAGAAAATATTCCCATACTGATGTTTTTGTTCATCAGTAGTTTCTCTCTTTTTGTTTTTCAGAAGTTTTGAAATAAAAACAGATGTAAGTGAAAAATAAAATATGTGCAGGAAAAGTAAAAGAACACTTACAAATTTAGCATCCCAAGCATGGATACTAACTTCTGAAATGTTGATGTGTCAAGGGGTTTAGTGAATATGTCAGCTATCTGTTTAGCTATTGTCACATGCTTCACTTCAATCTTGCCTTTTTCATTGCAATCCCTGATGAAATGATACCTGATTTCAATATGTTTAGTTTTTGAGAACTGAACAGGATTTTGAATGATGCTAATGGCAGATTTGCTGTCTACAAGCAATGGTGTCTTGGTCTCTTTGATTCCATAATCAAGAAGTTAATATTGGAGCCATTGTATATGTGATGTACAACTTGCAGCTGCAATGTATTCAGCTTCAGCAGTTTGAGTTGCAACAGATGTTTGCTTCTTTGATTGCCAGGACACTAGACAGTTTCCCAAGAATTGACAACCACCAGATGTTGATTTTCTTGACATTTTGCACCCTGCATAGTCACTATTTGAAAAAGCTGATAACTTGGTATTGCTAGAAGCAGGATACCAAATTCCAAGTGTAGGAGTTCCTTTCAGATATCTGAATATTCTTTTGACTGCAATGAGGTGTGATTCCCTAGGAGCTGATTGATATCTAGCACAGACACATGTTGAAAACATAATATCTGGTCTAGAGGCAGTTAGATACAAAAGGGAACCTATCATACATCTATACATGGTTTGATCAACCTGTTTTCCTTGATCATCTGGTTCAACTTGTGTGGTAGGTGTCATGGGAATGGAACATGATTTACAGTCTTGTAAAGAAAATTTGTTCAATAATTCTTTAACATATTTTGATTGATGTATAAAAGTTCCATTAGTTTGTTGTTTAATCTGCAGTCCTAAAAAGTACTACAGTTCTCCCATTGTACTCATCTCAAACTTTGATTGCATGAGTTTCTTAAATTCATCACACAATTTTGTGTTTGTTGAACCAAATATGATATTATCAACATAAATTTGAACAAGTAAGACATGATTTCCAACATTTTTAATGAAAAGAGTTTTATCAATTGAGCCTCTTGTAAAGTTATTTTTGAGCAAAAAGTTGGAAAGTATTTCATACCAGGCTCTTGGAGCCTGTTTTAGCCCATAAAGAGCTTTGTCAAGTTTGTACACCCATTCAGGATGAGAAGGGTCCTCAAACCCAGGTGGCTGACAAACATACACTTCCTCTTTGATTTTTCCATACAAAAATGCACTCTTAACATCCATTTGAAAAACTTTTATTTTGTTGGAAATGGCATAAGCCAGAAATAACCTAATGGCCTCAAGCCTTGCAACTGGAGCAAAGGTCTCATCATAATCAATTCCTTCTTCTTGAGCGTAACCTTGTACCACCAGTCTTGCCTTGTTCCTAATGATCATACCAGCTTCATCCTGTTTGTTCCTAAAAACCCATCTTGTGCCAATTGGTAGCTTGTTTGGTGGTAAGGGACAGATTTTCCAAACCTGTTGCTTCTTGAATTGAAGCAGCTCATCTTGCATAGCTTCCACCCAATTGTTGACTTTGAGGGCTTCTTGATACTTCTTAGGTTCCAACTGAGAAATGAATGCTGAGAAGAAGCAAAAGTTGGAAAGCTGGTTTCTTGTGAGAACACCTGAAGCAATATCACCCATGATTTGTTCCAATGGATGATCTTTGTGTTCAATCAGTTGTTGTAAACCACTGACAGGTGTAGGTGGCTCTTGTACTTCATCAAACAAACCATTGAGGTTTATAATGTCTGGTTCAGCAGTTTGAACATCTTCAGTAGTTGTAGGTGCTGAAGCAGATGTTTGAGTTTGTACATCAGTAGTTGTTGAATCAGAAGTTTGTGAAACTTTTGAAGGTTTGAAAGTTGACTTAATGACTGTTTGAGGAGTCCATGGTGCTGGATCCTCATTATCAAACCTTTGATCACCATAATAAGTAGGTTTAGATGAAGTAACAGTCTTTTCAGGTCCAAAGTGGAAGCTGTCAAGGTCAAAGAGTTCAGTAGGATGTGCTGGAATAAGAGTGTGTTTTGAGTCATTGAACTTGACATTCAGTGTTTCTTCTACTATCTTGGTTCTTGAATTAAAAACCTTGTAGGCTTTTCTAGTGGAAGAATAACCAAGAAAGTAACCTGAGTCAACTTTAGCAGCAAACTTTGAAATAGAGTCTTTAATGTTTAGAATGAAACATTGACATCCAAAAGCCCTAAAAAAGGAGATAAGGGGCTTCATGCCATGAAGAACTTCATAGGCAGTCTTGGAGTGTCTCTTGTTGACAAGGACTCTATTTTGACCATAACATGCAATATTAACTGCTTCAGCCCATAAATACAATGGTAGGCCTGAATCAGCTAACATAGTTCTTGCTGCTTCAATCAATGTTCTGTTCTTTCTTTCTACCACACCATTTTGTTCAGGAGTTCTGGGAATACTAAATTGTCTAATATTCCCTTTAGACAAACAGAATTCATCCAGAGTTTTGTTCCTGAACTCTGTCCCATTATCACTTCTAATGGCTTTGACAGATAGAGAATATTGTTTCTCTACTTGTAGAATGAAGAACTTGATGATTTCAACTGCCTCATCCTTGGAAAATGTGACATCCGTCACTTTTCTTTAAATAATAATAATAATAATAATAATAATAATAATAATAATAATAAAAAAAGATTTAGGATCATCTCGAGCAGCAGGCCAAATCCAGCAGGCAACACTTAAGCCCAAACCTCTCATGGTTGCAGCCCATCTCGTTGCCTCCTGGAGCCCAATTGACCGGCCCATAAACAAGGCCCAGCAGCCCCTCCCTCTTTTACGTTTAAATTGAAAAAAAAATCAGGTCCTAGCCGGGTTTCGAACCCGAGACCTCCCACTCACACACACGCACTCCACCACCTGATCCACCACTTACTATTGTTTTAATCCCACTTCATAATATATTTAACACCTTTTTAACTCGTCTGTTTGCTCCTTTCTTCCTTCGAACAGCGAACAACCAGCAGCAGCATTTTATCCATCGATGACCAATTTATTTGCACAATTAACGCGTAATTATCATGTATTGACTCGACAACTTGATTTTCGGCCTCAATCAACTTCAATTACACGATTATTTCTCATAAAATCATACCAATTATAATCTTTAATCGCGTCAATATTTAATTCAGAGTCAACGATTACCAAATCGAACACCAAGCCCTTTCCCTATAAATTGAACCTTGGCACAGCATAACAACTCGCTCATACTCTCTTCTCAATCTCCAATTCTTCTCCAATCTCACTATTATTATCATTCTCCTCGTTGTTTGACTTTTGGCTTTGACCGAGCATTCATCAACGAAACAACACTGTGAGTCCAATTATTTTTGTGGGTTTTGTTAGTCGGCAATCAAACAACAAAAGCCCTAACTTCAATCGGGTTTATATTGTCTGATTCGTTTGATTGTTAAATCTAGGGTTCATATTAATAATTTGGGGATAAACTAGTTTTGGCACAGAGTATTTATATAATTTTAATCAGGATTCATCACAACCATTGGCCTAGGCCAAGTGGTTGTGACCATGGCCTGCAACAGAAAGTACCCGGGTTCGAGTCCCGGCTACTGCCCCATTTTGCTTCTTTTTATTCTTTTAATCAAAACTAATATATATATATATATATATATATATATATATATATTAAACCTTTTAATCTTATAAATTCATTTTAAAATATTAAAACTATTTTATAAATTCCAAAAAAATTATATTTGTTTAATCTGAGATAAAAGTGTTATTTACAATTTTTATTTTTCAAAAATTCATTTATTTAATATTTATAATAATTAAATCATTTTTATACTATTATATTTATAAAAATCCATTTATATATCAAAACAATTTTATTAAATTCTCCAAAAATTATCCTGACTTTTTATAAAGATAAACTTTACTGAAATAATTTTTAATTCAGTAAAACCACTTATTTCATATTTTTAATCAATTTTTGTTAGATTTAATCATAATTAAATCATAATAAATCCAATTTTCATCATTTTTGCACCAAAATTTTATACAAATTATTTTTAATCATTTAGAACAGAAATGTGAATTTTAAACTTATAATTCTTTAATTTTAATATTTTTAAATATTAAAGTTAACTTTTGACAATTTGTTATAAATAGAATTAATATTCTATTTTAAAAGAAAATAATTTTATAAAAATTATTTTTATACTTTAAACATATTATTGTGACCATCTTAGATATAAATTTCATAAAAAGATTTTTGGTTATTTATTTACTAAATTTCTCTCAGTTGGCGAATATTTTTAATATTAATCAAACGAGCAATTATCCCCAATTCGAAGCCCTAGAAATACATGTATCCTAGAGTTATTTCACTTACACATTATCAATTACTTTAGGTTGATACTTTGAGATAGTTCCAACACATATTTCGTTGTCCAAGTTCAATTTCAAGTTATTACGTGAACTGTGAGTATTACTTATCCCCTTTTTCCGCTTTTACAACTTTTGGGGTGATTCATGGCAACATTGGAATATATTTATTCAATTACACAAGACTTACCACCTTGCTAAATGTGAGTATTCCTACCCCTTTTTGCTTTTATACATTTTTGGGGTGTTACATGTACACTATTACAATTTCAAATACAAGTTTACATTTTTACAATACAATTCTAGTACTATGTGCATTGCTTACAACGTGCTTTATGCTTAGACATTACATGTGGATTACATTTGTACTTAGTGAAATCATTAACATGGTACAAGCCGACCTTAACATTGGATAGCGCTATTTGGATTGACAACCCGCCTAGATTGATTCTCCCCCTTTTTCATCGGAGAATCCGTGGCCAGTGTTAAGTTATTATCCACTTGTTGGATAAGTACACTACAGTTCATACAGTACATTATACAGTCACAGGGTTGATTTCGCTCATTTGTTTGATACATGGTTTACATATTTGCACTGTAGCTTGCACTTGAATTGTATAACTTTTTAACCTACTATATATATCAAATCTAGGAATGCTCACCAACATTTCATATGTTGACCAAACCTATTTTTGTACATGTTTCAGGTGCAGTTTGATCTAGTGCTTTAGCAAGAGACATCTAGTGTTTTATTTCAATTCAGTTATTTCAATATTTACATTTCATTTAGACAATGTAATTTCCATTTCCATGTAAGACAATTTTGGATTATTCAATAATATTTACATTTTAGTACCATGAGCTTTTGAACAATCGTCACTACGTGGCACCTCGATGATTCCGCCATCGGTTGGGGTGTTACAGATTGGTATCAGAGCCATGGTTATAGGGAACTAGGTTATTAGATAAAAGGCCTAGACTATAACCAAACTTCAACTTTCATGCATAATATTTCTTGAATTACCTTACCCCTCATTTCTCCCTACTTTCCTCCTTCTACCTTTCCCTTCTTCCCTCTCTCTATTCTTCTTATCTTTCATCATGGTGCATAGAGATGGTGTCCTACAGAGAGTGTAAAGTTTACATCATCATACGGGAACAGTACCTTTTATGAAGGCATTCTTAGACATAATACCTACTCTTATTTTACTCCTTCGAAGTTGTTGAACTTTAATGAGTGTGATAAGGACACGTGCAATCTGGAAGGGTGGACGCCTGTACACTGGGTTTTCTGGCATAGGCAAGCATAGCGCATAAATCCATTTACGGACCTGTTATGCTTACCTGGGGATTCCTGGAGTGAGTGTCCACTTATAGGCTAAAGCATGTCTTCTTTGATCACCATTGAGTTCAATTCCTTTGAAAAGTCAACGTTCTTGTTGAGCTTTACAGCTAGACAAGGGCACTCCAAGCATTTTGTACAAGTTTTTTCCAATAATACCCTCTCGTTTCATATACAATACTTTGCATATCATGATTGCTTACAAGATCACATCTTCATAATCATCTGTACGATTATGCCCTTACATTTTCTAATCTCATGATTATTAATTAACTACCTTATAGATGTCTGCTCGCCGCATGCCCCGTGATGCCAGCCAACGCCCTGTTCGTGCTTCTGGACGACGTTCTGATCGTCGCCTCGCATCTTTAGTCGCCGAGCAAATTGCTGCAGTGATCCCAAACCTTGTCAGTGAGATAACCCAGAATAGTAACAGTGCCAACACAGGAGGTACGACTCAATTTCGGTGCACTTTCAAACACTTTAACTTCTGCAACCCCACAAAATTCACTGGTGAGGAGGGTGCTACTGGCCTCCTCCAATGGTTTGAAAGCATGGAGAGTACTTTTGTGAACAGTGAATGTCCTGATGAACTCCGCGTTCGCTAGGCTACTAGTGTTCTTCAAAAGGGGGCACTAACCTGATGGAATGGCGAAAAACGCAATCGAGGAGCGGATGTTGCTTTATCATTATCTTGGGCTGAAGTTAAGGAACTCATGATCGCCAAATTCTGCCCTAGGAACGAAGTCAGGAAACTAGAGGAAGAGTTCCATGGACTGAAACAAGACAGTGGTGAGAATCTTGCATATAATACCCGATATCACGAACTTAGCATACTGGTTCCACACATGGTCACCCCAGTCTCTCGAGCAATCGAAAAATATATCGAGGGATTACCTGACCTGATTCAAGACGTTGTCACTGGAGGCAAAGCCACTACGGTAGAAGAAGCCATCCAACTTGCAGCCACATTAACAGACAAACACGTAAGGAAAGGAAACTTAGTTAGGAAGGGCACCAAGACACCTACTGAGAAAACCATCAATGTTGTTGAACAACCTAAGACTGTTTTAGCAAAGGCCGCCACTACTGCTCTGAACTCTAGGAAACGAATGGGCGATAATCAGAATCATGCTGTTGTGGATCCTGTGACTCAACCTCCTATCAAGAAAGCCTACACGGGAATCCACCCTCAATGCAACACTTGCAAGTATCATCACCCTACAAATCTTCCATGTCGTCAATGCACTAGATGTGGAAGGTTTGGACACTTTGTTACTACTTGTCGAGTAATGGTTGGGACACAAGATAATCATCAAACAGCTGCCCAGAAACCACTACAGATTACTAACGGTCGGGCATGTTATCATTGTAGAGACCCTAACCACATGCTACCTCAATGTCCCAAATTGAACAATATAAACCTGATGGCACATGGACAAGCTTTCAATTTCGATATCAACGAAACAGACGATCAGGATGACGTTAATCCCACTGGTTAAGCCGTGGATGAAATCTTCCCAAGACTCGAGAAATCCAATACTCGTGTTTTCATTTTCTTGATCCTATTTTCATTTTGTACCCAATTTTGTCGCACTCATTAGCATACAACATTTAGAAATTTCCTTGCGTATTATTGTGTATTAACACCGATTGGAAATTTATTATATTGATTTTAATCATACAAGACTCTACCTTATTTGAAACGTTTGGACTTGATACTTGATCTTACAGATGCTTTTCTAAGAAAACATCATTGATTATTACATGAAACTAGATTTTTCCCTTAATTTGACTACGCATTGAACATCTAATTATTCATGATACTCGTAAACATTTAATTATTCATGATAACACTTACACTTAATGGTTGTAGTACTTACAAACTCGCTTGCATAAACATGTTATCAAATTGCAATCTATGTGAATAATAATTGCTGCACCTAATAGAGGTCATCATGCCTTTTTTTCAACAGTCGGGAGAGGCCCTACAACCTGCTCCACGACTGGTGGAGGCTATTGAACATACTCAACGATTGGTAGAGGTCGCTATGCCTTTTCAAAACAGTCGGGAGAGGCCCTACAACCTACTCCACGGCTGGTGGAGGCTATCGAACCTGCTCAACAATCGGTGGGGTCATAGAAGGACACAAAACCCTAATGTAAGGTAAATTGATGATTCCGGTCCGGAACGTAATCATGAATTTACAGGTACATTAGGGTAGTGTGAAATTCTATTAGAGTTTTTGGGAAGGCGCCCAGTACGTTTTCAAGGTATCAAAGGTGTGGTGGGTTAGCTGCGGTACACCCTGTATACAAGCACTAATGATGCATTGAAAGTGAGATTGGAAGTCGGACCAGGAACAAACTCTGGTTATTTGGTAGTCTATTTAGTCTTTCTGTAGATAATCAACACGTGCATATATTTTAGGATTCCTAAAAATTGAAATTTATTGATTTACTAGATTCTTACTCTCTTTATTATTCGAGACGAACCTAACCTAATCCTTAACTCACATATATCAAACTTCTTACCCAAATCATTCGAGTTTTCTAAACCACTGCTACCTTAATTTCTACCCAAGCATCCATAACCCTATGTCTCAAATAACTTCGGGACGAAGTTTCTAAAAGTAGGGGATGCTGTGACATCCGTCACTTTTCTTTAAATAATAATAATAATAATAATAATAATAATAATAATAATAATAATAATAATAATAATAATAATAATAATAACAAAAAAAAAAAGATTTAGGATCATCTCGAGCAGCAGGCCAAATCCAGCAGGCAACACTTAAGCCCAAACCTCTCATGGTTGCAGCCCATCTCGTTGCCTCCTGGAGCCCAATTGACCGGCCCATAACCAAGGCCCAGCAGCCCCTCCCTCTTTTACGTTTAAATTGAAAAAAAAATCAGGTCCTAGCCGGGTTTCGAACCCGAGACCTCCCACTCACACACACGCACTCCACCACCTGATCCACCACTTACTATTGTTTTAATCCCACTTCATAATATATTTAACACCTTTTTAACTCGTCTGTTTGCTCCTTTCTTCCTTCGAACAGCGAACAACCAGCAGCAGCATTTTATCCATCGATGACCAATTTATTTGCACAATTAACGCGTAATTATCATGTATTGACTCGACAACTTGATTTTCGGCCTCAATCAACTTCAATTACACGATTATTTCTCATAAAATCATACCAATTATAATCTTTAATCGCGTCAATATTTAATTCAGAGTCAACGATTACCAAATCGAACACCAAGCCCTTTCCCTATAAATTGAACCTTGGCACAGCATAACAACTCGCTCATACTCTCTTCTCAATCTCCAATTCTTCTCCAATCTCACTATTATTATCATTCTCCTCGTTGTTTGACTTTTGGCTTTGACCGAGCATTCATCAACGAAACAACACTGTGAGTCCAATTATTTTTGTGGGTTTTGTTAGTCGGCAATCAAACAACAAAAGCCCTAACTTCAATCGGGTTTATATTGTCTGATTCGTTTGATTGTTAAATCTAGGGTTCATATTAATAATTTGGGGATAAACTAGTTTTGGCACAGAGTATTTATATAATTTTAATCAGGATTCATCACAACCATTGGCCTAGGCCAAGTGGTTGTGACCATGGCCTGCAACAGAAAGTACCCGGGTTCGAGTCCCGGCTACTGCCCCATTTTGCTTCTTTTTATTCTTTTAATCAAAACTAATATATATATATATATATATTAAACCTTTTAATCTTATAAATTCATTTTAAAATATTAAAACTATTTTATAAATTCCAAAAAAATTATATTTGTTTAATCTGAGATAAAAGTGTTATTTACAATTTTTATTTTTCAAAAATTCATTTATTTAATATTTATAATAATTAAATCATTTTTATACTATTATATTTATAAAAATCCATTTATATATCAAAACAATTTTATTAAATTCTCCAAAAATTATCCTGACTTTTTATAAAGATAAACTTTACTGAAATAATTTTTAATTCAGTAAAACCACTTATTTCATATTTTTAATCAATTTTTGTTAGATTTAATCATAATTAAATCATAATAAATCCAATTTTCATCATTTTTGCACCAAAATTTTATACAAATTATTTTTAATCATTTAGAACAGAAATGTGAATTTTAAACTTATAATTCTTTAATTTTAATATTTTTAAATATTAAAGTTAACTTTTGACAATTTGTTATAAATAGAATTAATATTCTATTTTAAAAGAAAATAATTTTATAAAAATTATTTTTATACTTTAAACATATTATTGTGACCATCTTAGATATAAATTTCATAAAAAGATTTTTGGTTATTTATTTACTAAATTTCTCTCAGTTGGCGAATATTTTTAATATTAATCAAACGAGCAATTATCCCCAATTCGAAGCCCTAGAAATACATGTATCCTAGAGTTATTTCACTTACACATTATCAATTACTTTAGGTTGATACTTTGAGATAGTTCCAACACATATTTCGTTGTCCAAGTTCAATTTCAAGTTATTACGTGAACTGTGAGTATTACTTATCCCCTTTTTCCGCTTTTACAACTTTTGGGGTGATTCATGGCAACATTGGAATATATTTATTCAATTACACAAGACTTACCACCTTGCTAAATGTGAGTATTCCTACCCCTTTTTGCTTTTATACATTTTTGGGGTGTTACATGTACACTATTACAATTTCAAATACAAGTTTACATTTTTACAATACAATTCTAGTACTATGTGCATTGCTTACAACGTGCTTTATGCTTAGACATTACATGTGGATTACATTTGTACTTAGTGAAATCATTAACATGGTACAAGCCGACCTTAACATTGGATAGCGCTATTTGGATTGACAACCCGCCTAGATTGATTCTCCCCCTTTTTCATCGGAGAATCCGTGGCCAGTGTTAAGTTATTATCCACTTGTTGGATAAGTACACTACAGTTCATACAGTACATTATACAGTCACAGGGTTGATTTCGCTCATTTGTTTGATACATGGTTTACATATTTGCACTGTAGCTTGCACTTGAATTGTATAACTTTTTAACCTACTATATATATCAAATCTAGGAATGCTCACCAACATTTCATATGTTGACCAAACCTATTTTTGTACATGTTTCAGGTGCAGTTTGATCTAGTGCTTTAGCAAGAGACATCTAGTGTTTTATTTCAATTCAGTTATTTCAATATTTACATTTCATTTAGACAATGTAATTTCCATTTCCATGTAAGACAATTTTGGATTATTCAATAATATTTACATTTTAGTACCATGAGCTTTTGAACAATCGTCACTACGTGGCACCTCGATGATTCCGCCATCGGTTGGGGTGTTACAGATTGGTATCAGAGCCATGGTTATAGGGAACTAGGTTATTAGATAAAAGGCCTAGACTATAACCAAACTTCAACTTTCATGCATAATATTTCCTGAATTACCTTACCCCTCATTTCTCCCTACTTTCCTCCTTCTACCTTTCCCTTCTTCCCTCTCTCTATTCTTCTTATCTTTCATCATGGTGCATAGAGATGGTGTCCTACAGAGAGTGTAAAGTTTACATCATCATACGGGAACAGTACCTTTTATGAAGGCATTCTTAGACATAATACCTACTCTTATTTTACTCCTTCGAAGTTGTTGAACTTTAATGAGTGTGATAAGGACACGTGCAATCTGGAAGGGTGGACGCCTGTACACTGGGTTTTCTGGCATAGGCAAGCATAGCGCATAAATCCATTTACGGACCTGTTATGCTTACCTGGGGATTCCTGGAGTGAGTGTCCACTTATAGGCTAAAGCATGTCTTCTTTGATCACCATTGAGTTCAATTCCTTTGAAAAGTCAACGTTCTTGTTGAGCTTTACAGCTAGACAAGGGCACTCCAAGCATTTTGTACAAGTTTTTTCCAATAATACCCTCTCGTTTCATATACAATACTTTGCATATCATGATTGCTTACAAGATCACATCTTCATAATCATCTGTACGATTATGCCCTTACATTTTCTAATCTCATGATTATTAATTAACTACCTTATAGATGTCTGCTCGCCGCATGCCCCGTGATGCCAGCCAACGCCCTGTTCGTGCTTCTGGACGACGTTCTGATCGTCGCCTCGCATCTTTAGTCGCCGAGCAAATTGTATAACTTGAATTGTATAACTTTTTAACCTACTATATATATCAAATCACAGGGTTGATTTCGCTCATTTGTTTGATACATGGTTTACATATTTGCACTGTAGCTTGCACTTGAATTGTATAACTTTTTAACCTACTATATATATCAAATCTAGGAATGCTCACCAACATTTCATATGTTGACCAAACCTATTTTTGTACATGTTTCAGGTGCAGTTTGATCTAGTGCTTTAGCAAGAGACATCTAGTGTTTTATTTCAATTCAGTTATTTCAATATTTACATTTCATTTAGACAATGTAATTTCCATTTCCATGTAAGACAATTTTGGATTATTCAATAATATTTACATTTTAGTACCATGAGCTTTTGAACAATCGTCACTACGTGGCACCTCGATGATTCCGCCATCGGTTGGGGTGTTACAGAAAATAAGAAGAATACCCATGTGAATCTTGAATAGTCATCAATGATGACCAAGCAGTACTTCTTATTACCAAGGCTCATGATTTTTGCTGGCCCAAATAAGTCCATATGGAGTAGTTGAAGACAAGCAGTTGTTTTTTTATTCTTCAATAGACTTATAGGAGGACTTATGCTGCTTTCCCTTTAAACAGGATACACAGTGTTCTTGACACTGGTATACTTTCAAAGGTAGACCTCTGATCAAGCCCATTTTTGTGACTTTATTTATGGTTTTAAAGTTCACATGGCCAAGTCTCCTGTGCCAGAGATCAGTCTCTGAAGTTGATGCCTTTGAGAAGAAACAGGCAGTGTTGTTCAGTACTTTGTCCTTTTCAATGTCCACTGCATAGACATTGCCACATTTTTTGGCTATCAACAAAGTATGATCTTCTCTATCAACTTCTGGCCTTCTGGTGATATGATCTTGCATGCTGTCTTTGTGAAAAAGGAAGAATATCCTTTATTACACATTTGTGACACACTCAGCAAGTTGTACTCAAGGTTTTCAACCAGATTGACCTTGTCAAACTGTATTTTGCCAGAGGAGACATTGCCATGTCCCAGCACATATCCCTTGGCATTGTTCCCAAAGGATACAGATCCTTCTCTTTGACTGATAAAGTTGTTTAACAGGTATCTGCATCTTGTCATGTGCATTGAGCCTCCACTGTCCACATACCAAATGCTATTTAAGCCTCTGGAGACCCTCTGCACAAAGTAGCAAATTAATTGGGTTTGCTCTTGAGAACATTAACAGTTTGTTCTTGACCAGGTTGAGGAATCCATGTCTTTTTGGCAATGGATTTTTCATTAAGAGCAATGGTGGTATCCTTTTGTGGACCACCATCAACCCTGGTCATCAGTAGTTAGTTGTACCATGTTCATGAGATCTTTTATCTCAGCAGTTTGTGAAACTGCTGATGATGTAGGTCTAACTACTGAAAGAGAATTTTGAGAAAAAGATTTTTGTTGAGATTTCATCTTTTTCTGAGAAAAGGTGTTTGCTGGTTGTTGTTTTCTGGGAGAAAAAGTTTCTTTGAAATCATTTTTGATTTGTTTTCCCACAACCAGTTGTGAAATTTTCTTGTTGTACTGAATTCCTTTTCTATATCTGCAAAATTCTGTCTTGTGGTTAAACAGACCACAAATTTCACATTCTTTTGCCTTTTCTTTTTCATTTAAAGGCAAGTTTTTGACTGTTTTGATTGGTTTTAGGTCATTAGTAGTTTTCAGGTTCTCAACTCCTGATGTAGATGAAACTACTGATGGCTTAAAGTCAGGTTTTATCAGTACTGCTGAAGAACTTTCTTTGTGAGTTTTTAGAAAGTTTTTATGGAAAGATGTGCATTCTTTCTCTTCATGAAAAGATTCTTGTACAAGTGCTGATGAATGACAAACTACTGATGAGTAGTTTGTCTTCAGTAGTTCTTCAGTGAACTGTCTGGTTAGACTTCAGAACTTCTGATACTTCTTCTTCAGTACTTGTTTGAATCCTTCTTCAGTACTTTAGTCTTCTTTCTTCAGTAGTTCTATACTTAGGATATTTGCAGAAGTGAATTAGACTAAGGTTTACAAAAGTGGTTTCCTCAATCCTTTTTGTCCTAACACCAATGTTATATAACATGGAAGATAGAAGAAAACCATTCATCCACAATCATCTGCACCACCAAAACCACCAAACTTTACTTTCAAACTCTGAAGATTTTCCAAAGTTGCAAATTTTTTTTTACATGAAAATGAGTAGTTACGAGTTACACCCGGGTCCTCTTGATCAAAGTGTGTTGTTTCTACAGTGCGTTGTCTGTTTTCACTAATCTAGAAAATTACAAGAAACCCTTAATGGTGAAATGTGGTGATAAAAAGTTATGGGACTTTCTTGAAGTAAACCCGCTAGGTGAACGGGTAAAAAGTATCATCGAAGAAGCCGGGTTTGGTGGGGTGTTAAGTTGTGGTTATCGGTATTTGGACCACGCACTGATAACTGCGTTGGTTGAGCGGTGAAGGCCAGAAACACACACATTTTATCTACCAGTGGGTGAAGCCACAGTCACGTTACAGGATATCAACGTGTTGTGGGGATTACCGATAGAGGGTGTTGTGGTATCGGATCCGAAAACTCCCCTTACAGAGGAGGGGGCATCGCCATGTGTGAAACTTTGTTAGGTTTCATTTTAAGATATGAAATTATAATCGTCAATCGAGTGTAAGACTTTCAAAAACTTTAATCAAAGTCGCCCATTCAGTTGGCAACTTTCAAAATTATAAAACATTTTAATCAAAGTCGCCAATTGAGTTGGCAACTTTCAAAATTATAAAAAATTTTAATCAAAGTCGCCAATTAGGTAGGCAACTTTCAAAATTATAAAATTTTTTAATCAAAGTCGCCAAATGAGATGGCAACCTTCAATTTTTTAATCAATGTCGCCAAATGAGATGGCAACATTCAAAAATCTATAATCAATGTCACCAACTTAGATAGTGACTTACCCATTTTTGCTTTTTATCACACCCCATACCTATAAACACTTTAACACTAAGAAAACTACCCATTTTTACAAAAAAATCCAATATGGATTTGTTTTAAAATTCACACCAGAAACTTAATTTATGTAATGGATTTGTTTATGACAGAATGAGAATCCAACATATTTGTTGAAATTTGTGAAGCAAGGGTTTTCTAGCATAAATACAATCATAAAGAGGTTGGTTGTCTATAACTATATATTAATACTTTTGTTTTGGTTTGAGCCGGGTCACATGATAATTAAAATATCTTTATGTATGTAGTTGGTTTTAGCGTCGTTATTTGTGAGATTTTCCTAGATACGGTTGTTGTTTTTTTATGTATGTAGTTGGTGTTTTTTACTCTGTTCTCTTCACATCTCAGTCTTTAAAGTCTAAAGAACTTTGCCAAATGCCAACAGTCCTAGGGGACCTACGAAAATTTTTTATAGTAACTATCTTTAACATAAATAACTTAGGGGGAACGAGGCACTATCAGAATTGGTCACGGGTACTCCACTACCGGCACGGTAACACCGCCGCCAGTGATGCTGGTAGTGAATCCGTGAACCATTTTCTCTGGTTCTACTTAGTAGCTTAAGGTTTTTTATCTCTACTTACTGTGCTGGTAGTGAATCTGACAAGTTTAAGGTTTTTTTTTTTATCTCTTCTTTCTCCTTCTCTTTCTCTCTCCCTCTCTCTATTCTTTTAGTAGCTTTATTATTTTTTTAATTTTTTTTTTATATTTGTGATGTGAAGAATATTTATGAAGATGGAGAAGAAGGAGATAGATGTGTATGGATAGGTGTTTTTTTATCTATACATACTAGTGGGAATGCCAGCGCATTGCAGCGGGTGTCCCTACTAATTTAAGACACTTATACCTCATTTCACAACACACCTTCCTTTGTTTTTTTTTTAATTATTGATTTTGAAATAATCAAAATTTTAAATACCTCCAATCATCTAGTTAATGCAACTTCAAACAACATAGGCACATCCACAATACTTTTCTCTACAACCCATTATATAGACTTACAGTTGAATAGTTGATTATCTTATCGCTGCCTATTTAATATCACATTTTCAAAACGCGTATCCAAACAACCCATTTATTAAGGTCCCTTGTTTAAAAATTATGTGCAAGTGCCGCCTCCTGTCCATTTATTTAAAAATTAGTTGTAGGTCTACATTAAGCAAAAATATTGAGCACAGATAAACCTTTTGATGAGGATGGATGAGGTGTTGTGTTTATTGCCATCTGTTAACATCATAAGTTTATTAAGACAGGTCATTGACAATTAATATTTGATCACATGATATGTACAATAAGCTATACTAAAAAAATGTATGGTAGAAAATATAACTAAAAGCATTTTGCAGGCAAGTAATAAAAATTCAAGATTTAAAACCCGACCTTTTCCTCCTTTTTTTTAAATAATGTGGATATAGTTGCCTGAACAACAGAACAAGAGAGCTTTAATTACTATGAGAACCATCTTTCGACTTTATTGCTGATTTGTTAATATCTGGAACTTTTTCAGAGACTTTAGTCACTTCTCTTTCTGTTGCGTCCTTTTTGGTCTTTTTAAATTAATCAGAATTGACCATGCTCTTAATTTATCGTATTATAAGTCTTATTACAACTTCAAAAGGTAGCACATCAAGACACCATCTCCTGCGACTTGTTTTACAACTAACTATTGAGAGTGTTACATGATTAGTTTCAAAAATGCACATCCAAAACACACCCTATATATAGTTATCACTTATACACTATGAGTCTATGACATACCTTACCAAGCACTAATGTGCTATCCATCTTTAACCCCATCTTTCTTAAACACTCTCTCTCTTCACTTGCTATAATTTCTCGGTCCTCATTCGGCTCAACAGGCTCCCACGCAGAATTTAGCTTTGCTAACTCTTTTGACGCCTTATTTATCTTCATTTTAAGCTGCAAAATAAACTATTCTTAGTTTCTCTTCACTTTTATTAGAAAACCACATAATACACTTACGATTAAATACTTGCGCTTCTGAATCCGTATTTCCTTTTCTAATTTTAGATTCTCCGCTTCCACCTGAATTTCAGCTTCACTAATTCTAGCGCTGAATCCCTCATGTCCGAGTGAATAGTTTGGAATTCTTTCAATGTACCAACAGTGCTAAAATCTGATGATGGCTGGTCAAGACAGTCAAAGGCTTCAACTGTATTGGCACGTGCGGTTTCTTCCCGAAGTTGGAAACTTTGGTCTCCATTTCCCGATTGGTAACAAGATCTGCAACATCGGGAGGAAGAAAATCTTTGCCTCTGTAGAATATAATATAGAACTTATTACGAAGTAATAACATTCCACGAGTGAGAAGCTGCACATGTAAACAAATTATATCTTCTAAGGTGACAGTAGCATTGACTTTTTGGTCAAACTACTAATATTACCGATCATACCTTAAGCTCGGACGCCATCTGCGCATTGCTTGTATTAGGAATTCCCCATTTTATCGCAATCTTTGCAATACGACATCTTTCCCACAGTTTTCAAATGGCCGCAGCCTAGCCTTGAAGGTTTCGGTTTCTTCCTATACAAATGATTGATTATTATAACCAAATTATTAAATAACAAATATCATATAACCATTTCCAAAATATAATTATAATTACAAAGATTAACATGCATACCGAGGATGAAATGTGTAGGTAAATGGTAAGCTTGCTTCCTCAAGTGAGTTAACTCAGTGTCGGTGAGCTTAGATCTACCCGACAACGGGTAAAGCCGTGACGGTGGCTTGTATCCAGGAACCACTTCAGGAAGTAAGTCTGCATCTACAGTAACGGCTTCGGCATCCACCATTTAATAAACCGAGGATCCAACCTGTCTAGTAATCTATCAGCTTCCCTCTCAAAGAGTGACCCTTGCACAGGCATGGTCTCCTCTTTGTCATCATGCATTCATGCCCAACTGTTTGATATATTGTTCTAGTGACATGTATATTATCTCTGTAATTGCATCCCCTATAAACAACAAGAGTATCCTTATTATTCCATATCACAAGCCTCATGTCTTTATCTGCCAACAAAGATTTCATGACCTAGTTTGTGGATAATCAGAAACATGGCTGAAAGGGCCAAATTTCAAACAACCATAACTTGGCTAAGAGTGGAATTATGTGGCCCATAGCCAGCGGCTGAAAAGGTCTCGCTCGACAAGCAGGATCCACCGGCAAACGGCCATAAACGGTTTGACCCAGTTTTCACACCCGAGTGCCAAATTCCAACAATTAGAGTCCCTATTTTGACACTCAAGATTCCCCGATTATGATTAATATTCAATTCTTTCCTTTTATTAGTCTAAAACATGTAATCAGCCTTTTGACCCATTCGATCAATTTCATTTTTTTGCTAAAACTTTACCCGTTTCCTTACAAATGGGTTAGAACTGTCACATCTACTATGGCACTGAACAACAGAAGGAATTCCAATTCTTGTAAAATTATAATAAATATGAACTTTAACTTTAACATAATCATGATAAAAGATGTTACAAATAAAAATAAAATAAGACAACATTAGCTACATACCAATCATCTGACAAATACAAAGGCCGCTCTTCTCCACATTCCTCATCCAGTAACCTTAAAACCTGAAGATGGTATCATATTATAACAAAACTCAAAACGCACTGGAGTAAAACTGTTAAGGACTATCTTTCAGAAGCAAACCTTTAAAGCACGCTGATATCCATTTGAACCAACAAACTACTTCTCTGATACCTACAATAGAGGATGAGATGTCACAGATAGTTACTATTATCAACCCAAAAACAGTAAGTTCATGAATTCTGAAGCATACCTCAAACACAAGAAAACTCGTCGCCTTTCACCTCCGTTTCTTTCTTTAACTCCAAAACTTAAGAAGAGGCCGATGAGATTTGAACCGAGAGGAGGAGGAATTGAAAGTATTCACGTTTCAGTATGATTTTATGATTTAATCGGGGAACCTGGGAAAATGAAGGGTTTCTTGCATTAAATATAAATCAATCAATTAATGTAAAAGGGGGAGGGGTTAGATGGGAAATGAAGGGTAGCATTGTAAATTTGTATTAATATTATAAAGGATGAGGATAGTGAAATGTCTAAAATACCATTCAAAGTGTTTTAATTGTCCCTAATATCCCTATAATACCCTCATGAAATAAGCTTTATTCTCTTATACTTGTTGCTTTAAAATTTGTACCCGTGTCAAATTTTCAATATGGTACACCACTCCTCCTTTATAATGTATTATTATAGATAATAAACCAAAGCCATTTTAATGACATGGCACTCAAAGAGGATATTCTATTCATTGAATGTGCCATGTATCATCTCATGTGGCAAGGGCTTTATTTTAGAAAATAATAATTTAAAATTTAAAAACAAAATTAGATTTTTATCTCTAATGTTTTCTCCCATAACTTTTAAACGTTAATATCTTTTATATACGAGATTTTTTAAAGAAAAAATTACACCAAATTAACGAGCGTTTTATTATCTTTCCAACGGGTACCATAGTGCTATATAAAAAACGGAGAAAAAAACGACTTTTTTTTGTGTGGTTTTGTTCATACAGGAAAAAAACACAAAGTGTTCAGGTTATTCATTAATCATATATAGGTAAGTCATTAGTTATGTTCAAACCAGTAAATATGATTTTTATTTACAACATGTGTTAGCATTGAAGTTGTACATTGTTTTAGGTTAGGTTTTAATATTAGAGTTATACAGTGTTTAAGGTTATGCACTAACATTGAAGATACATTGTTAATTGTTTTAGGTTAAGTGCTACCCGAAGCTTTCCTGCATGTAACTGTAAAACGCATCAGTCTATTTCAGGTGTAAAATTGATATTTCAAATTAGATTTCTCAACCCGGGACGCTCCCAGGATATATTAGTTTAAAAAAAAAATTGTTGGTTTGGGTCGGGCCTGGGATTAGGTGATACCCGACCCAATTACCCTTTTTTATATTAGAATATGATAACTTATGGCAGAGATTTGTTTAAAATAATAATAATAATAATAATAATAATAATATTCATTAATCATATATTGGCAAGTCATTAATTATGTTGTCATATTAGATATTTTATTATGTCATATTAGATATTTCAACCAGGGACGCTCTCCAACAGGTAATTGCTATGTTTTATTTTTCTACCATATTCTAAAATAGCTCAAATCTTATCTTATTGTATGCAGTTAAAGACCTTTGACTAATGTATTGGTGCTAAACAATATTTGTCCCCTTGAAGTGTTTGGGATCTTAATATTCTGTTTTAGGTGTTGATGTTGTAAGGTGAAATGGATCTTTTGGTATATTTTTTTTAAAGTATCTAATGTAAGTTGATATATAGATGCCATTTTTATAGTTTAGATACTTCTAATTTTATTCACTTTACTTAGATTTCTCAACCCGGGACGCTCCCGGGGTATAAGCTAGTAATGTATAAAGAGAGAGAGGGGAGAAACGACAGTAAACCTTTTCTTATTTCTCTCTTTTTTTAATTAGATTATTTTAGTTTAACTTAAGATAAATATGTCAAATATTAATATCTATGTTTAGAAAAAAAGATGAGACTAAATATGTTTAATAATATTATTTAAAAAAATAGAAAAAAAAATATTTCAGTGAAGTGAATCAGTAAAGTGTTACCTCCAAAAAAACTGTTTCAGTGAAGGAAATCAGTAAAGTGATGTGGCAGTGTAGTATTGGTTGAAACCAGTGAAGTTGAAAAAACTCACGGGTAGTGCCCCCCTTAGTATAATATCGAAGTTGTTTCTCAATACATCTATAACTAATAAAGTTATCAAAACTAATGCCATGGCAATAGGGCTGCAAACAAACTGAACTTTCAGCGGACAGTTCATGAACCGTTCGGCGGGAAGTTCGTTCGTGTTCGTTCGTTTAATAAATGAACGAACACGAACAAAAAATTATGTTCGTTTAGTTAAACGAACGAACATGAACAGAGGTCGCGTTCGTTCGTTTATGTTCGTGAACGTTCGGTAACGTGTTCGTTTATGTTCGTTTGTGTTCTATAGTTTAGTAAGGTTTTTAATTTTTATACTTTTTTATTTTTATTTATCTTAATGTATGTGAATTCGATGTTATTCAAAAGTTAATATATGTCCGTGTGTGTTTGCTTCTGTTCATGAACACCTCTTTGTGTTCATGAACACCTCTTTGTGTTCATTAATGTCTTTTTATGTTCGTGTGCGTTCATGAACAAAATTAACAAACGAACACGAACATGAGTGTTTTCTTAACAAACGAACATTAACAAAAAATCTCGTTCGGTAAGTGTTCATGAACTGTTCGTGAACACATAATTTTCTTAATAAACAAACACGAACAAGGCCTTGTTCGTGTTCATTCGGTTCGTTTGCAGCCCTACATGGCAATGTTTAAAAAAATTATTTGTTAATCTCACATTTTACCTATCTTACTTGTCCGACAACTTGTCAACGTTTGAGAGAATCTCATTTAAATAAAATTAATTATTGAACAACTAGTGTAAATAAATGTGTGGTGGAGTGGTGGATTGACTTTTGTTTCACCTATGTGATCAAAGGTTCGATCCCCACTTTCATCATTTATGGTTTGGTATCCGGGTGAAGATCGAATACGGGTGGCGTCGGTTCGAATCTGACGGGCGGCGAGATTTTACCGAGTTCTATAACACTGTCGTGCCTTCGGGCGGGTGGGGCTCGGGTTTCCGCGCATCGGGAGAAGGCGGGGGCTGCTGGAAGTTGAGTAGTCGATTCTTGGGCACGGCGCCCCGCAAGGGTGGTTGCCACACAATTGTTCACCGATAAGAAAAAAACAACTCGGGGCACTATATACCGTTTATCACACACTTTCGATTCTTTCCTTCTAAACTTGTAATACTGGATAATTTAAATATTAAAACTATTACTTACCGTAAGTAACACTTATAACGTATATTCACTACAAGGATGTCAGTAACCTAAAATATTTCAGAAATAAAAAACATAATAAACTTTTCTAAAAATATTATTCAAATAAGAAAACTACCATAAACAAGTACCGTAATTCAAAGTGTCGACCCACCGCATCGCGCATAAATCAATATGTATCTATGTTTATAGGGTTGTTAGTTGTTACAATCTTTACTTGCGATAGGTTTTTGTTGAACGTCCTACTAACGAAATGTCTTGGTTTATTTGTTTTTTAATATAATAATAATAATAATAATAATAATAATAATAATAATAATAATAATAATGTTTATTTTAAAATTTCTTTTGTGTTTTTTATCAATTATTGTAGTCTACTTTTCTTTTCTTCATATGTTTATGATACAAATCCTTATAATGGATTACTAAAGTTTGTCTTTTGATGAACATTTAATTAGTTTATTCACTAGGTTTGTTTTCCTGGTTTAATCGTACCGCATTAGATTTGATAATTGATAGGCATTATTTATAACTAGTGGGGAACCCGCGCGTTGCTGCGGGGAGACAATTTGTCGCGCGATATTCGTTACTATTAGTTTATCGATTCTTTCATGATATATTGTGTAGTATTTGATTTTAAAGGTGTGCTAGATCTAGCAAATATATTGTTAATGGATTTCATTTTTAAGATGGTTCTTGTACTTGTAGAAAATAAATATAAACAAATTATTAATTAGTTAACAAACTACTAACTTGGTTGAGAAGACGACAAAAAATTATGCCATGTTGTCATTACCAGAAAAATCATATTGTCATTATTGGTAATATTGTTTTTATATGCTTTATTAAACTTTATTTGTAACTTTTAATAAAACAAACAAGTTAAGTGGTTTTTAGTTAAATAAATATCTATTTAAACCCATTTGTGAAAAATGGGTTATTACCCAAGATTTAACCACCACATATTCTTTGCATTCATAACCATATGTATTAATGCATCGTGCATTATGCCTCTACAATTGACATATATCAAATCAATATAGTTGTATAATGCGTCTCCTGACCAAGAAAAAAAACAAGAATTGAAAAAGTTATCGAATTGAAAATCATATACACGTTAGGGCTTAAATATTATACATGTTACCTAATTAAAAATCTAAAAAAAAGTTATAGATTTCCACCTTGTAACTTGAGCCATCTCACATTGATTTTGACCTTATTAACTGTTTTCACCTCCATTTTTACCAACAATATTAATTAACATTTCCATATCTTTATTCATCTCTACCTTCTAAATTAAAAAAATCAAAACATTTCAAGCTTCGGATGAACCACACCGAAATTGAATTTTTTTTTAATAAAATCTCAATTACTAAATCATTCAATTTGAGTGAAACAACAATAGGCTTTTAAAGAATAATAATAGTATTTGAGATTAAAAATAAAAGAGAAACGACAGACCGTTAAAATCGTCGGCCTCCATTTGCAATACTTATGTCACACCCTCAAAATCCACTTGCGGAGTTTTACCGCGAGGCGCATGACAAACCAGGATCCAAACCAGCGATCACAATAAACAAGTCTAAATGAATTAAAATGTAATTTCAAAACACAGTTTAATATTCCCGTTTACAGCGGAAGCTTATTCAAATAAAATCCAACATAAATAAATCAAGTTCAATGTTTGTGAAATCATGCAACTCTATCTAGACGCCGTGCAGACGCGTGCGCCCTAGTTCCATTGTGCTACCTTAGCGACCTGAGAAAACATGTAAAAGTTTACGTCAGCACAAAAATGCTGGTGAGTTTACAGGTTTGCAGTTCAAGTACCAAGTACACCTGTCCATACTATAACAAATAGAAAACCAGTATACGCTAGCTAGGCGTACGTTTTGTTACTACCACGATTGGAAAACCATTACTAACTCGAATACCAAAAGTATGCCCGATGTATGTTCCTGTTGTTCCTGTTGTTCCTGTTTGAGACAATATGCACCCGCCGACCCTCCAAGTCGACGAGCGGGGTTGGTCACTCCCAATAGCGCTATTCACATTTCCCCGTTGTGCAAACCCGCACATTCATGGTTCCCCCCGGGACTTTCCAAAGATCGTGTAGTACCCAATAGAAACCCATAGTATGACAGTAGTTCCCAAATATAGTTTTAACACATGTTTTCTCCCCCGAAAGTATAAAACCAGTTTAAAAGAGGGGCCGTAAACTCACCTTAAGTTCCTTTACTCCTTAACCCGAGTAAACTCAGCTGCTATGCTAGTCCCGTAAAGTGGCGACCTAACATACGACAGTTACAAGTACTTAGACTAATAACCCGCAGGTTAATTAGTCCCTAGATGTCCAGACCATAACCAAGTTCGTTTGAAAACACCGTGACTGTTTAACTGACCCAAAGTACAAGACTCGACATCCCATTGGTGACCCGAGACTCCCCGTGTTATGTTTACGCTCCAAACCATACAATAACGCGATTACACTTAACACAGGTTAACGTACAACAAATTATAGCACATAGTTCACGTATCACCGAAATACATCCAAATATATGTTACCAAGTTATTAGACATGTTACGAGGTTCCTAGCATGTTACTATATGTCAAATCGGGTCTCGGAATGCTAATATACACTTACAGCAGCAGTACACGCGATTAGGGAGGCTAATCGCATGAACAGTCACACGATTAGGGCTAATCGCCCCTTAAGTCACGCGATTAGGGGCTACTCGCCCCTGTTGTCAGGCGATTGGGCTAATCGCCCTTACTGTCATGCGAGTGGGCTACTCGCCCTTAAGGTTATGCGAGTGGGGCCTACTCGCCCCTAATGTCATGCGAGTAGGGCCTACTCGCCCCTAGCACAGGCGATTAGCAAGGCTACTCGCCTGTAACCTTGCTGTTCCGGTTTTTCGCGCGTTTAACGCTCCAAATCAGATCCAGAGCGTGTGTAACTACCCAATATCATCCCAAACACTATCCTAAACATGTTTAACCCAAAACCCTTCGTTCATCCTCGTAAAATCAGTCCTGCATGCAACCAAAGCAATCCAAACACATACACATAGCATGCAACATTCAATTAACGCATGTAATCATAACCCTATTATCCAATTACTGAGATTTCTATCATCATACTAACAATATTAATTCTGACCTAGCATGATAACACATCAAAACATCATCAAGATTCATAAAAATCCTATCTTTCTAATCATACATACCCATAACGCATGTTTATTAGTTATAATCCGATTAATAACTCCTATTGACGATTTTCAGAAAGCTTTTTCGTTTATGAACAGGTCTGGACCATTAGGGATTGATTAAAAACGTTTACAAAGTGTTATGGATGAGAATCAAACCTTGGAATTGTAAAAGGATGATGGTTAGACCTTGAAACCTTGTGTTTTTGATCAAAATCGCCTTCCAGAGGTTGTTTAAGTGTTTGGGGCGGTTATGGGACGACTAGGGTTGATATTAGGGAGTTTAGGAGGTTAAGTATTGTATTTATAGGCGTTTCTAGTCGTCCAGCACGTTATAGGCGAGTATGCAGCAGTTACATGCGATTAGGGCTGCTAATCGCATGAGATTGGGCCTAATCGCCCCTATGTATACACGAGTAGCCTCCTACTCGTGTCTAATGTCCCCTACTCGCCTCCCCTATGGGCGATTAGGCTTCCTAATCGCCTGTGGGGGTTCCTTTTGTGTGTTTTGCGCGTTAAACCCCGTTTTAACATATGTTAACACATATTAATGTACCGACAAGTCACATAATGATTGTAAACACATAACACCAGTAAATACACATATTTACACTCGTTCACCAATTCCCGGGACTCGAGACTCGTACGTTCCGTATGCCCTGACGATCCTACCGATCGTCACCGTTTGTACACTTGGTTAAGGACCGACATCTAATGAACCTCTAGACCAACATCCAATGATCTTCTAGGCTAACCAATAGTTCCCATAACCCGACTTAACTAACCCAGTTAAGTACAATATACCCGTGACTCGCTAAGGTAGACTTTCATCTAGACAACGTTGTTAACCAGAATTTGCCGGGTGTCACATCATCCCCACGTTAAAAGAATTTTCGTCCCGAAAATTTGTACAAGTACAGAAAGAACAAGAGAAATAACGAAGGAAACAAGCAAAAGATAGAAACCAAAAGAGAGAGATTTACCCGGGTTGTCACATCATCCCCACGTTAAAAGGAATCTCGACCCGAGATTCATTCAGCTGCCGAAGAGACATGTCTCGACTCGAACGCTTCCTTAGGAAAGAGATGAGGATACTTAGACTTCATCTGATCCTCCCGTTCCCACGTATATTCCGGTCCCCGGTTCGAGTTCCACCGAACCTTAACGATACGAATCTTGCTGTGACGTAGGCTACGAATCTTGTAATCAAGGATCTCCACAGGTTCTTCCACAATCCGAAGACGATCATCAACCTTGATCTCTTCTAGTGGAACGATGAGAGACTCGTCAGCCAGACACTTCTTCAAGTTTGACACGTGAAAGACGTTATGTACGTTACCGAGCTCCGTCGGTAGATCAAGTCGATATGCCACGGGCCCAATCCGTTCCAGGATCGTAAATGGGCCGACATATCGCGGATTGAGTTTGCCACGCTTCCCAAAGCGTATGACGCCCTTCCACGGTGAGACTTTTAGAAGTACCTTGTCATTGACTTGGAATTCCAGTGGTTTGCGACGCTGATCAGCATAACTCTTTTGCCGGTCCCGTGCCGCCGCCAACCGATTTCGAATCTGTACGATCTTTTCCGAAGTTTCGTACACTAGTTCAGGCCCAGTGAGTTGACTCTCACCCACTTCAGCCCAACAAAGAGGAGAACGGCATTTCCGTCCGTACAGTGCTTCGAACGGAGCAGCCTTGATGCTCGTGTGATAACTGTTGTTGTACGAGAATTCTACCAACGGCAGATGAGCTTCCCAACCCTTGCCAAAATCGATCACACATGCCCGCAGCATGTCTTCTAAAGTTTGAATCGTACGCTCACTCTGACCGTCAGTCTGTGGATGGTAAGCCGTACTCATGTCTAGTTGTGTACCCAGAGCTTTGTGCAAAGACCTCCAGAAGTGAGAAGTAAAATGGGAGTCACGATCCGAGATAATAGAAACTGGTACCCCGTGCTTAGAAACAACTTCTTTCAAGTAAAGACGAGCCAAACGATCCATGGTGTCGGTCTCCTTAATAGCAAGAAAATGGGCTGATTTCGTCAACCGATCGACAATCACCCATATCTTGTCGTTCCCGCTTGGTGACTTAGGAAGTTGTGTGAAAAAATCCATAGTAATCCGTTCCCATTTCCATTCCGGAATTTCAGGTTGTTGCAGGAGACCCGACGGTTTCTGGTATTCCACCTTGACCTTAGCACAGGTCAAGCATTTGCTCACGTATGAGGCTATGTCCGACCTCATGTTTGGTCACCAGTAAAGCACCTTCAGATCTTGGTACATTTTATCCGAACCAGGGTGAATAGAATACCGAGACTTATGAGCCTCATTAAGGATAAGCCCCCGTAGTCCCCCGAACAAAGGAACCCATATACGTTCTGCGAAATAGTGCAGGCCATCAGGCCTTCGCTCTAGGTGCTTGTCGGCACCGTGCATGGTTTCAGCTTTAAGGTTTTCCTCCTTCAAAGCTTCCAATTGGGCAGAACGGAGTTGATCAGGTAACGACGAATGGATAGTGAGCTGCAACGCCCGAACGCGACGAGGTTTAGAAGATTCCTTCCTGCTCAAGGCGTCTGCTACAACATTCGCCTTGCCAGGATGGTACTTAATAGCACAATCATAGTCGTTCAAAAGTTCGATCCAACGGCGCTGCCGTATGTTCAAGTGTTGTTGGTCGAAAATGTGTTGGAGACTCTTGTGATCGGTGTAGATGGTGCATTTGGTACCGTACAAGTAATGTCTCCAAATTTTCAACGCGAATACCACGGCACCAAACTCCAAGTCATGAGTTGTGTAGTTCTTCTCGTGCACTTTGAGTTGACGAGAAGCATACGCAATCACTTTCTCGCGTTGCATCAACACGCAACCGAGTCCATGAATGGAAGCATCACAGTAAACGACAAAATCATCAGGACCCTCAGGTAAAGACAGAATAGGAGCAGAACACAGTTTAGACTTCAGTTCTTCAAACGCGGACTCTTGTGATTCACCCCAGTCGAACTTCATATCCTTCTGAGTGAGAGTGGTGAGGGGTTGAGCAATCTTCGAGAACCCCTGAATGAAACGACGATAGTAGCCCGCAAGGCCTAGGAATTGCCGCACCTCAGTTGGCGTCTTTGGTGCTCCCCAGTCCTTGATCGCTTCGATTTTTGCTGGATCGACATGAATTCCTAGTTCATTAACCACATGTCCTAGGAATTGAACTTCGCGTAACCAAAAGTCACACTTTGAGAACTTGGCGTAAAGTTGTTCTCGTCGCAAGAGCTCCAAAACTAACCGCAGATGTTCCCCGTGTTCGGTCTCGTTCTTGGAGTAGATCAGAATGTCATCAATAAACACAATGACAAACTTGTCCAGATACGGTTTACAGACGCGGTTCATCAAGTCCATGAAAACCGTCGGTGCGTTCGTGAGACCGAAAGGCATGACCAAGAATTCAAAATGGCCATAACGTGTTCGAAAAGCAGTCTTTGCAACGTCAGCCTCCCTGACGCGCAGCTGGTGATAACCGGACCTCAAATCGATCTTGGAATAATAACTAGAACCCTGAAGCTGGTCGAATAGATCATCGATACGTGGAAGAGGATAACGGTTCTTGATGGTCAATTTGTTCAGCTCTCTGTAGTCTACACACAATCGGAAACTCCCATCCTTCTTCTTAACAAATAAAATCGGGGCTCCCCAAGGGGAAGAACTTGGTCGGATGAAACCCTTGTCCAAGAGTTCCTGTAACTGGCTAGACAATTCCTGCATCTCGGGAGGTGCAAGACGGTAGGGGGCCCGAGCAATAGGAGCAGCCCCTGGTACGAGATCAATACCGAACTCGACTTGACGATGAGGAGGAAGACCAGATAAATCATCGGGAAAAACATCAAGAAACTCGCGTACCACCGGAATGTCGTCAATCTTCTTCTCATCACTAGAGGAAACAGATAAAAGCGCCAATACGGCTGGATAACCCTTTCGAAGACACTTAAGGGCTTTCATGCTAGAGATGATGTTTAGCGAAACACCACCCTTGATACCGTACACAGAAAGAAATTCTCCATCAGGGATAGGAATCCGAATAACCTTATCGTAACAGACAATCTCCGCGCGATACAAAGATAACCAATCCATTCCTACCACAACGTCAAAACTACCCAATGGTACCGGCATAAGGTCGATGGGAAACGTTATACCCGACAATTCTAATTGACACTCCCGAAGAACACTAGTAGCTTCAATCGTTTTACCGTCAGCCAATTCAATAATATACTTGGTTTCTAATGGTACGGGTGCTACATCTAGCAGTCGACTAACATCCTTGGATACAAAACTCTTGTCGGCACCAGAATCAAATAACACGCTAACAGAATGATTATTGAGAAGAAACGTACCGGTGACTGTATCAGGGTCCTGCCTAGCCTCAGCAGCTCCAATGACGAAGGCACGTGCATTTCTGCCGCCGCCCCCGTTGTTACCATTCCCGTTGTTCCCACCCTGTTTCAGTTTTGGGCAATCCTTCTTGTAATGCCCAGTGTCACCACAGTTGTAGCATCCTTGTTTCCCTGTAGTCCCCTGAGTAGTCGGAGCTGAGCTGTTAGTCGGAGCCTGAGTCGATGGAAGTGTAGCCCGACAATCTTTAGCATAATGCCTTGTTCGCTGGCAGCGGTGACAACGGTTACTGTCGCAGTTCCCTTGGTGATGGCGTCCACACTTGTTGCATTTGGGCAGTTTTCCCGCATAACCACCCTGCTTATTACCCGAAGACGATGAACCCCCATTATCAAACCTTTTACCCTGCTGTGCAGACCCAGACCCTTTCCCGTCATTTTCCCACTTGCGCTTATTGTTCTCTGGAGCCTTAGCAGTCGAACCTTTCGCCGGCAAAATCCCCTCATTCACCTTTAAGTTAGTCATCCTATGTGCCGATCGAACTACCTCCGCATAAGTAGGATGATTTCCGGCAGCTACCAACCCTGCAATTTCCGGCACTAACCCTGAGACATAATGTTCAATCTTACGATACTCCGGCACGTGCAAATCGGGACACAGCACCGCCAACTCATTTCTCCTCACAGTATACTTCTCGATTTCCGATCCAGTCATCTTGAGGTTCCATACCTCATGCTCCAGCTTCTGTACCTCTTCTCTCGGGCAATACTCCCGCTTCAGCATCTGCACAAAGTTCTCCCATGGCATAGCATATGCCTCCCCAATACCCATGTTCTGGGTGATACCATTCCACCAAGTCAATGCCACGTCCTGAAATAACGCAGCCGAATACTTCACCCGATCTTCTGGGAGACAATTACACATTAGAAATACCGACTCCACTTTCTCCAACCACCTAAGCAAACTGACCGCACCCTCGGTGCCAGAGAATTCCTGGGGTTTGCAGTCCCGGAACATCTTGTAGGTGCACATGGGTGGGGGTGGGTCAACAGGACCACCTGAAATGAAACGTATGAGAAACCACGAATAACGTACACAAGGTTCACCAATGAGGCAAAGAAAACAGATAAAACAACTTACCACCACCGTTGTGCCCTAACTGAAAGGCAGCCTGGAGCAAGTTATTCAGATCAGCCTGTGATAGGTTAATACCTCCACCACGACCACCAGCACCACCGCGACCACCACCGCGTCCACCATTGCGACCACCTCCTCGTCCTCCACGCACTCCAGACATGATTCTGGCAGAAAGAACGAGAAAATTTAGTTTCGCAGTTAAAGATAACCACTAATGTTCACAAGATCAAAGCTAGATCCAATCCAGGACTATCCCTTCAAACCCAGAGCTCACTAGGGCTTCCATGCATTTCGTTTTATGATTTTGTGTGCACCCAAAACGATAAAACGCTCTACATGGTCCTCCAAGTGTTCTCCTAGTTCAAAGTTCAAATCACCGAACATAGACTCTTAGCTACACACCGTAATACTACGGTAGTTCATGACAAGTGTTTCTATTGGAGTGCGAAAGGGAGATGTCCGAGCCTTGGACAATTCTCAAGAGCACACGAGTTACTCCAATAGACTACACTGCCTAGATAACAAGTAACCCAACCTAAGATAGAACGGATGATGTAACGTAGAAAGACCAACGATTTAGAGACACCCCGACAAGACCATACGTAAACCACTATAACGTTTAGTACCATGTGATCGTCTAGTGTGTGCGACTCGGCTATAGACTAGACTCTACATGCAGTCCTAGTTCACTATAACCATTGGCTCTGATACCAATCTGTCACACCCTCAAAATCCACTTGCGGAGTTTTTACCGCGAGGCGCATGACAAACCAGGATCCAAACCAACGATCACAATAAACAAGTCTAAATGAATTAAAATGTAATTTCAAAACACAGTTTAATATTCCCGTTTACAGCGGAAGCTTATTCAAATAAAATCCAACATAAATAAATCAAGTTCAATGTTTGTGAAATCATGCAACTCTATCTAGACGCCGTGCAGACGCGTGCGCCCTAGTTCCATTGTGCTACCTTAGCGACCTGAGAAAACATGTAAAAGTTTACGTCAGCACAAAAATGCTGGTGAGTTTACAGGTTTGCAGTTCAAGTACCAAGTACACCTGTCCATACTATAACAAATAGAAAACCAGTATACGCTAGCTAGGCGTACGTTTTGTTACTACCACGATTGGAAAACCATTACTAACTCGAATACCAAAAGTATGCCCGATGTATGTTCCTGTTGTTCCTGTTGTTCCTGTTTGAGACAATATGCACCCGCCGACCCTCCAAGTCGACGAGCGGGGTTGGTCACTCCCAATAGCGCTATTCACATTTCCCCGTTGTGCAAACCCGCACATTCATGGTTCCCCCCGGGACTTTCCAAAGATCATGTAGTACCCAATAGAAACCCATAGTATGACAGTAGTTCCCAAATATAGTTTTAACACATGTTTTCTCCCCCGAAAGTATAAAACCAGTTTAAAAGAGGGGCCGTAAACTCACCTTAAGTTCCTTTACTCCTTAACCCGAGTAAACTCAGATGCTATGCTAGTCCCGTAAAGTGGCGACCTAACATACGACAGTTACAAGTACTTAGACTAATAACCCGCAGGTTAATTAGTCCCTAGATGTCCAGACCATAACCAAGTTCGTTTGAAAACACCGTGACTGTTTAACTGACCCAAAGTACAAGACTCGACATCCCATTGGTGACCCGAGACTCCCCGTGTTATGTTTACGCTCCAAACCATACAATAACGCGATTACACTTAACACAGGTTAACGTACAACAAATTATAGCACATAGTTCACGTATCACCGAAATACATCCAAATATATGTTACCAAGTTATTAGACATGTTACGAGGTTCCTAGCATGTTACTATATGTCAAATCGGGTCTCGGAATGCTAATATACACTTACAGCAGCAGTACACGCGATTAGGGAGGCTAATCGCATGAACAGTCACACGATTAGGGCTAATCGCCCCTTAAGTCACGCGATTAGGGGCTACTCGCCCCTGTTGTCAGGCGATTGGGCTAATCGCCCTTACTGTCATGCGAGTGGGCTACTCGCCCTTAAGGTTATGCGAGTGGGGCCTACTCGCCCCTAATGTCATGCGAGTAGGGCCTACTCGCCCCTAGCACAGGCGATTAGCAAGGCTACTCGCCTGTAACCTTGCTGTTCCGGTTTTTTCGCGCGTTTAACGCTCCAAATCAGATCCAGAGCGTGTGTAACTACCCAATATCATCCCAAACACTATCCTAAACATGTTTAACCCAAAACCCTTCGTTCATCCTCGTAAAATCAGTCCTGCATGCAACCAAAGCAATCCAAACACATACACATAGCATGCAACATTCAATTAACGCATGTAATCATAACCCTATTATCCAATTACTGAGATTTCTATCATCATACTAACAATATTAATTCTGACCTAGCATGATAACACATCAAAACATCATCAAGATTCATAAAAATCCTATCTTTCTAATCATACATACCCATAACGCATGTTTATTAGTTATAATCCGATTAATAACTCCTATTGACGATTTTCAGAAAGCTTTTTCGTTTATGAACAGGTCTGGACCATTAGGGATTGATTAAAAACGTTTACAAAGTGTTATGGATGAGAATCAAACCTTGGAATTGTAAAAGGATGATGGTTAGACCTTGAAACCTTGTGTTTTTGATCAAAATCGCCTTCCAGAGGTTGTTTAAGTGTTTGGGGCGGTTATGGGACGACTAGGGTTGATATTAGGGAGTTTAGGAGGTTAAGTATTGTATTTATAGGCGTTTCTAGTCGTCCAGCACGTTATAGGCGAGTATGCAGCAGTTACATGCGATTAGGGCTGCTAATCGCATGAGATTGGGCCTAATCGCCCCTATGTATACACGAGTAGCCTCCTACTCGTGTCTAATGTCCCCTACTCGCCTCCCCTATGGGCGATTAGGCTTCCTAATCGCCTGTAGGGGTTCCTTTTGTGTGTTTTGCGCGTTAAACCCCGTTTTAACATATGTTAACACATATTAATGTACCGACAAGTCACATAATGATTGTAAACACATAACACCAGTAAATACACATATTTACACTCGTTCACCAATTCCCGGGACTCGAGACTCGTACGTTCCGTATGCCCTGACGATCCTACCGATCGTCACCGTTTGTACACTTGGTTAAGGACCGACATCTAATGAACCTCTAGACCAACATCCAATGATCTTCTAGGCTAACCAATAGTTCCCATAACCCGACTTAACTAACCCAGTTAAGTACAATATACGCGTGACTCGCTAAGGTAGACTTTCATCTAGACAACGTTGTTAACCAGAATTTGCCGGGTGTCACAACTTACGTAACCAAGCAACCCCCACCCCATCACCTTCTATACTCAAATTATGATTAGCAACCAATCATGGGAACAAATTATGGTACTAAAATTTTGATTGATTATTAGATAGCTATAATAAAACAACCTTTTGTTTTATCTAAATCCTACCATACAAAAATCATTAAAAAAATACAACATAACCAATTTTGCAAGGGAAATAAGGTGGGTCTGAATAAAAAAAAGTAATCTAAAATTGAAGAAAAAATTTACACAAATCAGTAAATGTGTATGAAATTGTTCTTTCGTATTTTATGTATATACATCAAAAAGAAAAAGGTATGTATTTATTACTTGAATTGTGAATGGAGATGGATTAGATTAATTGTGATTTCTAGTCACTTTTGATTCCAGTGGCTATAACAAGAACAGACATGTGACGGTTATATTTTTATATTGTTCTGTAAACGTATCGGCACAAGGCGAGATTAGACTATGGATTCAAAGTGGGAAAAAACGAAGAGCAACAAGAAAACTGGTGCTAATAACGTGTTAGAAAATAACAATCTAGTAGCAACCAACGTACAAGTTATATAAACATGAGAAGAAGACTCTAGACATAATGTATGGAAAGAAATAATAAAGGAAAAGAGAACTTTATTCATTGATATGTTTCATATACCAATTTTTTTTGAACGACCAAATTTTCTTCTAATGTTAATTGTTAGTGGGTATTGAACCCATGACCTCCATGCTAGTACAACAAGTTAGTTACCAAATAAAGGACCACTATTTATATGGCTATAAACATTGAAAGATATGTAAGTTATGTATGTGAAGAGTCACCACATTATTTAGATACCAAATACATGACCACTATTTATAAGATTATAACATTTATACAAACGTAATAAAGACATGGAGATTATGAATGTAAAAAGTCACTACATTATTGTTAATTTCATGTTTAAATTAATTTCTTCAACAATTTAATATTTAGGTGGAAAGATAATTTTACCACTAAATGACTTACAAACATTGTACTATAAGCAATAAAGATTGTATTTACTTAATACCAAAATGTTTGCTATAGAATTTGCTACAAAAATGTTTGCTTATGGATTTTTATACACGGTTTTTGTTATGAAAATGTTAATTACCATTTTTGCTAGGTATTTTTAACTATGGTCTTTTCTACAAATTTTAGACACGAATTTTTTTATGCAAATTTATTAACTTGTTATTTTTACATATCTCGTGGGTTTAATATTATTTTGTTTACAAAAGTATCCAAATTCAATAACTATATATAAATACAACTCCAAAATTAATGATAAAAGAATTAGCCATGAAAATAATATGAATGTATGTATATGTGTGATTATAGTAAAAACTCAGTGGTTTACATTACAAGTAAAACATAGTATTTAAGCAAGAAACTAAGAATTAAGTGACTTCAAAAACAAACCTAGCACTATGATTCTAAATTTAATAACTTGTCAGGCAGAAGAAGTGTCGATTTCATTAAATCTATCTTGTTTTGCTTGCAACATGTAATACATGGTTTCACCACTTGATCTTCATGTATCATACTTTTCAGCCTGTTTGCACTCCCTTCAAATATGATTTTAAGACTGCATTATTAAGATTGCTAAAACAAAGAGCAACAAGAAAAATCGTGCTAATAACGTGTTGGAAAATAACAATCTAGTAGCAACCTACATACAAGTTATATAAACATGAGAAGAAGACTCTAAACATCATGTATGGAAAAAAAGAATGAATGAAGAGAGAACTTTATTCATTAATATGTTTCATATACCAAATAAAAGACCACTCTTTATAAGGCTATAAAAATTGAAAGATATGTAAGTTATGTATGTGAAGAGTCACCCCATTATTTAGATACCAAATAATATTTATAAGACTATAACATTGATACAAACATAATAAAGACATGGAGGTTATGAATGTAAAGAGTCACCACATTATTGTTAATTTCTTCATCAATTTTATTATTATGCTTAAATTAATTTTTTCAACAATTTAATATTTGGGTAGAAAGACAATTTTACCCCCCTAAATGACTTCAACAAGCATTATACTATAAGCAATAAAGGTTATATTTACTTAAATTTTACGGGTATCCTTCACTCATGCTTTATAATATAGTATCGATATAGATGAATTGACTGTAATAGTAAGAAATAATTGTTTGTATCTTGACATAAGTACCTGGACATGGAAGTCTATTTTGATTATTTAATCAAAATTACATGATTGATTGCATACAATATAACTTTTGTTGCAATTCACATGCACAATCTTAAGTTCTTCCTATGTTTTAAATTTTTATAACCTACGCATGTGTAGATAATATAACCCACGCATGACTTATTAACATGTAGATCATATGCATACATGATACTTGTATATATATGTGTGTGTATGTATTTGATTTTTTAGAAAAATGAATAAACATTGTATTCCTGAGGAAATAAATTATTCATTTTGTTATGCGACTTCTCGTGCTATTTAGTATTCTTCATCATTGATTTAAACCATTGCTTAAATTTTTGGTTACCTTTACTTATATTAACTCTTGGTTAATGCAACGACTTGGTGTTGGAAAAATACATTGTTTCTTGTGATAGAATTAATGTTATAATATTTTGTAATTGACTTAACTAGGTTTTATAAGTATTAAACTTGAACAGGGAAAATGCTTCTCTAATTTTGATTTTTTTTTTTGAACGGCCAACAAAAACACCATTTTATTGATACGCCAAGAGCTAGTGAGGCACTAGCATATATCCGCCAAAATACAGAAAACATAACACAACAAATACAAAACAAAACAGAATGAAAACAGCCACCATCAGTCTACCAACCAACCTTGTGCAGACTAAAGCTATTCCACATATCCCAAACCAAGTCCAACCGTCGAGACCTTGCTTTGACCCATAAGAAAGACATTGATTAATTAAATTATTTAGATGCTAGAAGTTAAGATTACTCGATGTAATATAATTCATGCTTTTGTTGTAGAAGTCTTGTAAGAATTATATTCTTTTTCAAGTAAGGGTTGTGCAATGTATAAAGCATGAGAAAAGTGGATTATTCCTTCCATTTCCTTCAAACCATAAAAACACAAAGAACCAAACAACACAAACAAATATCTTTCTAACTTTTAACTATGGAAACAAGACAAAAGAATTTAATAGTACCCTACTTAACTTTCTCTTTTATTCCATTATTATTTTTTACTATTACCTTTTCTTTAAATCCAAAACGGATGTGACATGTGACAAATTGGGCATCTTTGGAAACTTATAGGGTTAGTATAATTAGACCATCCGCATCGCAGCCCATGGGAGGAAGCTCTTGACCCACATGGACCCGTCCTTAGGAAGGGAATGGCGTGGAGTTGTTACTGCGTAGAAGGGACGCGTTTTGTGAGGTCGGCTATGTAAGTATTTACTTTTTTAATTTTGTTTTCTCCTCAATGTATGTACGTGTATAAACACACGCATCTCTTACTTTGTTATGGCAAATTACAAAAGGTAATTTCATACACTAACATGTGTAATTATGTAGATTAACACAAGTTAAATAAAAGATGAATAGAAAATTAAATTCAACATATACGGTCAATCAAATAAATTGAAATTTGTTAGATTAAATAAATATCACATGATGACAAGTTAGCTTTTCTACATAAGTGAAATTTTATACAAGATTCAAAACAAACGTACACTTTGTTAAATGTCCCAACTATGTTAGCTATGAAAATACAAATGAGTGTAATATTGATCCTGAGTGTGATCTAAAAAGAGCAACGACTATTGATATATATTTATTTTGGGGAATTGAATTTTAATAATCTAAAATATTCGAGATTGGCCGTTGCCACCTCAAACTAAAAAATTGGCCATATATAATATGTATTATTAACCTATTGAATTCTAGCACTCAATTTGAGTTAAGTCACTAACCCAGTTAGTGTTTTGGCTGACGTGTCACCCCCATCTGATGTGGCATGCTAACGTGGCACCCATAATATGACGTGGCATGTTGACACGGCACCCCCAATCTATCTGGTTAGCGACTTAACCCAATTTGGGTGCCAGAATCCAATAGGTTAATCGTACAGGTTATATATGGCCAATTTTTTAGTCTGCGATGTCAACGGCCAGTTTTAAATAATTTAGATTATTGAAATCCAATTCCTTATTTATTTTTTGTAAGTAGCATATTTGGGTTGGGAAAGTCTATGGATTGACTATTGGTCCACTATTTTTGGTCCTTAATTTTTTACTCTATTGCAGATCAGAAATATAACAAGTGTTCACACTTGGTAATTACCCTTAGTGGTAAAAGAATTGGGAGTGAAAATGCACTCAAAACGCCCCGAAGTACCCGGAACACCAACTTTGAGGGCGTTGTCTTTCGTAAAATGGGTTGAGCGTGATTTTTTTCACACCTTTTCACGCCACAAATACCTCATTTTTGTCAAGCCAATCAAAATGGAGAGAGGCGTTTTATTTTCTTTGCCAGTAGGTGTGGTCTAAGAAAAGAAATTAAAATCACATTATACATTTGAGAATGAAACTTTTATTTTTTTCTTAGAGATTAAGGTTATTAGATTTTAATCATCCTAATTTTTTTATTATCAAAACTCTTACCATTATAATCTATTATTTATTTGGTACTGTTATAAATAAGTTATTATGGTGACTATCCACATTCTAACTCACATCTCTTTATATCCTATTCATTAATGTAAGAGCCTTATAAATAGAGGCTTCATGTAATTGTTATGATACACATCAATAAGAATGAATCATTCCATTCTCTATTCTCTCTAATACATGTTCTTATATCTACATATCTTGTATGTTAGTTGCTAATAGACCGTTGTTCTACAAACACGTTATCAGCACGAATGCTTTTTAAGTTTGATCATGTTATCATAAGTCGAAGTTGCACCCATTATTCATATGTCCAAGTAAATAATAAAGCTTGGTTGGTTTTACTCCATTTCTTGAAGTGAATGAGATTATATAACAATAATTGAAATTGTCATGATCATGGAGATAATTGAGAAAGTTGCAATGATGGTCATAATGTGATCAACCATCAAAGATTATAATAATATTCAAGTTAATAATGAGGTTGATCATAAAAAATGCAATAATGATCATGTTACTAATGAGATTGACCACCACATGTGGCAAATAAAAGGAGTAAATATATAACATGATGGTTTGAACATTGAAGTTACAATACATTCTTTCATATCATATGTTTTGTATTACATATGTGTAAGTAATACATATTCGATCATAAACTAGAAGTTTAGTTTATGGATCATAATTATTTAATTAGTTGGCATGACCGGTAAAACCACACCGAGTCTATGATGTGAACATAATGAAGAACTTAAAGATTCTTCCATATGATACATAACATGTAATGTTTGCTCTTAAGCAAAATTATATATTTTCCATATAAAGTAGCATGAGTATCACTATATATTTTGGAATTGATTAAAGGATATGCATATCCTAACATGATACCATTTAGTATTTAAAATCGATGCATCGTCTAAATGGTTATCAAGTTTGCAACCTGAAGTTTGCTTGATTTATTGCTTAGCTAATAAGATAGCAAGCATATTATTCTAGATTGGCATATTTAATCAATTCCCAAGATAATAATGATCATTGGAATAAGTGTTGAACTTCATATAGCTTATGTTCATAGAAATATTGCTTTCATTGAGATGATCACTAAAACGTCTACTATTGATTGCAACGTCAATGATCATGAGAGTAAAAGTTCATATTTGACTTTACATGCAGTAACATTCATTCACATCAAGCCAATACGTGGTAATAGTTTCTCCCCATTATAGTTGGTTTTTGGTCAGAAACCAAATGTTGCCCATCTAAGATTTTTGTTGTGCGACATATATTAAAATTGATCCACCACGACGCACGGAGATGGGACCTTAAAAGGTGATTAGGAATATATGATGATTTATAGAGCCTTCAACAAGAGATTTATTTACATCTCAGTTAATTGATATCCATCTCAATGGATTAACATTCCCAACATCAGGGGGAGATAAAAGGCAATTGAAAATAGAAATGAGTTAGAATGAAATATCATTGATCCTCGTACTAAACAATGTGAACCAAAAGTTCAAAGGATAATTCATTCACAGAGATTAGCGAATTAATTACCAGACGCATTAACTAACCTAAATATGATGAATAGCTAATCAAGTCACATATACCAACTGCTAATGCTCCATTTAAGATGAGTGTCCAGGAAGGACAATTCTATATTGGCAATAAGCCTACTGCACGCCTAAAGCGTGGTAGACTAGTCGATTCCAAAGAATAAAAAAATCCTCAAGAAATTGGAGCAAGTAATAAAGATGGTCAAGTCGAGGTTACAGTAAAAAAGTCTCCTGAAGAGACATTAGACATTATGGTTCCAGAAGAACCTCAGGTACCTGAAAATAAAGAGATCTCGTTATATAGTATCATGTCTACAAAATGTGTGGAATCGAAATAAAATCGACGTCGTTATAAATTTTATGTAATGTAGCGCTTAAAATGAGGATCAAGATTTAAGATCTGTCTATGAATGAATACAAAGAAATGATTGGCCAAAATGGAAAGATGCAAATACGGTAGAGTTGAATTCTCTATTGAAAAGGAAAGTTTTGGACCAGTAGTCCATACAACAAAAGTTGTAAAACATATAGACACGAAAAGGTCTTTTGTGCGAATAAACATTTGAAAAGAAAATGATATATGGTAAAATTGGTGGCACAAGAATTTCGCAAAGACCCGTAATTGATTATGAGGAGACACATTCTCCAGTGGTGGATGCAATGACTTTTCAATATTTTATTACTCTGGTAATGCAAACAGAGAATTGAAATGCGTCTAATAAATATCATGATTTACTTGACACTAAAAGTTTACATGAAAATACCTGATGAAGGATTTAATGTGTCAAAATCTTGTAACGTAAGTTCTCGAGAACGTTTTGATTGGAATAAATAGATTCAATTCTGGATATGTTATGTTTGTTATATGATTGAATTGAATATAAGTGGAACTCTTCATGAGTATCCTAAAGCAATTGAGTGCTTAAAATGTACTATGAAACATCATAGGATGTAATTATTGTGCACCAATACACCACAGGTAATAAACTGAACCTGGTGATTGTGATACTTCAATGTATAAGAATGGTACAATATATATATTTGATAAATAGATGTTATTGTTCTTCCAATCGAAGAGTGAATGCACTTGCGTAATTGGTCAAGATGGAAAAGTCCTTGGTGGATTGATGATGCCTGGAGCATTGATATCAATACCTTAAAAAGTATTATGTAAAGGTAATAAAATATGTATGGACTAAAATAAGGGGGTTGAGTGTTGTAAAACTCATGAGATATCCCGATAAAGAGCAACATAAGCTCGATAGTATTATCCAGCTTTTATCAAAAGTTCTCTCTTAAAAGTTCACTCGCAGTTTACAGTGATGATGTCTGAGCATTATCGAGAGACTCTGTAGAACTTTTACAAGGGGGATTTTTGAAAGTCCTTGACATAGTACACTTGTTGCTTGACCTACAATTTCGAGTATATGTGTAATGATATGTTTACCAATCCATCAAAGTATATCTTGAAAAGATGGTGGGACATTTTACAATGGACATAACTCATGTTTAAAGTGCATTAAAGGTTGTCAAATTACTTGATATGGAAAATTATTCATTTCATCTCCTACCAAAGTAGAGATTTTCACTCTACAAGTACCATAGTTAAATATATATGTATATTAGTATATGTCTTGCTAGTTATGCATGATTATTATATCTTCCACATTAACTTATTATCATAATATAGCCTATGTTAAGCGAGGAGACACCGGAATAAGTTAAAACAAATACTTCAGGTATGAGTGATATTTGATTATATTTTACTAACCCATGCAAACAAGTTTGGTTAGTCTTGTAGATGCAGGGAATATAACACATCACATTTGTTGATCTTGTGACATTTATTTACGAGAGGAGTGTAAGACCCTCAAAACCGACAGGTCAAACAGTTGGCATTCAAATACTAAAACCATGTTAACAATTCAAAAGAAATCTTATTTTATTTCACAAAATACGCAGCGGAATGTTAAAAGAAATTATTAAATTTCCAAACATGGTTTGCCCAAGACGGGTCAAAAGAATATTTAATAATCAACTAAAAGCTAAAAAAATATGTAAATAACATTCGAGCAAATCTCGTAGACGTCTTCTTAATTGAAATGTCAACCGCAACTGAGTAGCTCCACTGCATGCCAAGACGCCCTTTATTCATCCACAACCTGAAATCAATCTAACGTGTATGCAAAAGTCAGCTACGCTGAGTGAGTTCAAGTTTTATAAGTTTTCAGTAATAGTAAGTTGTTAAAATAAACAATAACACAATACTATAACCTTAGAGTCAACAATACGCACAATCTGCCTAATTGTTCCCTAAGCAATATTTAAAGTCTAGGATAAGCGCAATCCGCCTATTCAACCCAAGACTTTAGTTACAATCCATAATAAGCGCATCCCGCCTATTTAGTACAACAATACCAAATCTGCATAAGCGCATCTCGCTTAAAAAAAAACCTAAATTCACACTTTAATCAAGACAAAACCTGATTAACAAATAAAGCTTCCAATATTTTATACGACATGCATATCAGCCCAAAGTTTTAAAAACAGTAAGAATGACATCATGAGTTCACATATACTTGCGTATAAATATATATTTAAATCATCATACGTATACCTACGTACCTTTACACCTCATAAACTTACGTTGATATTCATATAAACATATACAGCCATCCGTATATGTTTTATTTTAGTTGCCTTCAAACACGTAGGTACATATAACATATACATTACTTACGTTTCATGCCAAAATATTATATATGAGTAAATATGGATTTCTATCGTACACAAAATCTATCCCATAAATCAGAGTAGGCCTATTCCACTTCTAATAACACATATAACTCAAACCATATAATAACACATTAGGCGCATTCCGCCCACTTACACGTTTCATTTGCTAAAATAATATGTACGATTTAATATAGATTTAGTTCGTACACAAAAATATTTATAACTTCATCAAAATATTGTGTGACTTCACAAAATAATCATACTGGTTTAGCATGCACGTTAGCCCAAAATAATTAGAAAAATAATAACTAAAAGAGTGGGCACAAGAACTCACCCGTTGAGAAGTTTCTAAATCCACCAGCTAACACGTCACGATTACGTCCTCAAGTGAAAAAGTAAACTTCTAAAGTCGAGTCATCATTTAATAGATCGCCCGAACCAGATCCAAATCAAAATTCCATGAACACAGCAACATCTCATGCAAAAACCTCACAAGCCCCATATTCGACAACAAAAACCATTATAATCAAGAAAGAGATTTAAGGTGCATGTATGCTTGGTTAATTAATTGAGGTGTATGCATGCTTGCTTGTCTAAATCTCGATGTTAACTAGAAAAAGAATTGAGCCAGGTGCATGCTAGGTTAACTAATTATGTAGTGTGCGTGCTTGCTTCTTCAAATTTACCACAACCTGTTATCACCTTCAAAACATGCATACACATACACCATAAAATCTTCAAACCACGAGGTTCTCATGCACACATGCATCACAACGATAATATGAACCCATAACAGTGATATAACTCTCTAAAATTCACATGAACCAATGCATCAACATACTCATAATCCATTTTCACGCCCTCACTAAGGTTACCGTCACCTCCGTACACCGCTACCATCTTCATCGGCCCCATCGTCTTTAGTCATTTCCATAACTAGAATCGACACCCAACCCTAGTTTCGAACCATACGATATCCAAGAAACTAACGCGGGAGAAACGGAAAAGAGGTTACCTTGTTGCGATTTGTATGCCGGATCGCTGACTTCACCGAGCCATAACCATCGCATTCCGCTTCCTTTCCAGCTCGTTCTCCCTACCGTTGCACACCCACGAAATAGAAATCCCTCTCTGTAACAACGTAACCACTACGTTTGGAACCACCACCGTTCATCACCAAACAACCACCACTGTCGTACACGTCTATAGCCACAACCCTCACCTTCATAGTCATAGGCAAGCACCAAGCTACTACCGTGCACTCTCTCGATCCCATCATTTGATAAGCAAACCAATGATCAGGTTACTCACGAACCACATTGTTAGCCGCTTCCATAAGAACCCTAGTTGCCGTCAATTTTATTAAGAAGATGATGATGGCGTGGTGTCAGTATGTTGGCGAGAGTAGGGTTTTAAAACAAAGATTGTTATCAAAACTTTCACTCTAGTCCTTTTTATTTAGAAATCATTCAAATTGGGCCCTTGTCTCTTTTGACAATAATTCCTAAAGACCCTCCAATCTTCTCTGGATGCATATGGCCCCCTTTGGTTTCAATCTCGCGCATTTCATTTAAAACAAACTATCAGGTCCTATAAGTCCATTAATGGAACCTTGCCTGGCAAAACCCGTTAACATATACACTCGACAAGTCCCGGTTAGTCATTTTGTCTAACAAAATAGTTCGCTAAATTTAGGGATGTTACAAGGAGGCAACATTTGTTCAACTTAAAGAATTGCAATTACGAGAGCATGGACTAAAATTCTGGAATGAAGATCATACATCAATGATTCAACTTAAAGATTTTCACGTCAAGTGATCAAGAATGCAAATCATCGACTACAAAACTTTGAGCAACTTTCTTAGAAGATCGACACCATCATTCAAATGATACATATTCAAATGAGGGGGAGCATCATACAAGTTGCACTCTTTTTCCCTTAACTAAGTTTTGTCCCATTGGGTTTTCTTAGTAAGGTTTTTAATGAGGCAACATACCTGATCCAGAGGTATCAGTAAGAGTAATACGCCCTGCACTCTTTTTCCCTTAGCTGAGGTTTTGTCCTACTGGGTTTTCCTGGCAAGGTTTTTAACGAGACAACATCACAAAGCGTATACTACATTATTTTCTTTTATCACGTGGATAGTCAAGGGGGAGTGTTATAAATAAGTTATTATGGTGACTATCCACATTCCAACTCCCATCTCTTTATATCCTATTCATTAATGTAAGAGCCTTATAAAGAGAGGCTTCATGTAATTGTTATGATACACATCAATAAGAATGAATCATTCCATTCTCTATTCTCTCTAATCCATGTTCTTAAATCTACATATCTTGTATGTTAGTTGCTAATAGATCGTTGTTCTACAACAGGTACTATATAGTTTACAGAAAAATTTATTTTTGAAAGGTGGTGTTTTAACTTTCTATAACTAGCTACAACCCTAGTTTTTGAAACGGTAAATGTTACATAACTCCTACTTCTAAATTATACCAAATTAATATTAATCTACGCCATGTTAGTAGTTGATCCCTGCTCTTCTCTCCAAGAGGCACAAGCCTTCTCCATCCAACCAAAACTGAAATAGCAGCTACAACCCTAAATAATAATAATAATAATAATAATAATAATAATAATAATAATAATTGTTTAGAAAGTATGTTTATATAAAGCTATGTTTTTCTCAAATGTTAGTCTTTTAATTGTAGTTCTTAGCAATAAATCAACCAATATATATATCGGATGTAGATTGCTCATATTTGGGTTAAATAAAATTTGGATCAAGCAGTAAGATCTAACATGTATATTTCCATATTATAAATTTTAAAATTAAATGTTAATATTCAAATCAAAATTAGTGTAAAAGATAAATATGGGAGAGTAATTCTAGTTGTGGCACAAGACATTATTTATGATCATAATTATAAAAAAGGACAAGGAGAATGAAAGAATTATTTCTACATTTATATTAAGTAATTTCCATGTATTAAATATTAAAAATATATATTTTCTAAAATAAATATATAAGTAAAAAGTAAGGCTGAAGTAGACATGTAACATTAATTTAATCATTTATTAGAAGTAAGATTTATATGTATATATATATATTAATAACTCGGTTAGAGTCTTGTGTGTACATACATAAATGCTCAAATCAAATGAAAAAGAAATTCTATAAAGATAGTATTATAGTTTAAAAAAACAATATATATAGAAGTTTATAGTTTTAACAAATGATTCAAGTGTGGAAAACAAAATGGGCTAAAAGCCTTAAAAAAATAGTTGTTTGTCATAAACAATTTAACTATTAATGTGTGCATAATTTTTTTTCCATAAGTAAATATATGATATGGTTGTTTTGAAGGAAGTCAACATCCTTAGTATTGTTTTCATATAGGTTCATAAGTAACCCAAAAATAATTCAACAATTACTTATATTTGTTTAAAAAGATTCATAGCCGTTTCAATTACATACATATAAATTTGACTTTCGATGATTTAACACTTATGCGTCCAGTATTTCATAATCATAACACATTTGGAATGATTTAACAATTTCTTGCATTATCATAATATAATAGGTATACAAAAAAACTGATAAGCATAACCATAGCAAAACAAAAGACCACGAAATACTACATTAACAGTAATCGTGCAGCACAAAAGTTAAACCACCAACTAGTCTCCAACCCTAAAAAGAAAAATTGCAGGTCATAGTGAAAGAAAAGTCGTTGGAGTATGATTGATTGAGAATTAATTACAGGTCATAGTGAAAGAAAAGTCGTTTCTTAAATAATCACTTGTGACTACCTGTTAATTTGTAAATCAAAATAGTTTCCAAAAGTGGATACATAACATTTGATTGATTTAGAGTATGCTTGATTGAGAATTATTTCCGGAAATGTAAATTAGGCAATCATTAAATATTAATTACCATGTTTCCATATTAAATGTTTTTTACAAAGCTTAATACATAACATTCAAATGTAAAGAATCATTAAATTAGTTATTAATTTTAGAAATATAAATTGTGTACAATTATGTCATGATTGATGATCGATTTGGAGTATGATTGATTGAGAATTAACTGCAGGTCATAGTGAAAGAAAAGTCATTTCTTAAAATAATCACTATTGACTGCCTGTTAATTTGTAAATCAAAATAGTTTCCAAAAGTGGATACATAACATTTGATCGATTTGGAGTATGCTTGATTGAGAATTATTTCCAGAAATGTAAATTAGGCAATCATTAAATATCAATTGTCATGTTTCCTTTTACTGTGAATTATATATTTAGTATATGTTTATCAACTTTTTTGTTCACCCGATTTCCCCTTTTCCGCAGGCTTACTAGCTATCAACATTGGTTGTGGGGAAAACAGTTATGAACTATACAACAAATCAGCTCCTGTTCTTTCAGAAGCTCTTAATACCGAGTCTTAATCAAAGAAGGTAAAATTAGTATGCCCTTTACCAATTTTATATTTTTATACTTTTTGTATTTTTGCTATGTACTTATCGTTACTATTTCAAGATTTCTTCGGTAGATCTTGGATAGTTTAGCTATTATCACTTTTGTTGGGGTGGGGGGGTGAATTAGACGAGACTGAAAGATCTATGCAAAGTAATTGGGATTTCATGCACTTAAGAGCAAATTGTAAGGCATGTTGGATCATCACTATAATTATATAGTTTCTTTAATCATATTTTAAACAGGGGGTGAATTAGACGAGACTGAAAGATCTATGCAAAGTAATTGGGATTTCATGCACTTAAGAGCAAATTGTAAGGCATGTTGGATTATCACTATAATTATATAGTTTCTTTAATCATATTTTAAACATTAATTGTTGCTGAGGTTAAAAAAATAATGATTTGTTTAGGTATGTGGATCAGTTTTCAAGGTGTCTTTATGTTGAATACAAGAATAGTGGCATTAATGTGAAGTGTCAAGTACATTGTTAAATGTTTTAAGTTATAGAAATGTTTTGTTTAATATTTATATAGTTTGCTTAACAGAGACCCCTGTGATGTAGATTTTGATGAATATGCTACTGAACTCATGATATTCTACTGTTGTTGTTTATATTTGCACTATCTTTCTATTGCACTTTCAGATGTTTTTTTCTTGTCGTATGCTGCCTGAAACACTGCAGTACAAATTTGCAATATGCTGCTTAAAAGTTTTATCTTCATTAGTTGTTTGTCTCTAAAGAAAACATTTAATAAATCAAACTATGATTTTTGAGTTTTGGTTATGGTTCTTAATTTTTTTTTCGTAGTACTTTTCTACTGAATGTATATGAACAATATTCCTCTTGCAGGCAATACCAAGTTATAGTGTTCGGAGAGACATATTTGATCACTTTGTTAAAACACGTGCTTATGAAGAACGTAAAGAAAAACGAGCCACACAAAGGGCTGCAATCGGAGGTTACAAACAATCACTAGATTAGGCGAAGGAGGTTTGATTTTAAGTATGTCTCTAATTTAGATCTCAAAAGTTTCATTTGTATAATCAATAACCTGTAATGCAAATTAAATTATGAATACTGTAAGTAATAATTTGTTTCCATTGTTGTCATCTATCTTTTATGATATCAACCACGACACTGATTATCAAACATTTAAAAGAAAATGGGGTCATTATCCAAGGTTTGAGGGTTTGGACAGAAAAGAACGTGAAGCATTACTAAATAAAAGGGAATTGCAATATTTATTTGCGAATTTTATAAATAAATCTTAGGAAAATGTGCTAGAATGAGTATGTTTACAATGCATAATTTTACATTTCAGTAAATTAATGGGTTTTTTTACGGCGTTTATGAAATTAATGGGTTCTTCTGATATAATGTGTTGATAATGGTATTTTTTATTTTTGGAATAATTAGTGATTCCATTAAATTAAAATCAACACATTACAAGTGGACGGCTGGTAAGCGGGCAACAAGCTGTGCCGCCACCCCCTTTTGGATAGCAAAACCTACTCTATTAAAAATGAAACCTTGGTCTCTGGCTGTCGAGCAATTACTATGCATCACATTTTTCACCGTATCCAGAAACCGGATGGCTTCGGGGGCAAGGCCCCCAAAGGTATCAAAAGGAAATATAATTAGTTTGTTGCAGGTTTACTTTCACGTCAACGGTTGAGCATTGTAGTATGGCGACTATAATTGGCGTTAGGATGAGCAAATGGTACCGGGTACCGGCACCGGTAGCGAATCAATTTCTGTACCACTACCGGTACCCACATTTTTGGTTTTTCGGTACCGGTACTACCGGTATCGTACCGTACCGGTTGTTTTCGGTACCGGTGCCCACTTTTGGGGAATTTCGGTACCGGCATTTTTGGTACCGAACCGGTACCATGCCCATCCCTAATTAGCGTTATATATTACTTAATTCGATGCTTACATATTTATTTCACTCAGTGGTATGTTTAACTTATTTACTATTTTCAGTTTTTTACTAATAATATTAGATTTTTCAATCCCGGGACGCTCCCGGGGTATAATCTAGTATCAAAGGAGGACCCATTCATTAATAAGGGTGGGCATGTGCCCACCCTAAGTCTCAGATTTGTATTGTGGTTTTTAATATCTTTTTGGAGTTTTAGCCCAATTAAAGCACACCATTGAACCAATATTAGTGGCTATGGCCGAAGTGCCCATCCTCCTTTAAGAGGGAATTTAAAGATTTTGATGAGAAGCTTAAAGCTTTGATGAAACTTCAATGGAGGAATTTAAATTGGTAATGAAGATGAATAGGTAGGAGAGAGAAGATGGGTTGCAAAGGGAATCGGGTAGCAAATTTTTTATTTGATTAAAGTTTCCTATGACCCCTTGGAATAGGCGTGAGCAAATCGGTTTTTTTTGCCGAACTGGTTTTGGTTCCAAACCGGTTCGCTATAGTACCGGTTCCTGGCCGAACCGGTTTCGATTCCAAACCGGATTTGTCGATTCGTAAGACCGGTTTCGGAGGCCGGTTTTGGTTCGGTTTCGGTTTTGGTTTGTTTCGGTTCTTTCGCGCATAATTAAAAAAAATAGGGCGATAAGAAAAAATATAAACATAAAAATTCGACTTTTATTATTTTTTTCGGTTTTCGACTAACAATGGTGGGTTGGTTTGAGGAACCGGTTTGGGATAGGTTTGATGAAGCCATGAAAGATGTAACAAAGAAGCAAAGCGGAAAAACGGGAGAATACGATTGCGTTTTTTGGTTTTTCGCTTTTGTTTTTTACGTTTTCGAGTGTTGTGATCAACCCAAAACATCTAAAAACCTATTTATACTAAGTTGGGATGGCAAATGGTGATTTAGAAGCAAAGTTAACGGTCAAAAACAGCAAAAACGAGCCTAACGGCTAGTTTCTAAAGTTCAAAACGTTCAAACGGTTCGAACTGGTTTCAAACCGGTTTTTGGGTTCGATTCACGAACCGGTTAGTGTAGGAATCTGTTCGGTTCGGTTTGGTTTCTCGTGGAAAAATGGGGAATCGATGCTCGAACCTACGATTCGTATATGAAACCGCACCGGTTCGTGTAGGAACCGGTTTGAGAACGAACCGGTTCGGTTCGTGCGGTTTCGGTCCCCAAACCGGTTTTTTTGCTCACGTCTACCTTGGAATAAGGTTATAAACAAACCCTTTAAGTTTAACTTAGATTTTAAACAACCCTAAAGCATAACATCCCATGTTGTATTAAGTAGATTAATAATATGTTTTGTTGTTGGATTCTCAGTCAATCTAAAATTGTTAATTTTATTTTTCATTTTTGATTAAAATATTTGCTGAATTCGTCATATCATTAAATAAATAAGTATAAGTAGTTTTATTATATCGGACCCATTTTGTACTGTCTTGTATTTAACCAGCCCAATTCGACATAACTAGATGTGAGCCGATCCATTTTGTGCTCACCATGAAAAAATATTCTAGATCCGCCAATATATATATATATATATATATATATATATATATATATATATAGGGTAAGGTTCCTGTAGGAAAATTGGTTTGTGTAGGAAGTGTAAGAAGTGTTTTCAACCATTTGATCTAGAAATGGATGGTTGAGATTAAAAGGTTAGGGTTGTTAAGATTCTATTAATTATATTTTAATAATTAAGGGTAGGATGGTCCAATAAGTGTTTTAAATGAGGGTAGTAATGTCATTTTCTTGTATTTGATATAGAAACTATTTGATTATCTCCCTTAATTCGTGGGCTTCTCTCTCATCTTAATCTTCATATTAATTATAGTTTATAATATCTCTCATACATTTAAGGTTGTTTCATCTTCCATAAAGAAAAAAAAACACAAAACACGAAAACCTTCTTTGCGCAGGAGATTCTTCATCTTCTATAATCATCTACACACCAATCGTATGCTCATGTTTTATAACACTCTTGATGTTGAAAAACATTGTTGATGTCATATAACAGCCCATAAATCTTGTTTTGGTAATATTTTGGTAAGATTTTACGCACGGCTATTGTATCATGTCTAAATCTTGTTTTTATATCAACCATAAAGGTAAAAAAAGGATTCTATTTGACACTACTGACTCATAACATGTTAAAAACACTACTAATTTGTATAAAACACTATTTATTCGTATAAAACACTACTGATTAATATATGTTAAAAAACCATTCGAATTCACATTTGTTAACCCCCTCCTCTAAGCACATTTTACTTAAATAGTCGTTATAAAACCCAAACAATATGATGTTATAGATCACATGTTAATCAATACTAGCGTGTTATATAACACTCTTGATATTGAAAAACACTGTTGATGTCATAAAACACACCTGATAAGATGCCTATTACTTATTCGTAATAAACACTACTGATTCATATTTTTCAGTTTTCAAACACCTAAAATATAAACAATAAATTCACACTTATCAATTTTGAAACCTGAAACAATTTGCAAACAATTAAATCGAAGAAAAATGAATGAAAACCGAAAAAAAACCTACCAATCGAATCGTCTTGTATAACTTCTACCATAAAAATAAACAATTGGTGTTTCTAATGTGATCGAGAATTATGAATGAATTGATATGCTTGAAGAACCGAATTTTTTTTTTTTTGGATAATGATCTTTAGTTATTTTGGATAATCTTATGAACCGAATGAATTGATATGAAGATGGTATGAATCATATGAAAAGGAAGGAGTATTCACTTATTTTAGGATGATGATCTTCATAACTAAACAAATAATATTGCTAAATTAGTGGGTTTGGAAGAATTAAAAAATGGTAAAAAAGTCTAAAATGCCATTCATCTCAAAATTTGATCCAATGGTCATAACTCTTTCCTACACTTCCTACACAAAACAATTTTCCTACCGGATCCTCTACCTATATATATATATATATATATATATATATATATATATATATATATATATATATATAGGATATAGATAATTTAGAAACTCCCTTGAGTTGGAGAAACTCAAGAAACTCATTTGTGACCATTGATCTATACATATCAATGGCTGAGATGTAATCTACAATTTTATAATAATAAACTTGTTGTACTTTTTAGTTACTTGTGTGTTTAGGGGCATTATTGTCCATGAGGTATATAAAAAGAATGTTTTAGTCAACATATCTCTCTCTCTCTCTCCTGACACATTTGACTCTCTCTCTCTCTCTCTCTCATATGACACATTTCACTCTCTCACTTCTCTATTCTCTCCTCTCTTTTCTCTCTCTCTTTTTATAATAATAGATTTGACATCTTTTTATTTAATCTTTCATAAATTTGACATATTTTTAAATTTCAATGCTGAGCTGGTTACAAAACTGGTGGTCAATATGGAATTACTGTTATAGTTACATACGTACGTAGCAAAACTGACAGTATGTACCCAAAAAAATCTGATAGATGTTACGTATGTAACTAATGATGTTAGATAACCAAATAACAATGCTGAGCTGGTTACGAAAATGGTGGTAAATATGGAATTACTATTATAGTTACATACGTACGTAGCAAAACTGACAGTATGTACCCAAAAAATCTGATAGATGTTACGTATGTAACTAACGATGTTAGATAACCAAATAACAATGTTGAGCTGGTTACGAAACTGGTGGTCAATATGGAATTACTATTATAGTTACATACGTACGTAGCAAAACTGACAGTATGTATCCAAAAAATCTGATAGATGTTACGTATGTAACTAATGATGTTAGATAACCAAATAATGATTGTTACATATGTAGATATCTTATGAATTGATTCACTAGTTAAAGGTGCTTATGTAACTATTTAAACAGTTAAGAATGTAACCAACACATGTTAAGCGTGACCCAATAGATCTGGGCAAACAACAACAAGAACACAAAAATAACTCAAGGGCAAATGTTTGTTAAAAAATAACTGACGAACAAGAACATGGATTTCTTACAAAAACAAGAATGGATTTCTACAAAAGAACAAGAACAAAAATTTTTTTTTGTTAAATTAAACAGGGGAAAAAAAATGTTTGTTAAAATAAACAAGATTCTTAAAAATTCTTAAAAACCTTTTTTAAACACAAGATTCTTAAAAATCCATTCAAAACAAATAAACATTAAAAAACAAAATAAATATTAACAGCAGTGGAGATGAAAAAATAACTTTATTCATCTTCTTCGTGAAGGGAGTGGAGGAGATCCACGGTCGTGTAGGAAAATCGACGGCGGTTGAGGAGGTTTCCGGTTGTAGCAGTGGTTGCCATCGACAGATTTAAATGGAGAAGATAGGTCCATCGGAGAAGATCGACAACCAGATCTGATGGCAACGGGTTCGAGTAGAGCAAGGCTTTGTTGGTGCGATCAAGCTCTTATAAGTCCCTTTCCGGGTTTCCGACATGGCTCTAAACTTGGTGACCATGGTTAAAAAAAAATAATGGTAGTGATGAAGGTGAGAGAGAAGATTCAAACTGTATGTATGAGGTTAGAGAGAGGATGTGCTTGGGTTGAGAGATATGAGGGAGAGAGAAATATACATTAAATTTAAAACAAACATATGAAGAGGTGAGAGAGATGTTTGGGAAAGTGATGTCTTTTGTGTCAGTAGGTACAAAAAAAATCAGTCAACAAGATGGGTAATCTTTACCATCTTACCCTTTTAATCAAATGAGAAAATGGAGATGTGGACTCATGTGAGCCATTAGATGAGTTTCAATAGTTTCCACAACTCAATAGAGTTTCTCTTGGATACATAGCCTATATATATATATATATATATATATATATATATATATAGGGGTGGTTAAAATAAAAACCCACTCAAAACGAGTAAACTCGGGAAACTCTGACTTCCCGAACTTTTTATCATCTGAAAAAATTAGGGTATGTAATATACATGTTTTTAAGAGTTTTTGGCCAAAAAAAACAAAAAAGCGCCGAGTGGATATTTTTAAAAAAAATAAATAAGTTTTTTGTGTTACATATGTAACATGTCTGTTTTTGTGTAACATACGTAACACAAAAAAAACTTATTTATTTTTTTTAAAAATATCCACTCGGCGCTTTTTTGATTTTTTTGGCTCAAAACTCTTAAAATCATGTATATTACATACCCTAATTTTTTCAGATAATAAAAAGCTTGGGAAGTTAGAGTTTACCGAGTTTACTCGTTTTAGAGGGTTTCCGGTATCCCTTTCCCCTATATATATATATATATATATATATATATATATATATATATATTATCGGTTTGAAATAATATACAAATAATATAAGTCTCATATGATGATGGTGATATATATGGTTTAGGTGAGATTTCCTTTCAATAAATTATTGTGGAGGTCATACCTTCCTTCTCATACTCTTTCACGATTTTGATAGGGGAACAAAACAATAGTTGTTTTGTTTAATAAAAAGGGCATATCCTCTTGTACTACCACCCACAAGCTTTGCATTGAAGATCATGAGACACAAAAAGAATGGCATGGGATTTGTTTTTTTTTTTTTTTTTTACTAAGATCAGCTCTCTTTTCTTTGTCTTACACTATAGGCTACTTTATGACATAAGGTATCTAGGTTTTGACATGAACAAGAGAAAAACACATAAATGTTTTTTGCCAAAATAATCCGATTAATAGGAATGTTCTTGCTTAGATTTAAAAAGTTGTACATATGCGTACAAATGTATACAACAGTAAAACATTAAGGAGTTCTTAGTTAACTAAATCTTCATCTCGACATTTCAGGTTGTGAGGCTAGTAGCATTTGAACCATTACTTGCTAGACTTGGATATATATATATAGAGAGATGGATACATATAGATACATATAGTGGGTGGGTTGGGTGGGGGGTGGCACTTACACAAAACTAAAGTTTGCATAACCATGTGTTTGTGCTTTCTTTCAGTTTCTTAAATAGAAAACCACAAATGATATATAAAAAACTATTGTAAAAGAATTGTATTCATATTAATCCATGAGTAAATAAGCTAGGTTGAATTCGTATTCTAACACCATTTTCAACTTCATATCACATTATCGTTCATTCAAACTCAAGCCTATCATACCGACACATTAACACCACCAAATCCATTAAAAAATATACTCACTTATTCCCCTTTTGCAACTTGACACACACCTTTTTTAACATTTTCCACTCAACTTGTGAAGTGTGCGAAGTCACGTAACATATAAAATTACGTACCATAGACAGAATCATTACTACTTCGTTACCAAAATCACATACCATGTACATAATCATTATAGTTCCATTATATACATAATCATTATTGTTTTATTACCAAAATCACATACCATAAACATAATTATTCAAAACTTTACATAACAATTTTCCATATCCCTAAAAAGACGTAACATACAAATTTACGTACCATAGACATAATCACTACTAGTTCCATAACTAAAATCACGTACCAAAATTACGTACCATAGACAGAATCACTACTAGTACATGATAATTACGTAATTATCATGTACTTCGCACACCTCGCACGTTTTCATTACTTTGTATTTGAACCGGCCCCTAAGATACTTTAATGTGAAGATACGTACCATGTTATGTAATGACGTACTTGTACATAATCTCATAACATTATACAATTATTACGTAATTGGTTATTATTAGGGCTGCAAACGAACCGAACGAACACGAACATGGCCTTGTTCCTGTTCGTTTGTTAAGAAAATTATGTGTTCACTAACAGTTCATGAACACTTACCGAACGAGATTTTATGTCGTGTTCGTTTGTTAAGAAAACGGTCATGTTCGTGCTCGTTTGTGTCCGTTTGTTAATTTTGTTCATGAACGCACACCGAACACAAACGGACATTAATGAACACAAAAATAGTGTTCATGAACGGAAACAAACACAAACGGACATATATTACTTTTGAATAACATCGAATTCACATACATTAAGACATTAGTTAGATCCACTCAAAATATAACATATTTGCCCAAACATACTTAATACTGGAGAAGGGTGTTTGAGGTAGAGAGCATCAACGCTGGAACATGGAAACATATATTGGATACAAAAAGTAGGTTTATTGATTTCATATAGTTATATATTTACCTCATATATATATATATATATATAATTTATTGGGTAAAATAAATAAAAATAAAAGAATATAAAAAAATGTGTAAAAATTAAGAACCTTAATTAACTATCAAACACAAACGAAACGAACAAAATTTTTTGTTTGTGTTCGTTCATTTACTAAACAAACGAACATAAACGAACTTTCCACCGAACGGTTCATGAACTGTTCACTGAAAATTCAGTTCATTTGCAGCCCTAGTTATTATGTACATGAAGTTACGTACCATATTAGGTGTATAGCCAACTGTGGGCATCTGAGATTTTATCTCTATGTGTATGACTAATGTGGTTATTATGTACTTGAATTTAAAATACAAAATACGATATACCTTTCTATGTTTATACTGTATAGATATGTGATTTTAATTATTATGTAATCTTATACATGATTTTTGGGTATGGTACATAATTGGTTATACAACTAGAATCACGTACCATATGTCAAGATTATTCTTATAACTAAAATTACGTACTATACCCATAATCACGTATCAGATGCCCACATTTGACCATACACTTTAAATCATGTATCAGATACCCTATAGCTAAAATCACGTACCAGATTCACATAGTTAGGCTACACCTAAAATCACGTACCAGATACTTGAATGTGAAATTATGTACCAGTTTTTGAAACTTAAGAAAACTATAGCACTAGGCTACTTAAATTAAAGAGAACGAAAACGCTTGTTAATACGGTGTAATTCTTTTAAAAAAATATTATCGTATGAAAAAGTTATAGTCGTTTAAAAATCATGGAGGAAGTGGGTTTATGAGTCAAGAAGTAAAAAAGACAAAAATGTCATCCCATGTGAAAATTAACCATGTCAAAATATACGGTGGAGATTCATTCGCACACTTCGCACGTTTTCATTACTTTGTATTTGAACCTTCCCCTATATATATAGGATCCAGATCATTTGAGAATTTCTCTGAGTTATGAGAACTCAAGAACTCACTTTATAACCACACATTTATTTTAATCAAAAATAAATATGTGGTCTAGAATTAAACAACAATAAAATAATGAATAAAATATTAATATACTTACATCGGGGTAAAAATCCCTTACATCGGTGTAATTTGGCGTAAATTAATGTATTTTTTTTTATTTTTTTACAATGGGGTTTACGTGTTTTTACACCAGTGTGCAAAAAAAATTCACATTTTACGTCGAGTTCTCGCGAGTTTTTACAACTCATCGAGTTTTCAATGGATCCTAACCCTATATATATATATATATTATCGGTTTGAAATAATATACGGATAATATAAGTCTCATATGATGATGGTGATATATATGGTTTAGGTGAGATTTCCTTTCAATAAATTATTGTGGAGGTCATACCTCCCTTCTCATACTCTTTCACGATTTTGATAAGGGAACAAAACAATAGTTGTTTTGTTTAATAAAAAGGGCATATCCTCTTGTACTACCACCCACAAGCTTTGCATTGAAGATCATGAGACACAAAAAGAATGGCATGGGATTTTTTTTTTTTTTACTAAGATCGGCTCTCTTTTCTTTGTCTTACACTATAGGCTACTTTGGGACATGAGGTATCTAGGGTTTGACATAAACAAGAGAAAAACACATAAATGTCTTTGGCCAAATAATCCGATTAATAGGAATGTTCTTGCTTAAATTTAAAAAAGTTGTACATATTATTGAAATATAATTCAAGTTCCTATTCTCATGCATGCACGTGCAAGTTAAGTTGAATTCAATAAAAGAGACGTTGCCAAGGTTGTTTAGTTGTGACCGGTTAGTTTATTGCTTATTTAAGTCTTTCAGTTGTTTCTCTTTTGTTATGTACTCTCAATCAGTTTATTAATAAAATTCGTGCATTGCAGTCAATTGAGTGTTCATCCTTTGTGTGTTTATTGTTTATGCTCATACCAACACGCGGTATCAGAGCTTGAGTGTTATTCATGGTTGATCCAATCAATACTTCCAATCCGACTCACACCCTTCTTCCTGTTTTCAAAGGAGAAGGGTATGAGCACTAGAATATTAGAATGAAAACTATACTAAGGTCCAAAGGGCTGTGGGATCTAGTAAATCTGGGGATGACCAACCATGGTGATAATATAGAAGAAGCAAGAAAAGAGATGAAGAGGGATGCTCAGGCTCTGGCTGTGATTTAAGAAGGTGTTCATGACACCTTGTTCTTACGCATTGCCGGAGCAGACACCTCTCAAGAGGCCTGGGATATCCTACATATGGAATTCCAGGGAGATTCACAAGTGCAGGCTGTGAAACTGCAAGGTTTGAGACGAGATTTTGAAAATCTGGCTATGAAAGAAGGAGAAGCTGTGGGAGACTACTTCTCAAGAGTGATGGCCATAGTGTGTCAACAAAGATCCTATGGAGAAGAAGTTCCAGATCAGAAAATGGTTGAGAAAATACTGAGAAGCTTAACAACTAAGTTTGATTATGTTGTCCCTTCAATAGAAGTTGCTTATGATCTCAGCACATTGACTCCGGTTAAGTTAATGGGGTCTTTACAATCACAGGAAGAAAGAATGAATGGCAGATCTGGAGAAGTAAAGAATGAAGACAAAGGAAAGAATGAAGAACATGCCTTACAAGCCTATCAACCAAACAGGAGGTTGAACTTTGATCAAACCAACAGAGGACGTGGAAGAGGATCATATAGAGGAAGAGGGAAAGGAAGAACAAGTGATGATAAAAGTAGAGGGCCACAGTGTTACCAATGCAACAGGTTTGGTCATCTGAAGAGAGATTGTTGGTTCAATGATGAGGGACAAGCTCAAGTGGCTGCAAAGACAGAAGAAAACAATGAAAGTGGTGATGATACTCCCTACTTATTCATGGCACTAACTACTAGTGAAATTGAGAATCCTAGTCTATGGTTCATAGAATCTGGATGCTCAAATCACATGACAAGTGCTAAATCCAGTTTTACAAGTCTAGATGAATCATTTAAGCTGGGAGTGAAGCTTGGAGACAAAAAGAATCTTGCTGTGGAAGGGAAAGGAACAATAAAGATCAAGATGAATGATGGCAGTTTCAGGTACTTAGATGATGTATAATATGCTCCAAATCTTGAATACAATTTAAATAGTGTAGGTCAACTTATGAGAAAAGGGTATGCCTTACTCTTTGATGATGGAGCCTGCTCTATAATTCACAAAGAAACCCAAACTGAATTGATGAAAGTTCAGCTGGCAGCCAACAACATGTTTCCTTTAGATGCCACTAAAGTCAAAACCAGTGGCACCTCTAGGAATCATGAAGCTACTCAGTTATGGCACTACAGATTTGGGCATCTACATGTTCAAGCCTTGCAGCAGATGTATAACAAGCAGATGGTGTTGGGCCTACCTCAAATGAAAGAATACAGTAAATGTGAAGGTTGCGTCGTTGGAAAACAACACAGGCTACCATTTCAGTCAAGCACCAAGAGAGCTACTCAGCCATTGGAGATTGTCCATACTGATGTGTGTGGACCTATGCCAGTCAGAAGCTTGGGTGGCAGTAGGTACTTTTTACTCTTCATTGATGATTATACTAGAATGACATGGGTATACTTTCTTGAAAAGAAGTCTTTAGTTTTTACAAAATTCAAAAATTTTAAAGACCTTGTTGAGAAACAAAGTGAAAAGTTTATTAAAGTGCTTAGAAGTGACAGGGGTGGAGAATACTGTTCAAATGAATTTGATGCCCTTTGTGAACTACATGGCATTAAAAGGCAGTTGACAACCCCCTACACCCCTGAACAAAATGGGGTTAGTGAAAGAAAGAATAAGACAGTGGTAGAAAAGGTTTAGTATATGCTTCAGGCTAAGCATATGCCTAGCTACTTCTAGGCTGAAGCAGTATCTACTGCTGTCCATATTCTTAACATGTCACCCACAAAAGCTTTGGATGCTAAGACTCCCATTCATATGTGGTCTGGTAAGAAACCAGAAGTTGATGAGTTAAGAGTTTTTGGGAGTATAGCATATGGTCTAAAGCCTGGTCAATTCAAGCACAAGTTTGAGTTTAATACAGCTAAGTGTATTCTTATTGGTTGTGCTTCACCAACCAAGGGGTATAGATTGTACAATCCTGAAACTAAGCAGATTATCACAAGGAGAGATGTTGAATGTTTTGAAGACTTAGAATGGGACTGGTCCAAAGTAAAGAATGAGCAGAATAAGCACTTATGGGACTTAAGTGTTTTTGATGACTTGCTTGATCTCAACAATGACAATACTGCCCCTACTGCTCAAACTCAGCCTGAAAAATCATCAAGTGTTGGTGGCAGTAAGAATGGAGGTACAAGTAATCAAAATGCTGCTGCAAGCTCAGGAAGTGGTCCAGGATGTGATGCTAATGCTATTGTTGATGCATGACTCTGATAAAGACTAAGTCCCTAAGTGAAGTTTATGAGCAAACAAGTCTAATGCAAGACTACATGGTATGTGAATTTGCGTTGAATATCAGTGATCCTCTATTTTTTGAAGATGCAGTTGTGAAAGAAGAATGGAGAAAAGTTTTGTTGGAAGAAATACAATGCATAGAGAGGAATGACACTTGGCAGCTGATAAAGGCTCCCGCAGACAAGAATATTGTGGGTTTAAAGTGGCTGTACAAGACTAAGCTTGGACCAGATGGTAACATAGTGAAGCATAAGGCAAGACTGGTGGCAAAGGGCTACTCTCAAAGAAAAGGGGTAGACTTTCAAGACACCTTTGCACCAATTGCCAGATTTGAAACCATAAGAACTGTTCTTGCTGTTGCTGCTCATCAAGGCTGGAAAATACTTCTAACTTGATGTCAAATCTGCCTTTCTAAATGGCAGGTTAGAAGAAGAGATTTATGTTGAACAGCCTCAAGGCTTTGAGATAAAAGGGCAGGAAGATAAAGTATACAAGCTTCATAAGGCTCTCTATGATCTTAAACAGGCACCAAGAGCCTGGTATGCCAGGATTGATGCCTATTTCATAAGCTGTGGCTTTGCCAGAAGTTACAATGAACCAACTTTGTATGTTAAGAAGGTTAATGAGACTGGAATTATGTATGTTTGCCTATATGTTGATGATATTATTTATACAAGTCAAAATGCATCCATGCTACAAGAATTCAAGAAAGGAATGATGGAAGAATTTGAAATGTCTGATCTTGGACATCTCAAATACTTCTCGGGGCTTGAAGTTCAGCAATTAAAGACTGGAGTATTTGTGAATCAAGAGAAGTATGCTACTGAGCTAATAAAGAAGTTTGGCATGGAAGGATGTTAAGTGGAAGAAACTCCTATGAATGCAAATGAAAAATTAAGGTGTGAAGATGGAGCTGATCCCGTTGATGCTGCTATGTATAGAAGTCTAATTGTTGGGTTGATGTACCTACAACACACTAGACCAAATATCAGTTTTTTGTGTTAACATGCTTTCCAGGTATATGCAAAAACCTAGCAAGAATCACTTTGGTGCTGCCAAACGTGTTCTTAGATATGTTGCAGGAACTATAAAACATGGATTGTGGTATGAAAAGGCTAGAGAAATCAAGTTATGTGGGTTCACTGATAGTGATTGGGCAGGATGTTTAGATGACAGAAAGAGTGTTTCAGCAAATGCTTTCAACATTGGAAGTGGAGTGATATCCTGGTGTACAAAGAAGCAGCAGACCATAGCTCTATCTAGTACTGAAGCTGAGTATATCTCAGCAACAGGAGCTGCATGCCAAGCCATTTGGCTAAGGAGAATTTTATGTGATTTGGGAGTTGAGCAAAGGGAGCCTACTGTTATATGGTGTGACAACAGGTCTGCCATCCATCTGTCCAAGAATCAAGTTTTAGATGGGAAGTCCAAACACATTGAGTTAAAACATCATTTTATTCGTGATATGGTTGCTCAGAAACAAGTTGTGCTAGAGTATTATGGAACAAGTGAGCAAATGGCTGATGTGCTTACTAAAGCTTTGTGCAGAGAAAAGTTCTTATATTTTAAGAGGATGTTGGGTGTTATGGAACTTGAATTAAGGGAGGGTGTTGAAATATAATTCAAGTTCCTATTCTCATGCATGCACGTGCAAGTTAAGTTGAATTCAATAAAAGAGACGTTGCCAAGGTTGTTTAGTTGTGACCGGTTATTCAGCTAAAGTCCTAGTCTCATGGCTTGATCCGATTCATTAGTGTTACCGTTAGTTTATTGCTTATTTAAGTCTTTCAGTTGTTTCTCTTTTGTTATGTACTCTCAATCAGTTTATTAATAAAATTAGTGCATTGCAGGAGTGTTCATCCTTTGTGTGTTTATTGTTTATGCTCATACCAACACATATGCGTACAAATGTATACAACAGTGAAACATTAAGGAGTTCTTAGTTAACTAAATCTCCATCTCGACATTTCAGGTTGTGAGGCTAGTAGCGTTTGAACCGTTACTTGCTAGACTTGGATATATATATATATAGGGGAGAGATAAATTGAAAACCCCATTGAGTTAAGAAAAACATAGAAAACCCATGTAAAAACCATCTAAAAAAAACTTCTTTTTTTTTTGAAAAAATTACACAAAGTAACATACATGTTTTTAAACGTTTTGAGCCAAAAAAAAAAATTAAAAAAGCACCGAAGGGATATTTTTTTAAAAAATAAACAACGCAAATTTTGTAACAGCACTGTTAACATATGTTTTCTGCTTTCTAACATATGTTACCAGCGCTATTACAAAATTTGCGTTGTTTATTTATTTATTTTTTTAAATTCCCTCAGCGTTTTTTTTCTTCAATTTTTTGTCCCAAAACACTTAAATACATGTATCTTACCTTGTGTAATTTTTTTTTTTTTTAAAAAAACTTTTTTTAGATGGTTTTTACACGTGTTTTCTAAGTTTTCTTAACTCAAGGCGGTTTTCAATTTATACTTTTCATATATATATATAGTGGGTGGGGTGGGGTGGGGTGGGGGGGGGGGCACCCACACAAAACCAAAGTTTACATAGCCATGTGTTTGTAGTTTCTTTCAGTTTCTTAAATAGAAAACCACAGATGATATATAAAAAACTGTTGTAAAAGAATTGTATTCATATTATTAACCCATGAGTAAATAAGCTAGGTTGAATTCGTATTCTAACACCATTTTCAACTTCATATCACATTAACATTCATTCAAACCTTTCAAGCCTATTCTACCGACACATTAACACGACCCATTTACCATTTTAAAACAACACCAATGCCATTAAAAAAAATATATTCACTTATTCCCCTTTTGCAACTTGACACACATCTTTTTAACATTTTCCACTCAAAAGAATCTTGTGTTGAACACACCTTCAATTGGTTGGTGGAATTGTGACAAGAATGGTCCCATACTTTTTACTAAATCCCCATGATCTACAAGTCCTACATTTTTATAAAAAGCCCAACACAAAAAAAACATCCATAATAATAATATTAATATTATTATTATTACTTACACAACAAAGTCAAGAAAAAGATGAATGAAGGCGCCAACAGAAACAACCAATTACAGCTTCCATTGTCTTCAACTCACCAATCATTGCTTGCTTCCTAACATCAGTATATATTTATCTTTATTTTTCTGTAATTCAATTGATTGTTAGGGTTTTGAATTGGGTATAATTAGCTTTTGTATCCCAATGCTTCATATGTTCAAAATTCTGTCTGTAATCATATATTTACACTTGTTTGCACATAAAGTTTATGACTTTACAATAGTTTAGTGTGTAATGGATAAGGGTTTTTATCAACAAGGGATATTGTTTCAATCTTGCACTAATGATGATGAATCTGAGATGGGTATGATGGGGGGTATGCAAAAGATGAACAGAACAAGTAGCTTGAGTTTTTCAGGGAGTTCTGGTAGTTCATCTAATGTTGTTGAATCGATACCGATGCCGATACCGGAGACGAAGCACCGAGCAGGGTTGGATGGTGAGTGGTCTGTTGAAGAACAGTATAAGTTAGAGCAAGCACTTGTTAAGTAAGTAGTTTGATCTAATTTTATATTTGTTTACTTCATTATTGTAATGTTCTTTTTGTTGACTTGTTTCTCATTTTTTTAAGTTATAAACAATATTATTTTTTATTTAATATGTTAATTAAAACGAAATACGAAAGTTACATCACAATAGAAGGTAGACTGGCAACAAGCTGCGCCACTACCCCTTTCTGAATTGCGAACCCTAGTCTACCAAAGACAAATCCTTGCCCCCTGGAGATGAACTATTGCTGTCGACGACCCGTTTGACCCTTTAATATGTGATTCTGATATAGACCTGATCCAAGAGTTAGGATATAATTGAGTATCGGGGCCTTTTAATGAGCCGAGTCATGTGACAAATGGCCAACGGGCCGTAGGCGGTTTGGCTCAGCTGACAGACTTAAAGTTTAACAATTAGATATCCGGTTTCGGCACTTAAGATTTCTACCAATTTTAGTCATTTTTAGATCTTTCCTTTTTAGGGGAAACTGAGTAAATGATTGATTGCTTTGTTTAAATTTCAGTATCTGATGACCATTTTTCAATTTTGATAAATTTGCCAAATTTAGATATTTTTATAAAATGGGGCCCTGATGTAATAATGTATTGGGCATTCAATAATACACTGCTTTGCTTTGAAAATTTTGATTGTTATTTTTTGTGCTTCTGCTGTGTCACCTTGACCTTGTCTAATACATGTAGATATGCTGATGAATCTGGTATGATAAAATATGTCAAGATTGCGTCCACATTGCGTAATAAAACCGTTCGTGATGTTGCAATCAGGTGTAGGTGGATGGCGGTGAGCTTCCACTCTTTTGTTTTAGATGTTTTGATTTCTTTTTATCGGACAGAACACTACAAACAGGACATACTATATAAAGTTCATGATTTGCTTTTGCATACATTTATTTTTGCATTTTAAAAGTTGCGTTATTAGTGACATTGAGGCATCAAGCCGTCGGTTCTTATCACGAGCTGCAAAATCGTTTTTTACTTGGTTATATGCATTTTGAGTGATGTGATATGAACTTTATGAAGTTAATAGTTTGGATGTGTTACTAATGTGAGAAATTTGGCAGACAAAACGAAGGAAACACGAGGAACGGAGTTTGTGGAAGAGGTCAAAAGATAACAAGGTAGACTATCAAAGTATATTTGAAATACCTTAACTTGAAGTCTATATATTACATGAATTAATCGGAAGTAATAACTAGTAGCGGCGTTTAAATATGAGTATTTGGAAGCGCTCTTGTTTTATCGTGCTTGAATTAGAATAAAGTTGTAAGCGAAGATGGTCTGCTTTATTTTACATGACGTTAGAAACATGCGTATAAATGGTGGTTATACATTAGCAACTTATAGGATAATGGAGGGCTTTGATATGGTCAGGTACTCGGCCCCAATTACATGAGATGATTTTTGCAAGATCTCAAAATTAAGAACTTGCTTGTAAGAATTTGTGCCGTCTCTCCATTTGCAATGTATTACTTGTACAACGCTCATCATCCAACGTGTCATATTAATTCAGGATAAATGGGTGGAATCATCCTCAAAGCCAAATGTATCGTCCGTTTCAACAATTAATGTCGGCCCACTTTCAGTTTCAATGGATCATCGAGTCAGGGGTCATGGCGTTCATTTAGAAGGTCAGTGTGCATTCCTGTCAACGATAATAAAAAGTAAACTAGAATCTTTTTCACACGACAGTAAAATAGTTGTTGTACTGATGGTTTAATTTTATTCATTGAAGCAGCATTACAAGGCTCAATAAGGCATCTGTTGGAACACAACAGCCGCGTTCTTGGTCAGATCTCAAGTAATATGGATGCACTAAGGGTAAGTAATTGTTCTTTCTTTTCCTACCGCCTTCATATATTTTCATGGATTTGGTTCTTCGTAAACGTAAGAATCCACATTACCGGAAAACTCACGGGACCCTGCCGATATCCTTATAGGATCGGATAAGCCGCAGCTTACGCTGGGCAGGTGGGCTTCAGAGGGGTTAAAGGCAGAAAACCAGTGGAAGCTGGATTCAAACCTGAGACCTCTTCTAGAGGGACTCTAATGCTTTAAACTGCGCTAACCCTTGAGAGTTATGGAATTGGTTCTTAAATTTGTTTAGTACATGTTCTCAACGGTTAATATGAGCGTTATGACTTTCACACCTTTACCGATAATCATAATGTATTTTGAGTTTTTTTTTTTTTTTTTTTTTAATAATGAAATTCGGTTTTATTATTGACAAATGTATGGTTGAGTAGTCTTTAACCGAAAGCTGATGCTTTACAACATCAATCAACAGCTGCAGGACAACGTCGAACTTTTTAGGCAGATGAAGAACAATATTACTGCCATCTTAAATGAGTACGTGAGATATTCAATTCATAGAACTTGTTATTGCATCTGTACATATTAGAGGTGGCAACATGGATGGGACAGGGGTTGTGTAACGGGCCAAAACATATTTGCGTCCAATGGACAATTTTAAAAAGTTTAAATGGGTCGGGTTGACCCGATTCACTTTTTTCCAAATTTTTAAATTTATTTCTTGAAAACTAGATTCTTAAATATGGTTACGTAAATACAATTTGGATGACTTCCGACCAGTCAGATCCATTTGACCCGTTACCTTTTTTGAGTATATTTTTATTACTTACTCGACCTAACCTAACTTAAATCGACCCATTCATAGGTAAATGGATCGAAATTACATTGATATAATTTCTGCTAATGGATAAGAATTCCACTTCAATTCTTGCAGCATGAGATGCATGCCCGGGCCGCCACTGCCCATTTCACTAGACGAAGACCTTGCAAATACGATTCTCTCCATTAAAACTCAGGTCATTCTCTTTTCGAGCTTATATCTCTGCATCTACAATGAAAAAGGCGGTTTCCATACTAAAAGCAAAAGCGGTCTATAACCATTTACCTTTTAACAACTCCTGTTTTTTAAGGAATAGTCTATGCAATACTGATTTATTCTATGTTTTATAATCGACAGACAACGTTCTTCTCATCAGGCGGGATGTATATGAAACAAGAACCAGGGTTTTGGTGAGGGTTGGTTAGTTCGTTCGGTTTATAGTTTTATCCAAGTACAGAGTTAAACCGGCGGTAAAGTCAATGGTTAACAAGCTATGACCCTCTGACTTTACTCATCAAGGAAAATTGTTTATAAAGACTGTTGGGTTTTTATTTTTGTATAAAACTGTATTGATTGCTAATATGGATCCAAACCCACAATAAGAAAGCTTGTAGAACTTCAGTTTTGTAAATCTATGAAACTGTATTGATTGCCTATTCTAGATTTTTTTTAATCAAACAAAGCTATCTATATTCAACTATTCATTCAATAATCATATGCTTGGTGCATGCCAACTTTACCCTTATCGATGCATACCCGAACCAAATGGAACCTCGCATTAATATATGTGCTCCGACATGAAACACAGGGTTCTTCATAAGAGCAATGACAGACTTATTATCCGCATGTAACATCGCAATTTACATTGATCAGGTAGTAACTTCACTTAGAAAGCCACAAAGCCATAAATCTGGCAAGCGGCGGTGGCGGCCATGAATTCACCCCTCACGAAGACAAGGCCACAACTTGTTTTCTAGTGCATGTGACAAAAACAAAAGGATGTTGTGCAATGTTCATATCATTGCCTTCAACCTCGGGTTCGCTAGCTTGAATCTCCATGCTGAACCAATTGTGGCGGTCAGAGCCGTTTCGAGAACCTTAAAATGAAATTGGGTCTTGGGCAACATAAAAAACTGAGCCCAAATTTTGGTAAAGAGAGAATGAATAAAAAAAGATCTTAGTATTCTAACTCCATTAATAACATTTTTATTTATAGTAAGCAAATACATATACTAAATATATAACTAAGTATATATACATAAAAAAATTTTAAAAAAAATCGGGCTCATCAAGAGATTGGGCCCTGAGCTGTCGCCCAGCCCGCCCCTTTTAGAGCTGGGCCTAGCGACAGTATTTCTGCCCAACCCATTGAACCTAAATCAAGAACTCGAGAACATTCCCTTCACCTTAAGGAAACCCAAAAACTCTAAAAAGTATTGATCCTGAAAACTCAAAAAGTGAACACTAAAAACGACTTGGTACGGTACCCGAGACTCTCATCCCTATTTTTTTTTTGAACGGCAAATTTAACTCCTTATGAGACTTGAACTCATGACTTCCGTTTAGGTGTTCCTAAAAACTTTGCTTCTACCGTTGGGCCACCAACTCCAATAGCAACTCTCATCCCTATTATCAACCACTCATCTCTCCCTATATTTTTATCCATAAAAGAGAGTAAACCGCAAAATTGTCCATGAGGTTTGGATACTTTTACCAAATTCATCAAAAAAAGGTTTTTTTCCCTTCATCTGGACCGCTCAGGTTTCACAAAAATTGCCCGATCATCCATTTCTCTAGCACTATTGAAAAATCATGTTAAATGAGTGATACTTTTTTGATGGATCGGGCAAAAGTGCCAAAATCCCAAGACTGTTTTGATAGTTTACTCTATAAAAAAAAATCACTCATTCTTTTTTTTTTTTTTTATTTATAAAATTGTATATTAAAAATAGAAGGCAAAGAGACTAGTGAGCGGGTAGCATGTGTGTTTGTGAGTAGGGCTGCAAACGAACTGAACTTTCAGCGAACAGTTCACGAACTGTTTGGCGGGAAGTTCGTTTGTGTTCGTTCGTTTAATAAACGAACGAACATGAACAAAGGCCGCGTTCGTTCGTTTGTTTATGTTCGTGAACGTGCGGTAACGTGTTCATTTATGTTCGTGAACGTTCGGTAACGTGTTCGTTTAAGTTCATTTATGTTCGAGAGTTTAATAGGGTTTTTGATTTTTATAATGTTTTTTGCATTCTTTAATTTTTATTTATTTTACCCAAATAAGTAAATAATTTATGTGAGATAAGTATATGACTATACAAGATCAACAAACCTTACTTTTAGTATAATCATTAAATAAATAATTATTAAACAGTTCAAGTTCAAATAACCAATTAATGAAGACTTCAAGTCTAAGATGCGAGCTTACCTTTTTTAGACACTACTTTATTATGTTTACCAATATTATGTTGAGTACTAAGTATGTTTATATAACTAGGTTATATTTTGGGTGGTTGTTTTTAATTTCTTACTATATGTGAATTTGATATTATTTGGAAGTTAATATATGTTCCTTTGTGTTTGTTTCCGTTCATGAACACTTTGCATTCATGTACACCTGTTTGTGTTCATTAATGTTCGATTGTGTTCGTGAGCGTTCATGAACAAAATTAACAAACGGACACAAACGAACACAAACAAGAGTGTTCTCTTAACAAACGAACACGAACTGAAAATCTCGATCGATAAGTGTTCATGAACTGTTCGTAAACACATAATTTCGTTAACAAACGAACATGAACAACGTATTGTTTGTGTTCGTTCCGTTCGTTTGCAGCCCTGTTTGTAAGCCTATGATATCTAAAATGGGAAGTCTACGGTCTTCGTTGACTTAAGTGCTGGTTACGTAGTTTCTTCTACAGTGACGATCAGCTCAGATCATCGTCATCGGAGGTGAGTTGTTATGAAATATATCGAATATTATGTTGTTCTATATCTAAGGATTTAAGCACGGCTATGTATGTATGTATGTATGTATGTATGTATGTATGTATGTATGTATGTATGTATGTATGTATGTATGTCGTGTGTTTCAATCTTTCTGATAATAGTTATAGCACAAGTTGAAGATTTGTAAACTGCATGATCTTTCTGATAAAGCAATTGAAGTATAAATCTTAATCAACATAGACCTCTAATTGCAGGATCAAACAAATGAAGTTTCAATGTGTATGAGTAGTTTGAATATTTTTGTGCATTCAGTTATCATATCATTAGAGAACCTGAAAGATTAATCCTATTTGGAGTTAAAGTTGGTTCAAGATAATTCAAAGGGGTTAAGATAAAGTTTGATTTATCTATTATTATTTAGTGTTGGGTCTAGATAAATGTTAGTTTTTTTTTTTTTTTTTTTTTTTTTGAACGGTCGACGGTACACTCATAACAAAGCCTCGCAGCCCTCAGGTCCGGTCCCCGGCACCCCTAAGGTCCAACCCCTCATTTCAGAATAACCCTACTCTGAGTGGGATTCGAACCTGTGACCTCCACAGCAGGAACCCTACAAAATGAGTAAACCTTCCCACCTCCATTGCAACTACTAGGCTACAACATCATTGGCTCTAGATAAATATTAGTAATTTATTTAATGGGTTAAGTTTATCTAGTTTAGGTTTAATAGTTATTTAATTGGTGTTTGAGAATATTAGGCTTGGGTTTAGTTTAGTATAAACTAGGTTTGAGACCCGTGGGGACCCACGGTGCAAACCATAGTAAATAAAAAAATTATATGAAACTAAGAGTTGTATTGTTCAAGTTTAGTAGCTACAAACGTAAAGTGTTAAAAATAACGGTTAGGCTGAATTTTTTTTCTTATATAAACGTCAAAGTGGATATTTTTTATAAGCCCTCAGTAACGTTAGTAATGAAAACCGATTACCTATTATGATCAGTACTCAACAAAAGTATAAAGTTTTGAAAAAAATAATAAAGGTATGAATACATTATGTTTTTGTAAATGACTTTTTATCATATTTTTATTTTTAATGTAATTGTAATTAGTACATAACTTGTTCGAAAGAGAGAATTATATAATTGAATGATAACAATGTGATAATGTTGATTGCATAAGTGTGAAAGACTTGTATTCATGTAAATATATAGGTGAAGTAGAAATATGTGATTAATAAAATTTGTAGGTTGATTGGTAAAAGAACTTAAAATTAGCACATTTAGTGCATAAATGAGCACATTTAGTGCATAAAATGTTGTCAAAATATATTGACTGGTCTTTGAATGAGGATCTTTTCAAAATATCAATTATACCTCAATAATTGTTGTGTAATTAGTAGAATTAAATCAGATTAATTTGTTTTTTTAGTATATAGATTTAATATTATCAAATAATGTATATTTTAATCATACTAAGCAGTAACGGTGATCAAATGTCCCTTATGTTCGGTTTTTAAATATAACAAAAACCGAAAACCGATGTTCGGTTTTAGGAAAAACAATAACCTAAATCGATCGTTACTTTGGTTACGTAAATTTGTCGGTTATCGGTTTTGGTTTCGGTTATGTTCGGTTAATATTCAAACATAAAAATTGTGCAAAATTATAAACTTAAAGTATTTAGTAAATTGTTTGGACCTTTTTTCAAGATACAAATATATATGAAAACGCAATAAAAATATATGAAATACTTACAAATTGTTCGGTTTAAGGCATATGTTAACCGCAACCGATCGGTTAATTCGGATTCGGTTTTTTTCGGTGCCGTTATCGGTTATGTTTCGGTAATTTTTAGTTATCGGTTTTCGTATGGTCACCCCTACTAAGCAGATTGGGACAGATTGATTAGTCAACCTTTGTTAGAACTTAGAAAATATAAATATAAAATTAGATATATTTGAGTTTACAAATTAACATAATTGTTAGTATTTAGGTTTTATTTTTTACGATAAATGTAATTTACTTTAGCATAAAACTCAATGATTGTTATGTAAATACAATCATTAGATTATATAGTTTGTATCAAATTTAGATATATATTATCAAATTAGTGGTCATAATTGAAATTAAACACAATTTGCACGTACAAATGAAATACAAAAACAAAAACCATAGATGAGATGATATAAGTATACTGAAAGAGAAGCAAAAAATAAATTAAGACAAACAACGGTTTTATAGCATAGTAGTAATCAACAAAGTTTTTATTTGTAATAAACATTATTAAACTTCACATCAGACTCCATTTAAGCTTCATTTGCCTCATCATTGTTGTTAAGAGTTGATACTGTATTGTTCCCATGCAATTCATATACTGCTGTCAGCTTGCGTTTAGTTTTACCATCTTTACCAGAGATAATCGAACATTCTGCCTCAGTTAAATTTTCATTCATTATGTTTTTGCTAGTATCCTGATACAAAAAAAAAAGTATAACGAAATTAACAAATAACTATAAAAATTTAAATTTTAGCCATAATTAACTTACTTGATCAAAAGACTGAAACTTTTTTGTAATTTCAGAAATAATAAACTTGTCATCAGTTAGGTTAGAAATTCCATAAACTTCATCAAAGCTTTTCAAGTTGAAATCAGTGATGGAAATTTTAAATGCAAAAACTCTGTCACGTAAATAGTGTAATTCATCTGGAAACTTGACAATGTGATCAACCTGTATAAAATTAAAATGTATATTATTGTTTTAGTTATTAACAAAAAAAATATATAAGACACTAATAGATTTGTATTATAATAATTATATAACCTGTGTATTTTCCTCAATCAAAGTATTTGCAGACATTGGAATTACTACAGTTGACTCATTATGAAATAAAATTAGTTCAACATCACCAGTTGCATCTTGAACACGTAAATGAAGTCTAAACCTGATATATAAAAAGTAAAATTAAATATTACCACATGTAGATCAACTTTATGTAAAAATGTGAGAATTTATATTTTCAAAATAAAAAATAAACTTTATCATGATAAAAGCACCTTGGTACTGGAATGATATCTTTCTGCTTACAATTTTCATTCATGCAATCATATGCATCTCGGACTTCATAGTCCCGAGAACCATCATTCTTGCTAGAATTGATATAGTATAAAGACACCTTGCTGTTACAATCTGGACAAGCCATATAGAACCAACCACGATCTTTACAGACATCAATCACAGTCCCAACAATAATGATACTCTTTTCCTATTATAATAGTAAAATTGTGTTGCTAGTTAACAAAACATTTTTTGTAAATGAAAATTAAAAAAAAATATATAACAATAATGTAATATGTCTTTACCATGTCAATCTCCCAAATGTCTCCAATGTTACAATAACAGTTGTTGACCAAAAATTCGTTTTCAATATTTGAAAACACAGGCAGACCCAATGAACGAAAATTTGATAATGGATATTGTATTGGCTTTTGCAACAAACTACAATGTAAATTAAAAATAATCAGACTTATATTATAACAATAATTTTGATATGTAGATATAAAAGTACTGTACAATTTTAAAACCTTGTTCTGTAATTGTTGATGACATCAATTTCTTCATTTATGAACAACTTGCTAACCTTTGGTGAATTAGAAACATAAGGGTAACCTGATTATAACAAACGTATAAGCCAATAGGTAATTTTAGATTTAATAATCAAAACAAAATAGACTATAGTTATATATTTTTTTTTACCATTATAATGGTGCAATAATCCAAACTGCAAGATTAAAATCAGAGGATCTGCATTGTTATGAACTTCAAGATATCTAGCAAGTTGATCAGAGAATCTATCCCATAGCTTAACAAATACAGTAAGGCCCCTATTAATTGGAGATACAAATTAGTACAAAGCAGTTTAAATAGTTGAAAATGGTATATATTAAAAAAATAAATAAATAAAAAACACAAACTCAAAATCTTGTATCTCCAATAACAGTCCTTTATTTGTGTTCAACTGAGTAGCTTTACTGTCATTTACATTAATAAACTGCTTAACATGTCCAATGATATTTGTAAAAGTTGCATATTTAAATTGTAAGTATACAATATTAGAATAATTAACTTCATAGAAACATAGAAAACTTAAAAAATTAAATAACATACCAATTGAAACATTGGAAAAAAACCCTCCGCTTCTAACTGATTGAAAAGGCGAGAAACAGAAACCAAACTTATCACCAATCCAATTATCACATCTCAAGACTTGGGTGTTATTTTTATTTGAAAGTTTATATGGACTGGTAGCATATTTGATTCTTGAAAAATCAAATCCAACTCTAACAAAGTGAATTACAAAAGAAAGTTGTTCCCGTATTTCATTTTCAAATAGTCTAACCAATCTGTTGGATATTGTTCCTTGAGCTTTGAATCCCTAAATAATTGAAAAATTACATATCAAAGTATAATTTGCAAATAATTTTATACTATAAAACATAAACATACATGAATAGAAATATACAAACATGTTTGATGTGTAATCAGTTGACTTAAAAATGAATTTTTTATTCGTAACATAGTTTTAAAAAAAATTAATTAGTACACATAAAATAAATAGTGAATGTATAACTTAAATAAACATTTGAATGTATGTTTTGCAAAGAATCTATATAAAAAAAGTTAAAGAATGAACTATTTAATCATTTATCTTTTGTATAAATATATATATATACATAGTAATATAAGTAATCATATTAACAAACTACAAATATAAAAAACTTTAGAACCGCTTAAAATATACCTATTGTAACATATTCATCAACCTCCTTATCCAGAATTCTTTGAAAGGGCACAAAAGAGAAACCAAAATCTGGACCTTGGAAACCATGATATTCGGAAACTTGAGTATTCATATTCAAGCAGATTTTGTTTGGGTTTGGAGCATACTTGTATTTAGAGGAATTGACCCCAACTCCTGGATTTCTTATAATAAGAGAAGAATTTTCAATCAGAAACCTCTCGAATTTAAAAAACAACCGCTTGAATCCTGTCACCCTGTTGATTATAAAAAAAAATAAGATAATTGATATACATTAAAATTAAAAGCATCACAATTAAAAAAAAAGTTATGAAATTTAAAAATAATAGGATATAAAAAAAAACGTGTTGTTAACTTTTACATTTTCATCACATAGGATCATTTCAATTGAGTACACATCATTAGGATTGCGACGATCGGGTAGACGCCAAACCCGAATAATCTTTAGCTTTAACGCCACACTGTTTCGGTTTACATGAATTTGGTTAACCATTGTAAACTCATTTGCATCTACAGCAGCCATTGATCTTGTTAACTGGGAAAAAATGATGTAAAAACCAAAAGATGACTTCAATAAAACAACAAATCAAAATCAAAATAACTAATGTTTAAGTAATTAAATATGAGAAACAGAAATTAACCTAATAATATATCTTTGCGATTACTCAAAGTGGTTCCAACGTGTCTTATTACAATTGTATGTGAATTGGTTTGACTTGTTTATATAGTTATTGAATTTACCGAATAATAAGAAATGGATGAAATGGTGGGCGGTTAATTAGCATTTGAATTAACATTGTTTTAAAGGTTATAACATTATGTATTGATTGAATTTAGTCAAGGTCAATCATTTATTGATTAAATGGCGTATGTCAAGCATTATATAGGTATTGATGTAGGAATTAAATCAATTCAATAATAACAAATAGATTAAAGAGTGGAGGGTAATTAGGAACCGAATTAAGAGTGTTATTATTGTTATAACTTTATGTACTGATTGAATTTAGTCAAAGTCAATTAGCCAAAGCAAAACAGCCGTATGTTAAGCATTATAGTTAGTTGTAATTTGTTTTGATATATTCAATGTTATTTAAGTAATGTTCTTTATATGTTATGTCAAGCATTATATAGGAATTCAATCAATTGAATAATAAAAAAAACGGATGAAAGAGTGGAGGGTAATTAGGATTCGACTTACAATTGTTATTATTGTTATAACTTTATGTATTGATTGAATTTAGTCAAAGTCAAGTGTGGATGTCAAGCATTATACTTAGTTGTAATTGTAATTTGTTTTGATCTATTCAATGTTATTTAACTAATGTTCTTTATATGTTATGTAAAGCATTATATAGGTATTCAAACAATTCAATAATAAGAAATGGATGAAAGAGTGGAGGGTAATTAGCATCCGAATTAGCATTGTTATTATTGTTATAAATTAATGTATTGATTAAATTTAGTCAAAGTCAAGCATTGAAATCATTAATGGCGAATTTTAAGTATTATACCTAGTTTTGATTTTTTTTTTGATCTATTCAATGTTATTAAACTAAATGCTCTTTACATGTTATGTAAAGCATTATATAGGTATTCAATCAATTCAATAATAAGAAATAGATGAAAGAGTGGAGGGTAATTAGCATCCGAATTAGCATTGTTATTATTGTCATAAATTAATGTATTGATTACATTTAGTCAAAGTCAAGCATTGAAATCATTAATGGCGAATTTTAAGTATTATACCTAGTTGTGATTTTTTTTTTGATTTATTCAATGTTATTAAACTAAATGTTCTTTACATGTTATGTAAAGCATTATATAGGTATTCAATTAATTCAATAATAAGAAATGGATGAAAGAGTGGAGGGTAATTAGCATTCGAATTACCTCTTATATATTATTGTTATAAATTAATGTATTGATTAAATTTAGTCAAAGTCAAGAATTTAAACCATTAATGCCGAATTTATATGATTATACATATTTGTGATGTGATTTTTTTTGATCTATTCAATGTTACTAAACTAAATGTTATTTACATGTTATGTAAAACATTATATAGGTATTCAATCAATTCAATAATAAGAAATGGATGAAAGAGTGGAGGGTAATTAGCATCCGTATTAGAATTGTTATTATTGTTATAAATTAATGTATTGATTGAATTTAGTCAAAAACAATGATTGAAACCTTTAATGCCGCATGTCAAGGATTATACCTAGTTGTGTTTTTTTATCTATTCAATGTTATTTAAGTAAATGTTCTTTATATGTTATTATATGCTTTACTAACAAGCTTGAAAATTGGACAAGTAAATGCGTATTCAAAGTAAATTTGTTATTGTATAAGGAAACCATAAATTTCGCAATTACATTTATCAATTCATTATGAATGTTGTGAGTAAATTCAGTTGTGAATATGTATTCTAAATTATACCGTATTGCCACCACGGGTTAACGTATACATATTGTTACAATTACAACATACTAAATATTCGGTAAAATTAGACATCTCCATGTCAATATACCAAATGAAAAAAAAAACACAAAATTTTAATGATTATTGATTCACACATTGTCGTACTCATTTATTGATTTGACCATAATTAAATCTTAGTCAATGTGAATAATTACACATTTAAATTAAAATTAATAAGAAGTTTGAAAATTTATAGCATATTCAAAGGTCAAAACACATTTTAATAATCAGTAAAATTTATTTAAAATAAGTTCAAAAGGAAATATAAAAATCTATAAATTCTAACAAAACAAACCAAGATTGACCATGGTATGTCGAAACTTTAATGTTGTTGTTTCGTAAGTTTTTAGATAACAAAAACCTGTTCATGGATTTAGGCAATGTCTGCACAAACACGTAAAACCCAACATTATAATAACAAATAAGGTTTTTTTACTTAAAAAATATTAGAAACGTCATACCAAAACTCGTGCGGAAGGGTCATGAATAACCTTGAAGAATTTGTCACCCTTGTGATAAGCCATATTGAAGTTATTTGTCCTAATGAAATCCTGTTCTTCGTATGCAAAAAACAAACTTTTGTTAAAATATACATAAAGTCACTCATACTAAAAACTGATTTTAATTATCTTGTTTTATGAAATCCGGTATTTTGTTTTTTTTTTATATACTTGTTTTTTATATTCACACATACTCAAAACCGATTTCAATTGCAATCTGTTTATTAAAAAACATAATCATATATTCAATGATTAAAGTTGAGCAGAATTACTCGCGTATCGATTACATCCAAAGCAGAGAGTTGATTGTAAACAGATTATCAAATGGTTTTAATAAAAAAAAAACGATTCTGTTTGGTTTAATATGTTAGTAAACCGATGTGGATGGATTTCAAAAATTGTCAGAAACATAATCGACAAACAATAGGATTAGAAAGTTATTTTAATAAGAAACCGATTGTATTTATATTTTATGTAAGATGGTTTCAAACATTTACTTTAGGGATTTTATAAAGGGTCAGAAACATAATCGAAAACTTGTTGATAATCACATATTTTGTAGCAGGTTGATAGATATAGGATTGTCATTTGTCTTTGTATAAAAATAACGATACAATCCTATTGTTTTTATCTTTTATGTAAGATGATTGCAAACATTATGTATCAATATAATAAAAATGCAGAAAAAGATTCAAAAACATTTTCGAGATTCATCTAAGATTGATGAAGAACATACCTTGCAAAAATGACAATGAGAGAGGAATGAGGAATGAGAAATTAGGAATTAGTAGGAGAGGAATGAGGAATGAGAAATGGATGTTGACAAAACTAAATAAAAAGAGGTTTATATAAGACTTAGTCTTGGAGCCCCATTTAGGATTTGGATCCTTCAAGACCCTCTAAAAATCTAGGATTCAACCCTAGTGTTTTCATTTATTATATAGATAGATAGATGGGTAGGGCTATTGTAATTTGTGTCCTCAATAATAAAAGTGTTCTTTATTTTTTGTTATGGGCCTGGTTTTTCCAACAGAACCATCAACCATGGCTGAGGCTCTTCGTCTTCACTTAAGGCAATTAATCAAAGACTACGTGGAAATCGACAACTCATATGTTGGATCAGTACAAGAGTACAAGACAAAGTTGACCGAATCTTTGAACTGTTTCATGAATTACTTGAGGGACATGATGGTAGGCTATGAAAGTACCCAAGTGCTGGCTTTACTGAAACAAATGGAAGACGCGGGCCACGTGGCAAATCAAGAAGTTTTGTATATTCAAGAAAACGTGTTGATATATTTTGAGCCAGGATATGATATGATATATTATGTTGATATGTTACGCAGTGGTGGTCAGAGATTTATGAACGGAACAGAGCTATATTTGCATGCAAATACAGTAGGAGGATTGGATGAGATGATAGCAATTTGTGAACAACTCTGTAATATAAGATATAACTCAAGTGTAGAGGAAGAAAAAACTGTGGTGGGTTTTGATGATGAAATAGAAGAACTACTTGATCAACTTACTGGAAGTTCTTCTACCAAGCAGTTCCAGATTATCTCAATTACAGGGATGGCAGGGCTTGGAAAGACGACATTGGCTAGAACATTATACAGCCATGAATTAGTTAAGTATATGTTCGACTTTCGAGCGTGGACTTGTGTTTCACAAGTATATCAACAGAAGGATTTGCTACTAGGTATATTAAGCTCTTTTATGGATGATATTACAGATGATTTTTATGAAATGAGCGAGCACCAGTTGGGGGAAAAATTATACCGGAAGTTAAAGGGTCGTAAATATTTGGTGGTCTTGGATGATATCTGGGATTGTAAGGTCTGGAATGATCTCAAAATGTATTTTCCAGATGACAAGACTGGAAGTCGGATTCTATTTACTAGCCGTGATATAGATGTCACTTTACATGTACAGTCAGCAAGACCTGCTCATGTTTTACGCCTTCGTACTGCATGGGAAAGTTGGTGCATATTTCTGAAGAAGGTGTTTAGAATGGGAATATGCCCTAAGGGATTGTTCAAATCTGGATGGGTGATGAATAGAAAATGTGAAGGTTTGCCTCTTGCAATTGTTATAGCTGCTGGTCTACTGAAAAACAATCTTTCAGTCGCCTGGTGGGAGCAAATTTCTACAAGTCTACTTTCATTCATAGTTAATGATCCAAGACAATACATAGACTCATTGTCTTTAAGCTACAACCATATGCCTCCTCACTTAAAACCTTGTTTTCTCTTTTTGGGAGCATTTCCTGAGGACTATGAAGTCCCCGTGACGAAGCTGATTTGGCTATGGATTGCTCAAGGATTCATACACGAAAGCGAAAGCAGAATGTTGGAGGATATTGCAGAGGATTTCTTCATGAATTTAATCAAGAGAAGCCTGCTGATGTCGTCCAGAATAAAGGCTGACGGCCAAGTTAAAACATGTCGCATCCATGATCTACTGCGTGATTTTTGCTTGAGAAAAGCTGAGGAAGAAAGTTTTCTGTCTAACAATTATAGGTATGCACATGTTTCTACGCATAACCATTCTAAATTAGGAATTTGTGAATTACTAACCAACATTTGCAGGTATGGCATGCTCTCATCAATGCTCTGCTTTCCATTGGAGCTAGGAAAATCTCTTCAAGAGGGTGGATCAATTCACATTGGCACATATAAATTCCTTATGATTTTGGATCTTGAGTCTATCCTTATTTCCTTATTCCCTTTAGATGCAGTACAACTGGTCAATCTAAGATACCTGGCCATCCGAGCACATGATGGAAGCCCACATGCATCAATATCAAACCTTGTCAACTTACAAATGCTCATAATATATTCAAGGAAGAATATTTCTGTGCCAAAAACTGTATGGGGTATGGTAAATCTAAGGCACCTATATATCAAATCGGGGGAAAACCTTATGGAGGAGCCGAATGATGGACCCAGTGCATTGGCTAGCCTTCAAACCTTATCCCAAGTAAGTCCTCGATCTTGCCACAATATATTTTCAAGGATTCCCTATCTTAGGAAGCTTGGGTTTTGTGGACCCTTGATATCAAGCCTAGGCGATCTGGAATTTCCAAACTTAAGCTCTTTGGAGCACCTTCAAAAATTGAAATTACTTAATACATTATCATACCCTGAAGCAACGAGATCCTGCAATCCTATTAGGTTTCCTGAGATGCTTAAGAAATTGACTTTGTCAAATATTGGCATGGACTGGGAAGAGATGTGGACCTTTGCATGGCTGCCTAACCTGGAGGTTTTAAAATTAAAATTTAAAGCATGCATCGGAGAAAGATGGGAGACAGGGGATGCAGAGTATAAGCGACTCAAGGTCTTGAAACTGCAAGATCTGGACATTGAGCAGTGGGTTTGTTCGAGCAATAATTTCCCAAGACTCCAACGTTTAGTGGTTCATCGTTGTTTACAACTCAACAGCGTCCCAACAGCTCTTGGGAAAATATATACATTGAAGGTGATTGAGGTAAATGGATGCAGCGTTTCTGCATATGAATCTGCTGTGGAAATTCAGAGAGAGCAAGAGAGTGAAGGCGACAGTTTCTTGAAAATTTTTAAGGCACTTACGTTAAGATTATGTGATTGAAATCTTCACATGTGACAGTTTGTGTGTGTTTTTATCCCTTGCATTGCTTTCCGTAGAAAATAAAATCAGTTTGAAAACTTTATATATACATAAGACGTTACCTTTGAACTGCATTTGATTGACTACAAGTGATATGTATCTTTTTTTCCCAGAGAATGAGCAGACTGAGAGACAACAATGTCCCATTTGTATTGTGATCTTATTTTGGTGTGTTTTATCATCAACCTAGCTACCAAGCTAGTGTGCATGCTGCTTTGATGCTTGACAGCTTGTTGGAGTTGATGAAGTAAACCCAACACCTGCAAGTCTGCAATTTTGTTAATTTTATGTTTCATTCATCTGAAGGTCTCTTATTGTACCCTTTGGTTGGTGCATTTACTAACTATTTTTAATTCATAAGGTGAGCATCTGCATTTAGCAGGTATAACCCATATACCTAACCGTGAGAAAACTGAACAAGAACCACATTCATTATATAGGTCGGTTCTGGATGAATGCTAATAAATTGTTCCGGTTCAGTAACGGGTAATAACATCTAGCAAGTAATTAAAAAATGTGATCGGCGAAGATCTGTATTAAATTAAAAAAAAAAAACGTAGGTTGTTTCGGCTTTATTCAAGCCAAAGGCGTGGTTATATCAACAGTAAGTCATACAATATCCTCATCTTTGAAATCGGCCTATTATTAAAATGTTCGGTTCGCGATTCTCTAGATTGACGCATTCGTTACTTAGTTGTATCTATGCTTTCTTAGTTTTGAGTTTGATGGCAAATGATTAAAGTCATTTACAAATATCAGCCTATTGTAACATTGAGCGTTCATTCATTTACATTATATTTCCAAGACTCAAACATGCGTTGACGTGAATGCTAGTGATAAATAGATATCAAAGAGGCATCATCATTATTGAAGAGATATGTACCTGCGCACGCGCAGGAAAGAAGCCCGCGTACACGTCAACGCAGCAGTGTGACGTGGCGCTCTAGAAGACGGCGCATGCGACCACAAAAAAGGACATGTGTCACCCGACAGGAGCAGAGCCAGCAGCCAATCACAGGCCAAAACACCCTGCTCCATGATCACCTGCCAGTACGAGGTACAGAAAAGGACGAAAAGGACAACGTCAGGACACGTGGACCAATCAAAGGAAGACAACGCAGAAAATGACAACGGCCACGATCGTACAAGACAGCTGCCATTCTCCTCACAGCCAATCATAGGCCACCTGAGTAGCCTATAAATACCTCCCTTCGTCATCAGAAGAGGGGATCGAGTACCATTACAAAGAATTCATATAGCAAGCTGTGAGAGATAGATTATAGTCGAAACTCTGTAATAATCATATAACAGTGTCTTGTAACTTGTCTTGATAAATATATAAAGCTCGTCCCTTTGCATTGTTAGTTCATTATCATTGTTATATCTGATTGTTAGATTGGTGTTTCTTCATTGGCGCCATCCGTCTATTGAGTAATCAAGAACAGCAACCTAAAAACTTCTATCTCTCAAAAAACCAGTAATGAGTTCTTTACCGATGATGACAAACTCTCCAACAGGCACGTCTGGCACTGGTGCTGCTCCGGCAATCACCAGCCAGCCCGACAGCCACTTGGAAGAGCAAGTTCACGGCACAGATGCGGGCCACACCCCGTCCTCCGGGACGAGACAAACCCCATCATTCCATTTTGCCACCGATAATATTCAAACTTCACCCGCTGGTCATACTGCGCCGATGGTTAGTCCGGAGGTGTGGTATGCGCAGCAGAAAGAAGCTCTGAAGCAAGCATTTATGAACAAGCTTAAAGAACAACACCTGAGAGAAGCATCCCGCGCCCTGTCCTTCAGCGAAGGAAGGCCCGTCACTATCTCCGAAGGGCCATCTAGAGCTGCGGGACAAGCCGGCGGAAGCAATCATGACACTGACCCAACATGGAGGGAGGACTCCGACGAGTCACAAAGTCGTTTTCAACGTGACGCAAGCCAGTACTTGACCAACACCGTTGATCGAGCACACTTGCTGTCCGGAGAAGACGACCTCACAAAACCATACTACCCTCCCTCATTCAGTGAAAAATCGAAGTTTACACCGCGCATCGCACTCGCCACATTACCCGCCGGAACCAAAATGCCGAGCACCTTGGGAAAATTCGACGGCACCGGTGATCCTGACGATCATCTATGAAGTTTCGAAGTCGCAGGAAAATGTGCGCGGTGGACCCTGCCAGCTTGGTGTCACATGTTTGCGCAGACGCTTACGGGCGCAGCGCGAGTATGGTTTGACAGCCTGACAAACGGAAAGATAGATAATCTAAAAGAGTTAACTGACAAATTCTCAGACCACTTCAGTCAAAACAAAAGAATCGAGCGTGATTCCACCGACATTCTGCAAGTTAAAAGGCGCGACAACGAGTCCATCGAGGACTATATCACCAGGTTCAATCGCGAAGCTTTACAAATTGGTCCAATCGGATTTGAGCTTATGAAAGCAGCATTTACGCAAGGCGTAAGATGCGACTCACTGATCCGCACACTGGCCGGATGCACGGGTATGCCAAACACATGGGAAGAAATCATGCGCGGAGCTAAGAATTATGCGAAGACCGAAAGAGAGCTATCCGTCTGGAGCAGAATTCAGGCACCACAGTACACAGATACACAGGCGCAAGCAGTGCGCAACCGAAATAATAGGCATGACAGGAAGGCAAAGGGCAATGTCTGGACGAGGCTTCAAGGAGCCGATCAAACAACCCCAAAGCCCTCCGCATCACAAGATTATCAGCGCAACACCTCACTCGTGCATAAGCCCAACAGAAGGAGTCACAACAATTGGACCCCTTTAACTAAAACACCAGCGCAGGTTCTAGCAACGGAAAACGTTGACTTCCCTGAACCTAAGGTCATCAAACGGCGCGAAGGGCTGGACCATAACAAATTTTGCGCATATCATCAAGACATCGGTCATGACACCGACAAATGTTACCAACTAAGGCAAGCCATTGAAGACGCACTAAAATCCGGCAAGCTTGGCCACCTGCTACAAAACGTCGAACGCAAGCAAGCGGGGGGTCCTCCGCCAAAAAAGATAAAGAACATAAGCATGATGATACATAGCAGCGGGCACCGGACACAAAAGAGAAAAACAGAATCAACAGCAGAATGGAGGGAACAGCAAGTGTGTTTCCCCATAGTCAAAGGCGGCCCCGCGGCCACAAAGGCAATCATTGTCACAGCCGTTTTTGATCACTACAGAACCACTAGGGCATTCATGGACACGGGCAGTAACTCAGACATCATGTATGGTCAGTGCTTTGACCTTCTGGACGAGGAAGACAAGCAACGTCTGCGCCCCATCAACTCTCCGATTATGGGATTCTCCAACGAGATTGTAACACCCCTCGGAGAAATATCCTTCCCTCTCACTCTAGGCGCGCACGGGCGGTCGCGAACAGAAGAAGTTACCTTTCTCGTCATTCCATCCAAGTCCAAGTATGATATCATCCTGGGTAGGGACTCTATGGCTTCATACAACATGGTCACCTCCACAGTACACAGCGCGATCGGATTTCCCACCCCAAACGGGGTGGCAATCGTATGGGCCAACAGGGAGTGCGACATGACCACAGAGCCCCACCCAGCCAAAATGTTGAAGCCATGCCCACGCACAGAACCAGAAAAATGGATCTTAAACCCAAAGTTCCCTGAACAGCCCATCACAATAGGGCCAGAAATTTCTGAAAACATCAGGGACCATTTGAAACAGCTCCTCCACAAAAACATCGACGTCTTCGCATGGCAACCGTCAGATATGATCGGCGTTCCACGCAAACTCGCCCAACACAAGCTTAACACATATCGCTCTGTAGAGCCCATCGCGCAGAAGCGCAGAAGCATGGGCGCTGAAAAAACTCAAGCGATGAATGAGCAAGTCGGGGAGCTGTTGAAAGCAGGAATCTTGAGAGAGACGCGATACCAGACCTGGGTGGCTAACCCGGTGATGGTAAAGAAAAGCAACGGTGGATGGAGGATGTGTGTAGATTACACCGACCTCAACAAAGCATGCCCGAAAGATTGCTATCCTCTGCCAGAAATCGATTTGAAGATAGACTCTCTAGCCCCATTCCGCTTCAAGTGCTTTCTGGACGCCTATAAAGGCTACCACCAAATCCAGATGGCACTTGAAGACGAAGACAAAACTGCTTTCCGCACAGATAAAGGAGTTTTCTGTTACACAAAGATGCCGTTCGGCCTAAAGAACGCCGGGGCTACGTATCAACGACTGATGGACCGCGCGTTCGCAAAGCAGATAGGGAGGAATCTAGAAGTCTATGTGGATGACCTAGTTATCAAGAGCAAAGAGGAGGATCAGATGCTGAAAGACATTGAAGAAACCTTCAAGCACTTAAAAGCAATCCGCATGAAGCTAAACCCGGGCAAATGTGCTTTTGGGATGGAGGAAGGCAAGTTTCTCGGGGTTGTAGTCACCAAAGATGGATTCAGACCAAATCCTGAAAAGATACAAGCCATCGCGCAAATGCCCTCTCCATCCACCCTGAAAGAAGTTCAAACCCTGAACGGGCGCCTTGTAGCAATCAATCGTTTTCTGTCACACCATGCAAGCAAATCCATTCCATTCATCGAAACGCTGAAAAGCTGTTTGAAAAAGAACCAGTTTAAATGGACGACAGAGGCAGAAAAAGCTTTTCAAGAGATGAAAGAATGCTTGATGGACTTACCAACGCTCACCGCTCCACTCCCTAGAGAGCCCTTAACGATGTATCTTTGCACCACAGAGCAGGCGGTGAGCGCAGTACTAATGGTTGATAGGAAGCTGGTCCAAACGCCCATCTACTACGTCAGCAGGGTGCTGACAGACGCAGAGTCTAGGTACACCACCATGGAGAAGTTAGTTTTAGCCCTCGTTCACGCATTAAGGAGGTTGCGCCGCTATTTCCAGGGCCACCCCATCAACGTGCTGAGCGATTACAAGCTAAACAATGTCCTATCAAAACCAGAAGTCTCTGGGAGATTAGCCAAATGGGCAATCGAGCTGGGCGAACACACTATCAACTACAAGACGCGCCGAGCAATCAAAGGACAGGTACTAGCTGACTTCATAGCGGAAGTACCAAAAGAAAAAATCGAAGAATGCAAAGCCGAACAAGACCCGCAACCAACAGACGATGACAAGGCCATCTGGAACCTCTACACAGATGGGGCCTCAAACGAAGATGGTGTCGGCGCGGGGATACGTTTGGTTAGCCCGGAAGGAGCAGAATTCACGTACGCGATACGGCTCGAATTCAAAGCCACCAACAATGAGGCCGAATATGAGGCATTCCTCGCCGGACTTCGCATCGCGCGCAAGCTAGGCGCAAAGCACATCTTCGCACATGTCGACTCAATGTTGGTTGCCGGTCAAATCACCGGAAAATACGAAGCAAAAGAGCCTTCAATGATCATGTATCTTCAGCGCGCCAAAGAACTCATGGCTGCCTTCCCCAGCTGCACCATCGACCACATCAAACGCAGTCAGAACAAGCCGGCGGACGCTCTAAGCAAAATGGCTTCTACATCCTTCAGCCATCTAGCAAAAGAGGTCCGAATCGAAACGCTAAGCGAACCGTCTGTGCCACCCAAAGAAGTCAACGTTATCCAAACGGGTGCTGACAGCTGGATGACTCCGATAACATCCTATCTGACCACTGGCGCCCTACCCGAACAACGCGCTGAGGCCAGAAAGATACAGCACAAAGCCCTGCAGTACCAAATCCAAGACGGAGTGCTCTATCGGAAGTCATACCTTGGGCCATTGCTGCGATGCGTGGATACAGTTGACGCAGATTATTTGGTGCGCGAGATACACGAAGGAATATGTGGGATACACGCGGGGCCACGCATGGTGGTCGCAAAAATCATGAATGCGGGATATTATTGGCCAGGCATGCACTTAGACGCCTTAAAAATAATCCGCAAATGTGACTCATGCCAGCGGCATGCCCCCAACACCCTGCGTCCCAAGAACGAGCTCATCCCAGTGACTTCAGCATGGCCATTTCAGAAATGGGCCATCGACCTGGTGGGACCATTCCCAATGACAACGGGCAAGAGGAAATTCCTGATAGTCGCCATTGACTACTTCACCAAATGGATCGAAGCCAAGCCGCTCGCTGAAATCACAGCCAACCACGTGAAGAAGTTCATTTGGGAATTCATCATTTGCCGCTTTGGACTACCCATGTCGATCGTCACAGATAATGGGACCCAATTTGCGGACAAAGGGTTGCTAAAATGGTAGGCGGATTTGCGCATCCAACCAATCTTTACCTCGGTCGCGCACCCACAGGGCAACGGCCAGGTTGAACGCGCAAACCGCAGCATCGTAGAGGGCATCAAATCCAGGTTGGGAACAAAAGGAAAGGCTTGGGCGGAGGAATTACCGAGCGTGCTATGGGCCAATCGCACATTAACCAAAACGAGCACCGGTGAAACCCCGTTCAGCCTCACATACGGCTCTGAAGCCATGATACCCGCGGAAATTGGATGCCCATCCCCAAGAGTCCTTTCAGCAACCACAACAGACAACGATCAAGAGCTGCGCATAAACCTTAACCTAGCAGAAATACGCCGCGAGGGAGCAGCAATAAGAGAAGGCAATTACAAGCAACAACTCGAGTGCTATTACAATGCGAAAGTCAAACCCCAAACGTTCAGAACCGGAGATTTTGTCTTAAGGAACAATGAAGCCAGCGGCGCCCTCCCCAAAGGAAAGTTAACCCCAACCTGGGAAGGACCATACCGCGTACAAGAAGTCCTTGGTAAAGGAGCCTACAAGTTATCAACGTTAGAAGAAAAACCGGTTCCCCGAACATGGAACGCGGCACAATTAAGAAAATGTTATATGTAACTCCAAACCACAATGTAACACAGGCCACTGCGCCGTTTAAATGAAATGAAAAATAGCAGTTCCCTCACTTTACATGCGTTTGCTCTCATAAACTTAGAAATTGCATCGAGAAAATCTGCAATTTCCTTAAAAATGCGCGTTGCATGGTTAAGATGCAACGCGCACCCTAAACATTGTATGGTTAAGATACAATGTCATACACTTAGAAATTGCATCGAGAAAATCTGCAATTTCCCTAAAAATGCGCGTTGCATGGTTAAGATGCAACGCGCACCCTAAACATTGTATGGTTAAGATACAATGTCATAAACTTAGAAATTGCATCGAGAAAATCTGCAATTTCCTTAAAAATGCGCGTCGCATGGTTAAGATGCAACGCGCACCCTAAACATTGTATGGTTAAGATACAATGTCATAAACTCAGAAATTGCATCGAGAAAATCTGCAATTTCCTTAAAAATGCGCGTCGCATGGTTAAGATGCAACGCGCACCCTAAACATTGTATGGTTAAGATACAATGTCATAAACTTAGAAATTGCATCGAGAAAATCTGCAATTTCCCTAAAAATGCGCGTTGCATGGTTAAGATGCAACGCGCACCCTAAACATTGTATGGTTAAGATACAATGTCATAAACTTAGAAATTGCATCGAGAAAATCTGCAATTTCCCTAAAAATGCGCGTTGCATGGTTAAGATGCAACGCGCACCCTAAACATTGCACAGATAAGATGCAAAGTCATAAAACGAAGTTACATTATTAGCTTGCAACTTCCCTAAAACTGCTGCGCAGCTGTATGGTTAAGATACAAGCGCGTTTGCCTACACATTGCATGTCTAAAATACAGTGTCGTAAATTGAACATGCACTGTTAATCTGTGGTTCCCCCACAATACTGCGCGGTCGTTTAGTTAAGATACACCGCACAGAACTAAACATGATATGTTCAAAATCCTATGTCTAATCTGAAGCTGCACTATTAATTTGCAACTTCATCAAATTCCTGCGCAGACACTTGGAAAAAGATGTGACGCGCAGAGTAAAAACTATAAAGCCGTGATAAGACATACGAACATTAACACAAAGCGGGAATCAATTAAACTTCCATTGGCGAAATTAATATGTACAACAATACTTACAAGAGTAAAAACATTTCATATTGATTAAACAGGTCAAAGGCGGAGTTACAAACATAAACAAAAACAAAATAAGGAAGCGACGTCCAGCTTCACTTCTTATGCTCTGAAGATGAGTCGGAGAAGTCATCGTCTTCATCCGACCCTGATAGCTCCAATCTTTCGCTGCCCTCAGGTTGCTCCCCAAGCCCCAAATCAGCCGCAGTCAGCTTCTTCGTAGCATACTCGCGCCGCGTATATGTCAAGCCCTGTTTATCAAACGACTCCTTGAGCTCGAAACAGCTTGGCCGGTCGCGATGGCTGACAACGAAGTCAACAAGCTCATACTTCAGCTCGTCAAACTCGGCGGCCTTCTTAGCAAGTACAGCGTCTAAATCTTGCTTGTACAGCGCGAACTGCCCAGCGGCTTACCAGCCTGCGCATGCTCATAACCCTCAATAAACCCAGCTTTACGCCCAACCAGCTTGGCGGCAGCATTCACAGACGCCACGGCTTGGCGTGTCTGGGCGCAATTCTTCACATGATGAGAAACCTGCGTAAACATTTAGAAGGAATGATTGATAAACGCACGCGCACAAAAACAGATAAAAACAATAGTATAAAGACAAACCTCAGGGACGCAGCGGCTAAGTACCCATGCACGGTCCTCTTCAGCACACTCTTTCTCACTCTGCGCCTCCAGCAATTGAGTCTCTAATAAAGGATTTTTTGGTGCAAGGACAGGTTCTCCTTATCCACCGCGTCATGCGACTCCTGCCACTGCTTAATATCGTTGTCTTTCTCACGCAGCAAGTCGCGAGCCTCAATCAGCTTATCATAATGCTGCTTCACGAGCCTGCCCTTCACATCCAACTCCTTTTGGAGCTCTTCCTTCTCTACCTCGACCTCCGCAACGCGTTTCTTCTACGCTTCCATTTTTGCGTTGGTCTTATCACAAGCAATTTTCCATTACTCCTCCCGCTCGGATATATGCGCCTGCAGCTTATCGCGCTCCTCACGGAATGTGGCAGCATCCCACTTAGCGCGTTTCAACTCAGTATGCATACGGTCCCGCTCCTCAGTAACTTGTTGCAAAGTTTGATGGGACTGCTGCAATTCCTGATGAAACCTATGACGGTCGTGCGCCATCATGTTAGCCATACTGAGAATGTGGTCATCCATAAGCTCGCCACGCGGACGCGTGGCCTGGAAATCGCGCTCAGCGGGAGGAACAACGTTCGCCAAGAATTGGCGACATTCCTCCACATTCAAAAACGGGTGGCCGGTGTCAAAGTCCAGCTGGGCGCGAAAATGCCAACAGCCGACTCACCACCCCCAGCAGGAAGAGCACCGGAGGAACTAGGCTCAGGCTCCGTCACAACCCGCCTCTCACTCTCTTCATCGTCATCCACGCCCATGTCTACACCATGACCGTACCCCTCACTGATATCCGGCGGTGACACCGGCCCTTCACCACCCTCAGGAACATCCTGAGCAGGGGTAGGAAGCCGCACAGGTGTCGGCGACCGCTGGGGGGTAGGCAGAGGCGTAGGTGTAGATACCCGCACTGGCGAAGGTTGTTGCACGGGAGATGGCTGATGCGCTGGAGAAAAAACTGCTAACACTCCACCCTGCAGCTCCACATGCGGAGGTTCTTCCGTCGGCACAGCGGGAGACGCTGGCTTCGCAGGTTCGACATTAAAACTATCAGCAATAGGAGCAGCTGTTACATCTTCCACTGCGCTAGCACCCAGTAAAGCCGCTACAGAAACAAAACACCAAGGGTCAGCAGCGAGGAAAAGCATTAAAATGCATAAAACAAGAAGAGATGGAACACTCACCCAATAAATCCTCCTCCGCAGAATGGACAAGGTCGCCCAACTTCACCCTTTTCCCGGCAGGAGATGATGGCTCCCCAGCACCCTTCTTCCTCTTCCCACCTGAGCGCTTGGTCCGTTTCTTAGGGTGGGGTGCGTCAGCAACAATAGGCCCGGATTCGGACACACCTGCGGAAACCGGCTTAGTTACCACCCCGCTCGCAGTCTCCTCGGCCAACTTCTCCACCGACTCCCCTTGCACGAACGCATCTGAAAGTTCAACGTAGCTTCGTTCAAAAGGTTGATAATTTCGAAAATACCTATTCACCACTTCGTGGTTTAAAACAAAGGAATAATCTTCACCTTCAACCGCACCCGCTTGAGCACGGACGATGCGATGTACAAGGGAGTCGTCTTCTTCTGTCTCTTCATCAGAGCCACCCTCTGCATGCGCGGGAGACGGTTGCGGGTTTTGAACGCCTGCAGACGAGGGAAGTGGCGAAAGCATAGACGCGTCAGAGGACTCATCACTAGATAATACAATTAAAGGGAAGCACGTCCGCATGAACATGTTGACGGGCGAAGGATTCTCATAAAATGGTGAAGACTCACCTGCTTCAGTAATCAACAGTTGCGCGTGGGCAGGCTCCTGCGGCGCGTCATCCAGCTTCGGACGGATAAGTTTGTCCCACGCCTTCTCCAAAATATACAGTTCATTGTCCGCCAACTCCTTGAAGGCAAAGCCCATGTAATCCCCGCCAAGGAGCATGGAGTACAAACACGCAACCTCTGCGAAAAACAAACATAACAAATGTAAATTCGGGATTACCCAGAGCAACTCGCGCGGAGCAGAAAAAGAAAGGGAATAAAAATAATCACAAACCTTTGCCATTGTCAGTAAGATGCGGGTTGCGCCCCTTGACGTCATACTTTATGCTCATCCCCGCCATTACTAGGCCAGTCTCCGGGATTTCGCATACGTCAACCGGGTGGCTAGTCAGTGTTTTAAACCACTCCTGATCCTTATGCTCGATAAGCACCATCTTGCCCAATCCTTTCGCCGGGTCCAACCTACTCATCTCAATAGGGATCACCCCCTGGTTGATCCAGAAAAATCTTGGTTTCCACTCCCTAAAACTCTTAACTCCAGCCCCCGCACAAGGAGAGACCCCAGGGCGCGGCCTACACGAGAGCCAACTCTCCACAAAGCTTAAGCTGTAGAATACCAGAAACATGTCCACCAAAGGCTCGATTTTGTTGGCACGGCAACAAAACTCAAAGAACATGAGCCTGGACATCAAACCGGGGTGGATCTGGTTAATATGCACACCAATCGCCCGGATAAAGGTACCAAGAAACTGAGTAACCGGAACCCTAAAATTACAATCCCGGAAATAACAAGCATATAATCCCACCTTCCCAACAGGGGGCTCCAATATAGTTTTATCAGGGGCAGGAGCCTCCACCCCATATGAAGACGGGAACCCAACTTCCTTCCTAAATTTCCTAAACTCTCCCTTACTCCAAACTGCTGTGACCTCCCCAGCGTGGGGCGGCCTCTTCTTCGAACCATCATCCCCCCTCTTAGATCCACGTTTCTTCTTCGGAATGTTAGAAATATGATCCATGGCTCACAAAAAAGACGGATGCTCTGAAAAACAATAAAGGAAGAAAGAATCGCCTTAAGGAAAAATCCGGAGGATTTGAGGTTAAAATATGAGAAAAGTGAAAAGATTAGAGAAGAGAGAGGGTTTAAATAGGGAAGCCACACGTGGAAGACACGTGGCATGACGGTTTTTCGAATTCAAAAAGCCCACCAACCAGCGAATGACACGTCACAACAAGAGAGAGAAAAAGCAACCCGGACCCACCACGTCTCTGACATTTGTACAACCGTCAGAGACTTTTCGGCTACCAACCAGTCGCGTCGCACACGCGGACTGACATAACTGATGTGCACATTAATTACGAGACGTCCGCACCTACCCCACTTGCACAGTACCGCGCAGGAGCTCCGCCCGCCTAATCAACGCGCAAAACACCTCGCACAGCCTACGTCAAAAAGCTGAGTCCAGCGTCTCGCATGCTACACAAACAACACACTGGACTAGGGGGACTTGAAGAGATATGTACCCGCGCACGCGCAGGAAAGAAGCCCGCGTACACGTCAACGCAGCAGTGTGACGTGGCGCTCTAGAAGACGGCGCATGCGACCACAAAAAAGGACAGGTGTCACCCGACAGGAGCAGAGCCAGCAGCCAATCACAGGCCAAAACACCCTGCTCCATGATCACCTGCCAGTACGAGGTACAGAAAAGGACGAAAAGGACGACGTCAGGACACGTGGACCAATCAAAGGAAGACAACGCAGAAAATGACAACGGCCACGATCGTACAAGACAGCTGCCATTCTCCTCACAGCCAATCATAGGCCACCTGAGTAGCCTATAAATACCTCCCTTCGTCATCAGAAGAGGGGATCGAGTACCATTACAAAGAATTCATATAGCAAGCTGTGAGAGATAGATTATAGTCGAAACTCTGTAATAATCATATAACAGTGTCTTGTAACTTGTCTTGATAAATATATAAAGCTCGTCCCTTTGCATTGTTAGTTCATTATCATTGTTATATCTGATTGTTAGATTGGTGTTTCTTCAATTATCAAATTAGGTGAGTTCTTATGACTCCAATCAAACCCGCTGTTTGAATCTAAGGATTTTACTAGAATATAGTATCTATAAACAGTATATGTGTTGGATATCTTTCATAATTCGAGATCATATTGTAACTATAAATATATTGTATCAATCAAAAGGAATAGGTTTTGCCATCCTATAAAAGTTAACTATTATGTTAGTATGTGATGAAATGGGTTGGTTTTTATAATTTGAAAATAGGTTTTTTTTTTTATTTATTTATAAAATAGCGGTTGGAATACAACGGCAGGGGCGGACCTAGCTCTAAGCTAGGGGTCGCGCCCGCCGCACGTCTTTCCTGATCCATTTTTTATTATTTCATACGCGCCCGCTGCCCCTCGATTTTTCGGGCGCAGTGGTTAAATTTTTTTTATTTTACGATTTTTGTAAAACATTACCTGTAAAATAAATTTTACGTTACTCCAATAAATTTTGCGTCTTGTTTTTAGAAAAATATTATCAAACTTATACTAAACGTCACTGGTTTAAAGTCTAAACCCAAGAACCCAACCCAAACCCAATTAAACAAATCCTAAGCACAAACCAACCCAACCACCTAAGACTATCCTCATTCGTGACCAAAATTTGGGTTGGTCATCAATAAAGCAAAAGAAGACAAAAGAAAGTTCATTTAAAAAAATTGAAAAAGAAATTAATTTTAACAACCAAGTTGGTGGAGCAACCATGGTTATAACCAAATTAAACCCCCCCACCTACTTGTTTTCTTAAATAACTTATAATATTTAAGTTAAAAAAAATAAAACTAAATACACTGTATTTTATACTCTTTTTTGTGAACATCCGATATAAATTTTATTAAAAATTGAGTACGTTCAATTTTTTTTTTTTTAAGTTGGGTAGGGTTATGAATGGGTGTTAAATTTTGAGTAGGGTTGGGTTGTGTAGGTGAAAGAAAGAAATAATATTTTTTTAATAAAAAGGTTGGGTTGTTATGGTTGCTAATGGAGATAGTCTAAGGGCACAAGGGGTGGTATCATACTTTTTTTTTCCTTCACTAATTTTAACCAATCCTGCACTGCCACATCACTTCACTGATTCATTTTTTTGTAGGCAGCACTTATCTGATTCACTTTACTGAAATCTTTATTTTTTAGTTTTCTTTTTTTATTACCGTTTTTACTAAAAAATGACCGTTTAAATTAAAACTACCTTTTGTAAAACTTAAAAAAACAAACCATCCCATTAAAATAAAAAATTACAAAAACATCAACTAAAATAAAAAATACAAACGCCTTCATCCTACTCGTCGCCTTCATCATCTGCGTCGTCTTCAACCCAATAACGGTCCCATTCGTATTTCGCCGCGATTTCTTCTTTACGTATCAAAACCAACTCCAAAGATTTACCTTTGAGGTGCTCGTGTGGTTTTGAATACATATTCAAGTCGTGGTCATACTGCCTTTGTCTCAACAATTCGCGTTGTTCCTCTAAAAACGCCATTGTTTTTTCTCCTTGTTTAGATTGTAGGGTGACCAACTGGTTGAGTTTGTCTTCTTTCATTGCTCGGTATGACCCGAGTTCGTCAACCAATGATTTGCCTGAAGACTCGGCGGCGGCGGCTTTCTTAGTTTTTCGTTTGGGCTGCGTTGGGTTGGTATCTCCGTTGAGGTCTGGCATGTGGCTAATGGGGGTGGTATCGTCCGGTGTGGAAAAGGCAGTCGCCTGATAGTTTCCGCTTTCCGAAGACTTTCGTCTCTTGTCGGAATGACTATCGGACGGTTCTTCACCCATCAACACTTGCTTCTTCCACTTGATGATTAAAACCCGAAGGATGGCTTTTTCTGTAATCGTTCAACGTCGTTTGCATGACGTTTAGATCACTAAATCCACTCCCTCATAGGCGCTCCTATATAATTAAATAAAACCGTATATTAAATATAATTTAGAGAACTTTGTATAACTAAATAAAACGCTAAGTTAAATATATCATAAATGTTACCGCTTGTTGATGAAGTCCATTGAACGCATTCATTTGTGAGTTCATGGCAGTCCATTTCGAAGTAATTTGATCAATTGTTCGGGTGGATCCTCCCAACAGTGACGCACAATGTTTTTGGACAGCTTTCCAAAAAGTACCCTTGCTTCTTTGGTTACTCTTCTCCCTGTTTTCCGACACATAGCACCAAGCTTTTGCTAAAGCAACCTCTTGTGCCGTATTCCACTTCACAGCTTTCTGTCGCTTTGCATATTTCTTTTTCCCCCGCATCAACTTCTTCAACTTCAACTTCAAGCGCGTCATCCGCTTCCTCGTCTAGTTGTTCATCTCCATGATGCTCGAACTGTGTCTCTGGCACAGTTTCCTCCTCGTTATCATCCTCATCTTCTAGGTTGAGCTTGAAGTCTTCTAGTTGGGAAGTTGTTAATTGAGGCGGCGTAAAATATTGTTGATACATAATGGGTGGTTGGCTTTGTGGGAATTGTGCGTATTGTGAGTACAACGGTTGTTGTTGGGGTTGGGGTTGGGGTTGGGGTTGGGTTTGTGGGAATTGTGCGTATTGTGAGTACAACGGTTGTTCAACCGTACACTAGTACAAAAATGTTCAAAAAAGACGGTTCTCGAAATGCTTTTAGGACGGTTTGTATAAAAACCGTAGTATTATCATATTTTAATTTTATATATCATATTAAACCGTCTTTTTTTTAAGTCAACCGTCTTTTTTTCTAAACCGTCTCAATTTACAAAAGTCATTTTTGTAAAATTGTTACAACCGTCTTTTATTATATTTAAATTTTATATATTATATCCAACTATCTTTTTGTAATTTATAAACATATTACAACCGTCTTTTATATATATATAATATAATAACGCTTATTTCTTTTTAAAATTTTAAAATACACCTATCGTGTTATCAAAAAAGTATACGGAGTATGTATTTCAAATTGATCAATATTAATCACAACCCTATTAACTTCTTTCACATCATCATCATTTATTTCGACTACAATAAGAATTCTTTATTATCATTCAACTCAGATAATACATTCATCAATCTAGAAAAGTTCTTTATTCTATATTACCTGGATCTTCAACAAGGTAACCGTATAATAACTATATGTTTCTTTTATTTAATTAAATTATTCTTACATTGCATACACTCATTTAGGTATAGATATAGTTTATACCTGTCTAAAATATATCTACTAGATGTTAATTTTAGATTGTATCTTTCATGATTGTTTTTTAATTGTTCTATCTCATTAGGATGTACATACATTTAACGGGTTGATTGTTTAAAAAAACATCGTCAATCTTCTCTTATACTCCATTAAGTTTGTTGTTTAAGTAAACATGAGGAGTTAAAACGGAATATTGTTGGTCTTTTTAAACTATCAACCCGTTAGAATGTGTATATATCGAGCTTTTGAGCCGAGCTCAAGTTCTTAAACATACAATCTAGCCGAGCTCAAGCCCAAAATACAAGGCTCGAATCGAACTCGAGCTTCTGAAAATTTTCACGAGCCGAGCTTTATAATGCAAGGCTCGGGTTTGACTCGGCTCGACTCGTTTGTACCCCTAGCTACCATAATGTTCTAAAGTGTTGCTAAGATCTTAATTAGCATTTGATATGCATCTATATGATTATTTCAAACATTATTTCGAACAAAAATCATTACATATAATGGATTTCAATTCTAGGTCATTCTCGTTTGAAAAAAATAAAATTAAGAAGCCATACCATAAAAGCTAATCGAAGACCGGTTTGAACGATTTCACGGTTTGAAACCGAACCGTGAACACCCCTACCTCTATATATACAGACATACTATTTTAATTCATATTTGTTTTTGTCTGTTTATTCATTTCAGATGGATCGTAACAATTGGATGTACCAAACTAGACGTACTAACCCAGAATTTATGATTGGCCTGAAAAGTTTTCTTAAGACTGCTCAAGAGGATCGTGTGAAAAAAGGAAATGAAACCATTTCGTGTCCTTGTATGGAATGTAAGAATTTTACCAAATTTAAGGAAATAAATGATGTCGAGTATCATTTGCTTATAAATGGATTTATGTTTAATTATACTTGTTGGTCCAAACACGGTGAGTCGCTGGCTATTCGTAGCACAAAGTCCACTAATTTGGAAGCTAATTATATTGAGGAGAATGATGGTCCACACATTAGTGATGACAATGATAATTTTTTTGAGGGCGTGGATAATTTAAATGACATGTATAATGATTTGGAAGCTACTACTTGCGATGATGATCAAGAAAAACTACAACAGTTATTTGTCAATGATAACAAACCATTATATGATGGTTGTGAAAAATATTCTAAGCTTAGCGCCGTGCTAAAACTTTTAAACTTAAAGACAAACTATAGTTGGAGTGATAAGAGTTTTACTTGTCTATTAGAGTTATTGAATGACATGCATCCCAAAGACAACGAGTTACCTGTATCCATATACCAAGCTAAAAAATTGATGTGTCCAATGAAATTAGAGGTTGAAAGAATACATGCATGTCCAAATGATTGTATCTTGTATAGAAACCAGCTTGAAAAAAGTCATAAGTGTAGATGTGGTGAATCGAGGTACAAGCGTAAAAATGAAACTGATGAATATCATGACGATGTGACGAAAAACGGACCACCAGCTAAATTATTGTGGTATTTCCCCATTATACCGAGATTAAAACGTTTATTTACAAATCCAAAAGAATCAAAGTTGTTGCGTTGGCATTCTGATGATCGTAAGGACGATGGAAAGCTAAGACATGTGGCAGATTCACCTCAGTGGAGAAATTTTGATTACGATTATCCCGATTTTGGCAATGAGGTTAGAAATTTACGGTTTGGTCTTAGTACAGGCGGTATGAATCCTTTTAGAAACATGAGTAGTCAACATAGTACTTGGCCGGTTCTTCTATTCATCTACAACCTTCCCCGTGGCTATGCATGAAAAAAAAATACATAATGATGTCGCTATTAATTCAGGGTCCAAAACAACCCGGTAATGACATTGATGTTTATTTGTCTCCTTTGATTGATGAACTTAGAACCCTATGGAGCCCAGGTGTAGACATATACGATGCTTACTTAAAGGAGAACTTTATGTTGCGAGCTATGATTTTTTGTACTATAAGTGATTTCCCAGCACATGCCAATTTGTCAGGATATAGTACAAAAGGTTATCAAGCTTGTCGTGTATGTGAAGATGAAACAGACTCTATAAGATTAAAACATTGCAAAAAAATGTGTATATGGGCCATCGACGATTTCTTCCGCGAGATCACCGCTATCGAAGATTTAAAGACGAGTTTGACGGAAAGGAGGAGCTCGGAAGGGTTAGGAAAGGTTTTGATGCATTTTCACGCGTAGAAACTATGAATACCGTTTTGGGAAAAAGATCTCGTACCGAGACTAGAGGTAATTGGAAAAAGAGGTCAATATTTTGGGATCTACCTTATTGGAAAAGTTTGGAAGTTCGACATTGCCTAGATGTTATGCATATTGAGAAAAACGTGTGTGATAGTTTGTTGGGTCTATTGCTAAACATTCCTGCAAAAACTAAAGATGGTATTAATGTTCGTAAAGACATGGAAGAAAAAAAGAAGTTTTGTCAAGTGAAGAAAAAAAAGAAGTTTTGTCAATGTTTGCACGACATTAAAGTTCCATCTAGTTATTCTGCAAACATTAAAAGCTTGGTATCGATGAAAGATTGTAAATTGATCGGTATGAAGTCTCATGATTGTCATGTTTTGATGACACATATGATTCCTATTGCAATTCGCGGATTGTTACCTAAGGAAGTCCGACATACAATCACCAAACTTTGTTTTTTTTTTTAACATGATTCACTCAAAGGTTATTGATCCCGAAGTCTTGGATAGTTGGGAAAAGGATATATATATATATATATATATATATTACCCTTTGTGAGCTAGAGATGTATTTTCCACCGTCCTTTTTTGATATAATGGTTCATCTAGTATCTCATATCGTAAAAGAGATAAAGTCTTGTGGTCCTGTATTCCTACGATACATGTACCCCTTTGAAAGATATATGGGTGTGTTGAAAGGTTATGTGAGGAACCGTAATCAACCAGAAGGTAGTATTGTTGAAGGGTATACTTCTGAAGAGGTGGCTGAGTTCTGCGCAGGTATTGATATCACAACATTTATAATATAATTGAGTTTTGTTAATTATAAACGAGATTGTAATACTACTTTTATTTGTAGGGTATTTGGAAGGTGCAAGAAGTATTGGTGTTCCTAAATCTCGTCATGCAGGTCGACTTCAAGGCGTGGGAGGAGTTGGTAAGGAATTAATCACCCCAGAGTCTTATGAGGTACAAATTGCTCACTTTACAGTTCTACAACACATGATGTGTATTGCTCCGTATGTTAATGAACACAAGAATATATTACGGTCAACACACTTGGGCAAGTCTGATAATTGGTATACTAAAAAACACAATGAGGAGTTTTCTGGTTGGTTGAAGAAGAGGGTGGAGGAAACCTATGGTGAACCAGACGTTGATAAAACTGTGGAGAAATTAGGGAAGGGGCCAGATTATAGAGTAATATCTTACCAAGGGTATGATATTAATGGTTATACATTTTACACTAAAAAACAAGATGATAAAAGTGCAACACAAAATAGCGGAGTTACACAAATAGCCTCAAGTATAACGACCGACAAAATGATAATCTCCAAAGAATCATATTATGGTGTCATACAAGAAATTTGGGAGTTATCGTATTCTTCATACGTAATTCCTTTGTTTAGATGTAAGTGGATCAAAAACTCCACGGGTGTTAAAGTTGACGAACATGGTTTTACACTTGTCGACCTTACAACAGACGGGTATAAATCAGAACCATTCATTCTCGCAACTCAAGCTACACAAGTATTTTTTGTCAAAGACCCGTGCAATCCAAGATACCATATAGTATTGCAAGGTAAGCGACGTATTCTTGGTGTTGATAACGTTGATGATGAGGAAGAATACAACCAATTTGATGAATTACCACCGTTTTCGGTTGGTATTCAATCGGTTGGCGACTATATCGCCGTTGGCACCTCATACTCACGACGATCTGACCACGATGAAGGGATATCTGTCGAAAAACCAGCTCGAACGAAGGTTTGATATAGTCACACACACGCATACACACACACACACACACATATATATATATATATATAATCAAACTAAATTAAATTTATTAATAAAAGTTTTCTTATGCAGGGCTCGAAAAAATCTCAAAAAAAAACGAGCCAGCTCGGTTCGGATCGATTGTAAACGAGCTCGAGCTAGAGCTAGAGCTAGGCGGGCAATTTTTATCAAGCGAACAAGTTATGTTCACAAGTGAAAATTTAGGCGGCCAGTTTTTATCAAGCGGGAATAAGTGAGATTTATTAGGGTTTTCATCTTATTAACTCCCCCAAAATTAACTATACGCCTTCTACTCCACAATCGGTTAGCGACTATCTCCAAGCTCTCATCTGCAATCTTCGTAAGTTGTCTCCAACCTCTTATCATCTGCAATATTAATATAATGATAATGATTGATGATTGTTCTTCGTATTATCGAAGGTTTTTTAATTGTTAGTTTGGACCATGTTTTTGCTTTTGATTTCTTTATTAATCGCTATCAAATTTCAAGTGCTTTTCATTTCTTTATCATTTTTCATATCCTCCGTAGCTTTCATGGTTATTGTTAAAAACTTTTTAGTTGCAAGTTTTATGGTCAAAGAAACACTTTTTGTGAGTGTTTTTTTTTTTTTTTTTTTTTTTTTCATTTTGAAGATGAATCACAATTCCTCCGTCACTTTTTGTGAGTCTTTTAATTTGAATTTTTAGTCACTCAATTACTTTTGCCACTTTTTTGTTTCTATATCCCCTGTCTTGGAATAGCTTATGATACAACTTGTTGAAGCGTTTTTGCCTGCCGAACGCTATGGATGAATTGGTACTTTTAGAGTTTTAGCTTCAAAATCTATTAAAAGAATGTAACTTTCGTATGGTCTGAATAGAATCAAATAGCCGTTTTAAAAAAGAAAAAAAATCACTTTGATTCTATCTGAACTTGTGTTTGAACCTTTGTCCTTATGTAGTATAGAGGTAACAGTTACTCTGTTTTGTCCTTTCGGGCATTTGGGCATGCTTGAACCTGCTGTTTTATCAAACAATATCATGTAAAACATTAGGAGGCACCTCTAATATAAGGCTGATAAAATCAGCTGGTTGCATCAAACAATGTCATGGACCATTGTTTTTGTGTGGCGTTCACCGTATCGAGCTTTTAGGATTTGAAAATGAATGTCGCTGATGTTTTTTTTTTCTTCATATTTTCATCTACTCGCCTTGCTTGATGATTGTTTTCAGTGGTTCTCAATGAAGTATTTCGATTGATTTTTGTCAAAATTTAACTGTTTCGTTAGGTATCAAGTTTGAAAATGTCTGAGAAGAAAAGGAGGGGAATATAAAAATGTAAAAAGAAGCTTTTGCATCGGGAGAATCTACAGTTGACTTTGACGAGAAGGGTAGAGCAATTGGCAAGAATGCTGTGAGGTTTATGTCTTGGATTGGTGTAGAATTTAAGTCAAGGATTCCATAGAATAAAGTTGCCAAACAGGTAAACCGTAAAGACTTTGAAGATATTTGGGAATATGCCAAGGTATTGTTTACTTCTTCTTCCTTTAAATTTGAGAAATTAAATTTATTTACTTTTTGTTTAATAAACTGACAAAAGCTTTGGTATACTATGCTGTCATGTTTAACTGTTCTTGCTCATTTTTAATTGTTAATATTAATATGTAGGAAACATGGAAGATTGAGGACGACGCCGTTATAAAACGAGTTACTTTATCAAAGGGGAAGAGTATAATGAGGAAATTCCGTCACACGCTTAGAAAAGAATATGTTTATAAAGGTGAATATCCTAATAAAGATAAGGATAAAACCCCTGTTAAAGATAAGTGTGACACTCCCTTTGAAACGTACGATTATCTAGACTCGGAACTTTGGAATTCTTTTGTTGCAGTTGTTGATACTGAAGAATGGAAGGTAATTTGTGAATTATTTTTCATTATTATTATTGTTGTTGTTGTTATTATTATTATTATATTATTCTATTTTGGAATTATTAATTACACTTCTCACAATATTTTATAAAGGAAATAAGGCGAAAAGCAAAGAATAGTGCAGCACACAACATTGACCCTTCGCGTGTCGGATGTTGTGGATTTGTTGGATTGGAGCCCCACGTCGAAACCAGATGGAATCAGCTTGTTTCAAGCTATCCATGTTTAGATGTTATTCAAGACGATTAATCGGGCATGATCACCATACTGAAAAGTTTGTCAGTTTTAAATTGGTAAAGCAAAAAGATTTTACCTCAAAAAGTCAAGCTATACACCAATAAGATTAGAAAATTCTTACAATTATGGTAACTTATCATAAAATATCGGGCTTTAAGTTCTTGAAGTAGTATCAAATAAGGCATGTAACTGAAAAATGTGAGTATAAAAAAAAGTGAAAAAAAAATACATTCAACCTTTCTTTGTCTTTTGCAAGTCAAACTCTGATGACCTTAAACGGTTCAACGGTTCACCATGAATCACATCTTTTGCTTGAAGGATTCTTGAAGGTTTGATTGAAAGCTCAAGCACTAAAGCTTCCAAGCACCTCAATTTCATGCGGTTATAGAATCTTAGTGGCGAAATTGCAACTGCAACTTATGTTTCCTTTATGCTACTTTTCGACCCACTGCAGACTATGACTTTACCCCTTTTAACATTTTCACTGCGTTTGTGGTCTTGCATAATAACTAAAGAATCAAAGGAGGTACCATTTTACCTATTGTTATTAGTCAATTCTTGCTAGGAAAAATGATTTTTATACTTCTGATAATCTTATCAATTGAATTCTTAAATAAAAATCAATAACGTTAAGCCTAACATTAACCAAAAATTAGGCTCAGAACATGTTCGCACAACCCAAAATGCGCTACCAAAAGAAAGTATAATAAGAGATAGGCGCCAAGCTTAAAATCACCTATCGACACTCAAGCATGTTCATCCTTCTTTCTTGCCATTGGACCCGGTCATCCCATCGAGCTACATGTTTGTCAAAATGTTATAAGCAAGTGTTCAAACATGGGTAATTCTCCCTCTTTTTAATATAAATAAAACTAAAACATTCATCAAATTTCAATCTCAATGTAGCTAACTGTTTATAACACCTTAATAATCACTTCTACATAAAGCCTAAATTCCATGAATTAAAACCTGAACACAACAAACTGTAGAAGAACCCTTGACCAAATCTATGCAGTGGACGAAAGGACCAAACTAAAACTCTATAAGCCTAAAAATGAACGATTGAATATATACAAAAGTCGCACCTAACTACTAAAGCTTCAAACAGAAACCAAAAATAAGAAAATCGCATCTGGTGAAACCCGCGGTGTTCATTGGTAATGGAAGGCTGGTTTCTACCGGCATTAGCAATGGGTGACGGTGAAGATGAACGGGCCTGTGAAAATTAATTTGATCCACTATTGACATCAACAAACCAATGCAATGATGATATAAATTATGAAAAACAGAAAGTGTGAATTGATATTATACACAAGTTCATAATCAAAATCATAACAGAAACTGCCAATCATGCAAACCACCACAAACACCAATGCCCTTGCCACCTTCTTTTTAATGTGTAATAGACACTAGCACAAATGATAGGCTAAAGACGGGGTGAATAAGCCTTTAAGACGGGTTTTCAACCCCGTCTTAAGCCATCGTGTCTTTTGGTCACTCATCAAGAGACGGGGTTCAACAAACCCTGTCTTTTGCCCTGAACCCCGTCTTTAAGTGCATACATATATTATATAAAAAAATAATAAACCACGTCTTTAGTGTGACAACTGGTAAATTTCGGTCAACCTTTGACTGGATCATAATCACGTTTCTTATATGCTTAGCATATAATTAAGGATGATTTTGATTAAGATAAGTTGTTACGAGTCCAACGATGTCATTCCTGGAGTTCGTGGACGTCTAGATGTTCTAAAGATAAACTGCGCATCTTAACGCTAACGAACTGACATAAGTAGGAATTCGTTAGATTGAACGAACGTAGAGTTGTTACATGTAAATACGGCACGTATTTGATATTGAAGCAATTGGATGTGGAGTCGGCTTGAAGAACGGATTAATATGTAGCGTTTGGAGAACGCGGAGAGTAACCGACAAGAGAACCGGATATCGAAATGCGTAGTTTTAAACGCATTTATGCTTTCGAAATAATTATTTATTTTAAATAACAATTAATTATCAAGTATCGAAAGCTACGGGATCGTTTAGAAGAAGGAAACAGTAACCGGTTGAGTTAGCGCGATTCTGACAGGCGTACTAAAAGAACGCGTAGGATGCCAAAAATAATTATAATTTTGCTCGGTTTCACTAAATCTTAGATTTCGAGTTGAACCGACTAACTTTTATAATTTTTTTAGCGAACCTAGATATAAACCGATGCGTTACGTGTTTTAACGGGTTCAATACACGGTGTCTACCTACCAACCTTTAGCTCTAGCTATAAAAGCCCTAAGTGTATGTGTAGTGGTGGGGTTATGTGGGGTTATGGGTATTAAAATATTAAAAATTAATAGAAGGGGGGTTATGGGGGGTTATGGAAAAAGAGGGTGTAGTGGGAAGGGGGGGGGGGGGGGGGCGGTGTTCCCCAGCGCTATGGTGGCATAACGCTCCCCACAACGCCCCACTACACTCAACCTAAGCTTCTTCTTCCTTCTCATTTTCTCAGACAAAACAATCCCAAACCTCTCATCTCTCTCTCGCAGCTCTCTCTCTTTCTCTACTCTCTCTATCTTCTTCTCCCTCGTCTCTCTCTCTTCCTCCCTAAATAATAGCCGGCCGACCACCACCCAATGGTGGCAGCGGCGGCGTGGTGGTTCCCAAAAACCCCAAATCGGGCAGGAACAGGGGCGGTGGTGCCGAGTGAGGGTTAAATGGGTGAAGATGGTGGTGGTTAAAGGAAGCAGCGGCGGCAGAGGTGCCCGGCCGCGGTGGTTGTGGTTGTGGTTGTAGTGGTTGCCAGAGCAAAAAGTGATGCGGCAGTGGTGTTCGGTCATGGTGCGGAAACGGATGGACCAGACCAGGTCTGGTACTGGTCTGCTGCGGTTCAAATTATGGTAGTTCGGACTGGTTGTGGCTTGCATGTCGAGTTCGGTTGGTTGTGGTTCAAGGAGACAGCAGTGAGGGTACAAGTTTGATTCGGGTCTGATAAGGCTTGGGTACGAGTCAGATTGTGGTTAAGGTTCTGGTCGGGTTGGTTCTTGGTTTGCATGTTGGCCGATGAAGACGACGAAGATGATTTTGGTGGTTTTGTGGTAGTTCACGATATATTCGGGTTTCGGTTCAGGTCCCAAGAGATTATAAATGGTTTAGATCTGAAGGATTAGAGATCGGTTAGAAGTAGTTTCGGGTCAGATTCGGTTCGGGTTCATTCTTAGAGATTTCGGGTTATAATGGTTCAACCCGAGTCAGAGCTGGCTTAGTTTCGGTTTCGGTCAGATCTAATCAAAGATGGAGTTGCATGCGTATAAAAAGGGTATAATATTTAATTTTGATATTATTTTGTATATATATAAATGTGTATATAAGTATTAGATACGAAACGATTGCGACTCGTGAAACGAACTGCCGATATTATTGGATAAATGATATTGCATGTTGACGCGAGACTTGATAATATTATTGGACTAAACCGTTGGAATATTATATATATATATATATACACATATTATTATTATGGATAAATTACAATTTTCGTCCTTTACGAATTGGGCATTTTTCATTGGATGTCCTTTCGCGTTTCACTTGCTGTGTTTAGTCCTTAACGACCTAAAATCCTTACACCCCATGTCCTAAGGGCCTAACTTGGTTAAAAATTTCAGTTAACTTTGATCATGTGCAAGGCACATGAGGGTAGGATGGTAATTTTACTTATCCCTCTCTCAAACTAATTATAATTATAATTGTATATGAAAAACTGATTTATCTCACCCCCACAACTCAATCTCTAGTTCATCCTTCACCACCACCACCACCACCAATCCACAACCACCTGCCACCCCATGCTACCACCACAACCACCCTTCAGACTCACACAACCTAACCCTAGCCATTGATTTGTACCTCCCCACTTCTTTCTCTGTTCTACGCCGCCACCACCATCACCCATCCCTTCCAACACCACCACCTTCTTTCTCTGTTCTACGCCGCCACCACCATCACCCATCCCTTCCACCACCACCACAACATGCCACCAACAACCCCAAATCATCACCACCTGCCAAATACGACCAAATCTGACCATTAACCCATAACCCCCAAATCGATTTAGGGTTTTTTTCATAACAAAACTTTAATTGATAGGCTCTGCTGGTTGTTTTGGGGATCTCATATATGTATAATATTTATCTCTCTCACACATATAGAGACACAGAGAAAGAAGGTGGTGTGGAGCTGCCATAAGATCTAAATCAAAAAACATAAATCCCAAAGTCAAACATAAAAAATGTCAAATACCCTGAAAAGCAGACGATCTGGGTACAAACAAAGGATCAGCAGGTGTATTAGAAGCAGAACAATGAACCCTTTTGTTGGTGACCACCACAGATCCATCACAACCACCATAGAGAAAGCTTCTAGCAGCCATAGCTTCAAGATAATTAAAAAAGACACCCACCCAGAAAAAAAATTAACAACTTTAAGCTCAGTCAACCATAAATATTGGTGGGTATTAAAAATCTTGGATTAAAAGATAATTGATACTATGGAATAATGAAAAGAAAAAAGGGGTTGTTTAGTAGAACTTGTGGCGGAAGAAGCTGGTGATGATGATCTCAGTGATGTGGGAAGTATGGGAACACCTGGTGCTCACACCCATCACACCCAAAGCTCTAAGGTGTGAAGTTAGAAACAGAAGAGATGTGATGAAAAGATGATTGTTGTGGAGAAGAAAGGAAAGAGTTTGATTGAAGATGAGAATATTATTTGATACGTATCAATTTCAGGCCACAAATTGATGAAGATGAAGATGAGAGGTTTTTTTTTTTTTTTTTTTTTATATAAGTGAAATTACCAGACTACCCTCATGTGCAAGTCACATGACCAGATTTAACGTTAAATACTAACCAGGTTAGGCCCTTAGGACAGTGGGTGTAAGATTTTAGGTCGTTAAGGACGAAACACAGCAATTGAAACGCGAAAGGACATCCAATGAAAAATGCCCAATTCGTAAAGGATGAAAATTGTAATTTATCCTATTATTATTATCATCATCATCATCATCATCATCATCATCATCATTATTATTATTATTATTATTATAAGTAATGGTATGATTATTATTTACGAAAAGTGTCGAAAGGTATAAAGACTCGTCCATTGGAAATGCGGATAAATATATTGAGTGTTTTGAGTATATAAATTGATTGTTGGGTAAATTGTAGATGACGTGTGTTGTCTGGATTCTATAAAAACAGAGGAAACTCTGCCAAAATTTTGTAAAATCTAGAGCACAACGTGCGCAATATTACTTGGCGTTTTTATAACTATTCAAGTATAGACAAATATATTTTATACAAAATATGACGACATTTTGATAAGGGCATTTATAATAAGTGTATATAAGTTACGAAGAACGTTTTGAAAATATATATATTTATATACATATATATAGGGGGCGGTTAAAATAAAAACCCACCTAAAACGAAGAAACCCGATAAACTCAATCTAGACCATTGATCTAAAGTGATCAATGGACTAGATTAATTCTACATTATTTTAATTGATTTATTAAGGTAGATGACAAAAAAGGGCACAATGGTCAAATGCCATTTTTCTGAAAAAGCACATATGACAAGTGGACCCCACACATGTCACATCATCTCTCTCATACTTTTGTGACCATGGTCCTAAATCTGTCAGCACATCATGTTACATATGTAACATATGCAGTGTTGCGTACGTTAAAATTGCACAGACTCTGGTCTCATATGTGATTTTTTGTTGCATACGTTAAAACACATAGATTGTATAGATCAAAAACATTCAAATGTACACAAGAATTGTTTCTTACAAAAGTGCTAAAATCTAACAAAACGGCCATTACAAATCAACAAATGATAAAAAACTATCATAAATAAACAAAACTGTCTACACTTCATTCTTGATAATCATCTTCATCTTTAATGCAAAAAAAAATATGCTCACCTGCAAAAAAAATATATATATATATATCATCAATTTACATGTAAAGCCCCCGTCTTAACGTATGTTAACCATCTGGATTACAAAAAAAACATACGAAACTGATACAAAACAAACATTGTTTTATCCATTTAGTTATCAAGATTATCAAACTTAACTTAGAAGGAATGTTATATAACTTCATAGATGTGTAACATACGCAACTTAGTTCTGCTGTTACATACGAAACATACGCAAACGTATATTTGATCCCATGATTAGTGACTTTTGTTTTAATTAATATATGGTAAAAAAATCAAAAGCTAATTTATACCAACTTAGTTCTATTGTTACATACGAAACAGACGCACAAAGATTTTATCCCATGTGTAACTGATGAAAGTCTAAAAATCAAAACTTTGTATCTGGTAAAAAAATCAGAAACTAATTTATACCAACTTAGTCCTGCTGTTACATACGAAACAGACGCAAGATATATTTCATCCCATGATTAGTGCCTTTTGTTTATTAATATATATATAAAAAAAGGTTAATTAATATGTAACCCCCCCCCCCCCCCCCCCGCTTAACGTATGTTAACCAACTGGATTACATAAAAACATACGAAACTGATACAAAAAAACATTGTTTTATACATTTAATTATCAAGATTATCAAACTTAAAAAAATCAAAACTTTGTATCTGGTAAAAAAAACAGAAAGTAATTTATACCAACTTAGTGGTGCTGTTACATACGAAACAGACATAAACATAGATTTCATCCCATGATCAATGAAATTCCATTCAAGAGTTTTTTCCCAATTCTTCCTCTATAATATGCAAAAAATCAAACCTTTGTATCTGGTAAAAAATCGGTAACTAATTTATACCAACTTGGTTTTGTTGTTACATACGAAACAGGCGCAATATAGGAAATAGATGCAAACATACATTCCACACATTATAATACTCATACAAACATGCACATACTGGTAAAAAAACAAATCAGACATATTGTTGCATATGTTAACAGACATTAAAATTCACCAATTTTGATTAAAAAATATATTAATAATAATAATTATCAATAATCAAATCGTTTTTGAAATGTGGTCTTAGAGTGTGTAGTGGGAAGCCAATATAACGCCCCCTTCTTCATTCTAATTGGTGGCACACCAACCAAAACATTAGAGGCGTTATATATATGGCGCTTGACAACCATACCACTAAGCGAAATAACAAGATTTGAGTTTTAAACAGACTTTTTTTATTAGTAGATATTTCAAAGTTACTGGATAAAAAAAATCTACAAAAATTTCTTAAAAAAAATTCGGTTATAAATATTAAAGAAACATAACTGACTAATATTTGAATGTTTATTTAATTTTATAGAAACATAAAAGTGAAAATGTATTTCAAAGTTAACTTTAATTATTTGAAAAGAGTGTGCACGTGTCCACTCACCAAATTGTTGTTGCCTTAAAAGCATAATTTAGTAAATTTGTTCAATTACAAAAACACCCCTAATTTAATTAAAAAGTCGTCTTCTCAAAATATTTCCTACTGCTCGCAAGTCGGAAACTTTTCCGGTGATTTCACCGCTCTACTCTGTTTTTTCAAACTCCGGCAAAGATGAAGGCTGAAGAACACTTACAAGTTTGGAAACAAAAAGCTCTACTCTGTTGTCGCTTCAAAGTAAGGATTTTTTTTTCCTTTTTTTTTTCTTTTTTCTCATTTATTTGTTAGTTTAATGTGTTTGTTGACTTTTTAAGTCAAACTTGCATTTATGAAAAGTCGATAAAAAACAAAAATAAAAATGAAACTTACAGTTGGACGGCATCCATGGCGGAATCGTCGTCAGCCATGGCGGCGGTGGAGATGGATCGGAGAACAAGGGCGGTGGCGGTGGAGTGACGTGGAGAAGAGAGCATGGTCCTAAAAAGGGAGAATTTCAACATTGCTCTAGTAACGTAAACAAGATCGGTTGCTTGCTAATCCTTGATTGAAAAGGAGATACAAAGATTTGATCTTCAACAAGATAGGTTTCATCTTCAACAAAATCCAGATCCAATATTGTTAAGAGAGAGAGATAGAGGGAAAAGAGAGAGAGAGAGAGTGTGTGTATAGGTGAGAGAGGGAATCCTTTATATAGGAGGGAGAATAAAAAAAATTTAATTATTAAATGGGGGGAAAAGGAAAATGTCTAATATACCCCTTAAGACAATAAAATAATATTTCTAGTAATGGGTGATGTGGAGTATTGTGGTCCACTAGTTGGGTTTCCGGGAGTTTTTTTCGTTTTGGAGGGTTTCTTGAATCCCTTTAGCCCATATATATATATATATATATATATATAGGCTAAGTATCCACAAGAAACCTCCTAAAATGAAGAAACCCCCACAAACCCATCTAGTGGCTCACATTGCTCCACATCACCCATTAGTAGAAATATTATTTTATGTCTGGAAGGGTATATTAGTCATTTTCCTTTTCCCCCCATTTAATATTTTGAATCTTTGACTCCCTCTCTCATATATAAAGACACACACTCTCTCTCTTCCACCATAATCACCAGACACTACCACCTCTCTTCCACCATAATAATCAGCCACTAGCACCTCTCTTCCACCATAAACATCAGCCACCTCCACCACCAACCACCAGCTACCATCGCGACACAAAAGGCTCTGTAGTCGAAGTTACCTCAAACCAAGACGGGTTCATCAGAAATGGGTCGCTGGCAGATGGGTTGGGTTTAACCCTCGTCCCTGGTCATCACCGTCGTCGTCCCAACTCCGACCACCAGCCACCACCGTCGTCGTCCCTGTTTCCACCCCTTGTCCCTCGTCCTTGACCCGAAACCCTGACCTGACTCCTTGACTGACCTAGTTAACCCCAAAAACACCACCATCAATTACTTTAGTCCACCATCACCTAACCACCATGATCCTGTCCCTGTTGTCACTCTTATTACGGTGGGGTTGTTGGCGGCTGCTGGGGGGTTTTTAGATTTGGTGATGATCTGAGCTCAGCACAGATTGGGGTTTTTTAGCCAACGACGAAATTTCTGCAACTGAAGAGTGAATAAAAGTATAGATAGAGCTTTTTTAGCCGGAGACGACGGTTCTGCCATTAAAGCCGGCGAAGAAAGAAGAAAAATCGAGGAAGAAGTGATGGCAAACAAGAGGTGGTAGAGTATTTGATACTTTATTTTCTTTCTCGGAAACAGGGTAAACCACCACTACTCATTCACTCTTACTTAATTTTATAATCTTTTTTATTTTGTTATTTACAAATTTTAATATTTGATGATGTTCCTTTTGTTTTTACTTGTCTACGTGTACACCATTTAACTAATTTATTATTTATTCCTTTTTAAGTTTTTGGCTTATCACTTTGTATAACCATTTATAAAAAACAAACTGTTACTTTCTAAAAGTAACAATAACTACTTAATTTTCATAGCTTGTTGTAAATGTTGATTGTTTGTCTAAGAAATGTGTTTGTTGAATGTTAAATAGGTGTATTGATTTTAATTTCGAAATTAAATAGGTGTATTGATTTTAACTTCGAAATTACATTTTAACTTCGAAGATGGATTGCTTTAGGTTTAGATTATTATTTTCTTTTATTTTGTTTAGGTTGTATTTGTTGTTTTTGGTCGATTATTATCCACCTGAAAAAGTGTGTTATTTATTGGTGTTGGATTACACGTAGGTAGCATACGTTAATACGTAGGTTTACATATTAATTAACCTTTTTTATATATTAATTAAACAAAATTCACTAATCATTAAATGAATTCTATGTTGCGTCTGTTTCGTATGTAACAGCAGAACTAAGTTGGTATAAATTAGTTTCTGCTTTTTTACCAGATACAAACGTTTGATTTTTTGAGTTTCATGAAAAAGTGTGTTATTTATTGGTGTTGGATTACACGTAGGTAGCATACGTTAACACGTAGGTTTACATATTAATTAACCTTTTTTATATATTAATTAAACAAAAGCAACTAATTATGAGATGAAATCTATGTTGCGTCTGTTTCGTATGTAACAGCAGAACTAAGTTGGTATAAATTAGTTTCTGTTTTTTTACCAGATACAAACGTTTGATTTTTTGAGTTTAATGTCTGTTTACATATTAATTAATGTTTTGGTATATATTAAATAAACAAAAGTCACTAATCATGGGATGAAATCTATGTTGCGTCTGTTTCGTATGTTACGTGTGTAGCATATCTGTTTTTTGCAGTCAAATTCTGTTTTCTATGTTTTCTAGCATATCAGATTCTGCTCTATGTTTACTGCAGACTACAAAAGTTTTTGCTGTGTTTTCCTGTTACACATGTAACACTCGTGTGTTTTTGCACCATGTCTGTCTAGTTTTTTTTGTTTTCTCATGTATGAGTTTTTTTTAATGTTATCTATGTCTTTTTTACAGAAAATGTCTATTTTTGTGTTTTCTCATATAGTCTTATCTATAACTAAAGACAGAAAATGTGTTGTTATTTGTTTTAAGAATGACTTTTCAGAATGTTTGTTATTTGTGTTTTCTCTGTGTTTAGTTAGGGTGTTTTTCTCGTCTATATGGTCGTATCATCTTTGTGAATTTACTTAGGGTGTTTTTTTCTGTGTTAAGGTAGGATGTTACGTGTGTAGCGTATCTGTTTTGCAGTCAAAGGTTGCTTGTAATTCAGTAAAAAATGTATGCTGGGTGCAGACTACAAAAGTTTGTCTGTGTTTCCAGAAAAAAATCCTGTTACACATGTAACACTCGTGTTTTTTGCACCTTATCAGGAATGTAATATTGCATATTATAGAGGAAGAATTTGGAAAAAAAATTCTTGAATGGAATGTCATTGATCATGGGATGAAATCTATGTTTGCGTATGTTTCGTATGTAACAACACCACTAAGTTGGTATACATTAGTTTCTGTTTTTTTACTATATACAAAGTTTTGATTTTTTCATGTAAATTGATGAATTTTGTTTTATTTTTGCAGGTGAGCATATTTTTTGCATTAAAGATGAAGATGATTATCAAGAATGAAGTGTAGACAATTTTTTTTTATTTATGATAGTTTTTTTTAGCATTTTGTCGATTTGTAATGACCGTTTTGTTTGTTTTAGCACTTTGTAAGAAACAATTCTTGTGTACATTTGAATGTTTTTTGATCTATAAAGTTTTTAATTGATTATATACAATCTGTGCAATTTTAACGTACGCAACACTGCATATGTTACATATGTAACACGGGCGTCTGACAGCTTATATAAGAATGTGGAAAAAGTAAGAGAGAGATGATGTGACATATGTGGGGTCCACACTGTCATATCTGCTTTTCAGAAAATGGCATTTGACCATTGTGCCCTTTTTTTGTCATCTACCTTAATTATTTTATTAAAATAATGTAGAATCAATCTAAGCCATTGATCACTTTAGATCAATGGTCTAGATTAAGTTTACCAAGTTTCTTCAAAATAGGAGGGTTTTTATTTAATCCTTGCCCTATATATATATATATATATATATATATATATATATATAGGGTGGAGTTAGGGTACAAAGTGTGTGTTTTGTGAGAAGGGTGAGAAGTAATTGTGTCCTTTAGATCATATTGGTTGATGGTTGAGATTAAATGGATGGCAAAGTTGTAAATTAAGTTATAATTTAATTAATTAATTGTGTCCTATAAGGGTATAATGGTAAAACACCATCATCTAAAACAAGAAAACATTAACTGTCAGTTATCTTTCTCCCATTATTTAGGTTGACTTTCTTTTCCAACAAAACAATAACAATGGCAAAGATCACATATGTGACACCCGACAAACTCAGGTTAGTAACGTTGACTAAACTAGTAAGTCTACCTTAGCGAGTCATGCATATTACGTCCTTAACGGGGTCAGTCGAGTCGGTATGATGATTCTGGGAATCATCGGGAGTCGGTCCATAACTATGGGTACAAGGATCGGCGATTCGTGGAATCGCCGGGTTTAATGCACACACGAGTCTCGAGTCCCAGGAATTGGTGAACGGATGTAAACGTGTTAGTTATCATGCATTATATGTTTGAAATCATTATGTGACTTATCGGTATGTGAATACGTGCTTAAATATGTTAAAATAGTGTTTAACGCGCCAAAAACTCGTTCCAGCACCACAGGGGCGATTAGGAACCCCTAATCGCCTATATATGGGGCGAGTAGGGATTGTTACAGGCGATTGGGACCTAATCGCCTGATGTTTCATGCGATTAGGCTCCCAATCGCGTGACATGCATTGCTAATCGCATGAACAGCAGAGTCTGGGTCAAAACACCTATAAATAGAACCCTTAACTCCCCAAACACCTCTAGAACAACCCTAGCTGCTCCCAAACCACCCACACACCTTGAAACACCTCTGGAACTCTTTTTGCTACAAAAATCATCATCTCCAAGCTTACACACCTTCCTTTAACAAAACCCAAGGTGTGTTCTTCATCCCTAACCTTTGTAAAGTTGTTATTTTGAGTTCCCCAAAGGTCCAGACCTTGTTTTACTAAATTGTGTCTTTAAAAACCTTTCAAAAGAGTTCTAAACCAAGTCTACACCTTAATGCTTGTTATATGTGAAGTTTACATGCATATGTTGGTCTTCTTGGTGATTATAACATGAATGTTTCCAAGATATGATTGTACTTCTGCTATGTAGAGATTATTAGGAAGGTTGTCTTAGAATTTTAGCCATTATTGTGGTGTTTTGAAGAAAATGTGTATTTTGACCCATTTGTATGTTCTTGAAGATTTAGGATGATTATGGTATGATTGTTGATGCAATGTTATTAGAATTCATACTAAGAAGATGTTAGATCAGAGGTTTGATGATTTACATGTTTGTAAAGATTGAAATCTGATTGTTTCCATTTAAGGAAAGATAAGGTTGGTTGGTGAAACCTAGTACTTTGCCATTTTAGGAAATAATTGCTTAGAACATGATAGATCAGTGATATGTTGGGGGTTTTTGCTTGAAATGGGTTGGTAAATGAATTAGGTTTGATATTGGGTGTTGTTGCATGTTTCGGATCTGATTTGGAGGATTAAACGCGCGAAAATCCGTTACACAGCAACAACAGGCGATTAGGAATCCTAATCGGCTGATGCTATGCGATTATGCAGACAAAAGGGGAGATTAGGACCCTAATCGCCTCATACTTCATGCGATTGGGCCCCTAATCGCCTGTAGGCTGAAGCCTACTCGCGTGTGACCTTCCTAATCGCATGTACTGCTGTCGTGAACGCGTTTTGACATCCCGGAACACGATTTGACACCTAGGAACATGCTAGGAACCCCGGGATACACCCAATGACTTAGTAAGACGTATTCGGACCTGATTATGCGTTAAACGGACATTATGCTAGACTAGGTGAATTATTGCGCGTACTAAGTGTTTAATTGTATATGTTGCATGATGTCTTGTATTTATCTAACACGTGGGATGTCGGGTCACCAATGGGATGTCGGTCTTGTCTGGCACGGTCGGTTTAACAATTAATGATGTTTTCAAACGTTTATGGTCACGGTCTGGACATTCGGGGACTAGTTAGCCTGCGGGTTATTAGTCCAATACTTATACACATCTTATGATAGGTCGCCGCTATTTGGGGCTATCATAACATAATTACTTAACTATTTTCAAGTAACGCAATCCAAGGTGAGTGTCACAGCCCCACTTTTACCGTTTTACTTTCGGGGGAGAAACATGCTACTTATTTAGATTACTCATCACAGATCATGTTATACTATGGTTATTTCACGTACTATGCGGCTTTTACAGAAAGTCCCACGGGGGAACCATGAATGTGCGGGGATGCACAACGGGGGAAATGTGGATAGATCTATTGGGCCTTACAAACCCCACCCGACGGCTGGGAGCCGGGCGGGTGCATATTGTCTCTAATACTTTGGGGGTTACCGAGGCATCGGTAATCCCGTCCGTCTGGGCTGGCTTCAACACTTATACCGGTTTAGTAATGGATTCCCAACCGCAGTAGTAGCAATACTTAACGTCTAGCTAACGTTCTCATAACATAGTAGTAACGGGAAATGATCTTACCGAACTTATAACAACACTTTTATGAAAGAAAACCTGTGAACTCACCAGCATTATATGTTGACATTTTTGGCATGTTTTCTCAGGTCGCTAAGGTAGCAGTCAATGGGCTAGGCGCACGGAGTCATGCACAGCATCTAATATTTTGAAGCATATTAAACAATGTTTTGTAAACAATGATATGTCTTTTGGTTGTAAACAAGAATGCTTCCGCTGCTGGTTTACGGCTCAAAGCATGATATTTTGGTTTTAAATATAATTATGAATGCATGTTTGTTGTATGTTTATTGTGATCGTTGACTGAGATCCTGGTGTGTCACGCGCCTCGCGGTAAAACCCCGCACGTGGAATTTGAGGGTGTGACAACATACCCCAAGCATTATAAAAAAGAATCGTGAGTGTTTTTTTCTTTATTTTTTTGTGTTTAAATCTTGATCTTTTTTTTTGGCGATTTCAACAATGGAGGCAAGAGAATGTGGATCAGCGTCGGAGTTGCGTGGTGGTTCAACGATGGGAAATACATTACCAGCGAGATTTGGAAAATCTATGTTTTTTTTTCAATTTAAGTTTTAGGGTTTAACTATTCGTAATAGTGTTATTGTGTTTTATGTTCATAGTTGAGATGTTTTGTTTTGTCATGATAGAGTGTGCTTTGTAGTGGATTTCGTTGCTTTTTTTTTTCTTCATAAATCATGTATTTTTCATAAAAAAAAAAAAAACTAGGATTTTAGGGACACATTGGTTGATTGAACAAACATATGTTTAGGATCAACAATGTGAGGTTGTGTTTTATAATGATGTTGTGTTTTTCTGTAAATCTTGGGTTGATGTGTTCTTTAATATAAAATAAGGTTTGTAGAAAGACAAATTATTCATCTTAACATATGATTGTTGTAAAATACAATTGATAAGTTAAAAAGCAACAGTGTGGTTGGCTTAAAAAAATTAGTATGTACAAGTTTGTGTTTTGTTCAAAAAGTGATATTATTACAAAACACATATTTTACTTGTTAAAACACAACAGTTATATGGGAATTGTTGTTAACCAGATTATGGGTATTGATTATGCCTAAAAAATTACAATAAACTATAAAACACATATTTTACTTGTTAAAACACAACTGTTATATGGGAATAGTATGTACAAGTTTGTGTTTTGTTCAAAAAAGTGATATTATTACAAAACACATATTTTACTTGTTAAAACACAACAGTTATATGGGAATTGTTGTTAACCAGATTATGGGTAGTGAATATGCATAAAAAATACAATAAGCTATAAAACACATAACGGTAATAAAACACTAAAATGAAATATGGATGATTATTAAAAAGAATTCGTTGTGAAGGGGATTGTTGTTAACATTCTTAGACTGTTAAATGATTTGAAAGAAGTCCTATAATATCTCATATTAATTAAAGGCTTTAAATTTCCATAATCTTGAATAATATATAATTACCATAGTGCCCTTATGATTAAAACAAAACGATGCCACGTGTCACCCCTATAAGCCTTCTCACCCTTCTCACAAAAACAACCCTTTGTACCCGAACCTCTACCATATATATATATATATATATATATATATATATATAGTTTTGTCAAACATCTTGTATAGCGAGCTTTCTAAGGATTTGCATAACTAAATAATAATTGTCATACGGATTCAAGAATCATATTTTGCAAGTATATATATATATATATATATATATATTCCTAGAAATGAAAGTACAAATAGTTATATTTATCCGATTTACAAGGTGAGTTACGACTCAAGATGAGCTATACGTTTCGTAGCACCAGTCCAACGTAGGTCATATATGAATGGTAACAAGTACGCAACTTGGATACTATATTGTATGTTAACACATAAATTAAGTTAAGTCGCAGAAGATGATTCCCATTTAACCATATGTGTAAACTATTTTATGCTTTCTTGAATAGTCTTAAGAATATATCTGTAGTGGTTCACTCAAAAGGGTTTTACGAAAAATAAACATAAAACCATGAACTCATCAACTTTATGTTGACGTCTTTTAGTATGTCTTTTAGGTTTAGATTTTTGGCAATGGCATGGTTGGAATAGGCAATACCTTGAGAAAGGAGATACAAATGGATTAGAATTGGAGTTCGAAGTTAAAAAGAGTCTTAGGAGTATATTCCGCTGCATAGTAAAGATGTTTAGAGTTCACGATTATTGAAGGAAATTTAGGGTGTGACAGACTTGGTATCAGAGCGTGGTCTCGGATTGGTGTGTCAGTTGTTCCCTCGCGAATGCTGAGTTCCCTAACGGGAGTGGATCGCAAGATCCCACATCGGTTGAGAAGGGTAACAAACACATCTTTATAAGGGGTGGGATACCTTCTCTATCGTACGCGTGTTGGTCACTTCTTTCGAGATAAGACCAATGCAAAATCATGAGCCTGATCACAGTCCAATACTGCTGGACAGGCAAAGCGAACAAAGTACGATACGAGTTACTTCGGACTTTTACCGATAGTATTAGAGCCATAGGTTTTAGCGAATTAGGTGTCGTTAGGGGCATCTAGGCTTTAACCCGAATTTAGTTTTGGCTAAGGGACCAAGGTTTCTAAGACACAATATTTAGTACGAACGCCTAGGAAATGAAAATCCAACCGTTGCCAAATAAGTGAAAGGATTATTAGTGTATGGAATTACATTAGCTCAGCTTAGGTTTCTACGACATAAGAAACATATTCTTATATGAATAGTGAATATTTATTACAATGGTACATAGAAAGATATAATAGCTAGCGATGGCTAGGCATATCTTATGAGCGACCAGTGAGTTATCACTATGTATAGTAGAGTGTATTTCACATAAAAATTTAGCTGAGTCATTGTTCCATAATTACGAGGAACAATTTATTTGATTATATGCTATGTGTAAGTATATGTAAAATATATATGTATGCCTCGAGAATTAGTACGAATCACAGACGGATGTCGACGTTCGCTTGGACGTGGCAAGGACGCGCACTCGTGTTGAGTAATTGGACAAGTTGATGGCACGAATGCATAATGGATTGATTGAAGCATCGGTGGTTTCGCATCCCCATGAGTCAGGATATATATATATATATATATATATATATATATATATATATATAGAACTCCCTCGTTTATTCATCCGATTCATGTTTACATTATCTTTCCCATCCATTTTATTAATTTTTTTTGTTTAAATAATGACTTATAATCAATATTAAATTGGATTTTATTAAAAATTCTGATTTAAAAACGTTAAAAAAAATGTGTTTGCCTGAGCCAGGATTCGAACCCGAGTCCCTAGCGGGCTAAACCTTAACCACACCACACAAACCACTACACCATTTGGTGTTTTGTGATGTTAATTAAAACCAATTAAACTTAAACCTTTTCAAGGTCCCTTAGTCAAACCTGAAAAGTCAAACGTAGTCTCTTAGTCAAGTCAAGTCAAAGTGTTAGTAAATATGGTCTCCTAGTCAAGTCAAAGTTGTTCCTAAATTCTAGCCTAGTCAAAGTAGTCCCTAATTACAACTCCAATTTCTACACTATAAATACAATAGCCTACCATTCAACTCTTTATAACATTCAATAAAAAAAACATTATTATCCTATCTCCCACATACTAAAGTTTTCATCCATCATTATCTCCTCTAGCTAGTTCCGAGTTATCCAAGGCATTATTACTAAGTGTTTGCACGCTCAAGAAAACTCACGAACTCATTAAGCACCTAAGGTGAGTTTACATAGCTCCTTTTCCATTTCACTATTTTGGGGTGAAATATGTTACAACATTCAATTTACAATTCAATCATAAGTGTCTATGTGTTTTTTTATGTTGCATTATGTCTTAAACATTACTATGGTAAGCATAATTTTTCTAGCATAATCATTAACTCCGTACAAGCCAACGATACACAATGATAGATCTATTGGACTGACAACCCCACCCGGATACGTTACCTCCTACATAGGTAGCGTGGGTGATTGTTATCGCAACATAAACGAGTGAACCATATGCGTATGGGATGGACCACAATATTCTAGTCACAAGGTTTGATTATGCACACGATTTACCGGGTAGTATTGTTTTCACATATGGATTAGACTTGCCATGACACTCGAATTGTACAAATTTTATTCAACATTCAAACCTATGTAATTCTCACCAACTTTTGTTGACCCAAAATATTTTCAAACTTAACATGTTTCAGGTTATAGCTTGTTCGAAGATTTGAGTTAATGCTTGAAGATGTGTATCTAGTATTTTTTATTTTGATGTAAAAATTCTTTTAGAACAATTGTATGTAATTTATGTAATCAATTAATGAAATTTATTATTTACCATGAGCTACTGAACAATCGTCAATACGTGACATCCCGATGTTTCCGCCATCGGTTGGGGTGTTATAGATTGGTATCAGAGCCATGGTTATTGGGAATTAGGTTATTAGAAAAAAAATAATCTAGTCTATAACCACAGGATTTTAACAAGTACTTGCTCCTTTTACTTGCAACCTTACTTGTTTCTATTCTCTATCCTACTTCTTATCCTTACTTTAGTCCCTACAAGAAGAGTGCTCTCCATCACAAGATCTACTCTTAGACTAGTAGGACAAATCCTCAGGTTTAGCCTGAACCACCTTGAAGATCTCGTCGAAGTTCTAAATTTTAATGACGAACACGTGCAATCTGGAAGGGTGAACGCCTGTATTCCGAGTTTTCTGTCTAGGACTGGCATTGCGCATAAATCCCAATCAGACGAGGGACCCGGATGCCTACCTGGGAATTCTTGGGATGAGTGTTCACTTATAGGCTAAAGCATGTCTTCACTATGTTATTAGAATCTAGAAGTTTTGATAAGTCAACGTTTTCGTTTATTCGTTTTAATTAATGAATAAATGATTACACTCACTTTCCTTAAAACTAAGCTCTAAAATCTCAAAATTTTACAGCTTAAATCAATCCCATTTCCTAATCATATATGGATTTCACAATCACATTTCATCTTACCATCTTAGCCACATGTTTGATTATTTTCAACACCCTCCCCAAATCATATTATTTCATTTTTTCAACATGTTACATATTTCCAAACTGTAACCTCATAACCTGGGTAGACCCTAGCCCAACACTAAAGATTTCTTAATATTGTCAAAATTTTCATCACCGATAAACCATGGAAAATACATATTTTTGTTATAAGATATCCTCAAACTTAATTTCTAAATCCAAATGTTTATTCATTAGCATAACAAAGGATTTTTGATATAATGTCACCTTGATCTATAAAACCTAACGTCGTGTTTAAAATCTTCGACTAAACTAAAATATTCTGATCTAAAGCCACTTAGTTTGTACTATTTAGCAACTTTTGTTTTATATAAGAAACCAGTTTTAAAAAGAAAAATGATAAGATCTTTCCATCCTCATGAACAAAATTTAATCTCCATTGCCACCTAATTATTTTCAACTTGTTCGAACTTTTACAATTTTTGGTATTTATCACAATCATGTTTTCTCATACGCTAGATTCTAACCTTTGATCCAAACCCCACGATTTACACTGCTACATAATCTTCTTACTATAAAATAAACCCTTTATTAACTATTTTCACGTTCACTAGCTTTCATAACCTTGATGATGCTTTGAGTTCTTCATCATCCTCTCAAGAACTAAATTCATATTCTTCACCTTCTGGAACATGAACTTGATCCCTATGATAATCAGACTATTGAAAACTTGATTGTTCGTTGCATCAAACTTGATTCTTAGTTATACATGAGGATTTAATTATCTACTTGAACATTTGATTATTCATGATACTTGAAAGCATGAAATATAAACTATTTGCTATAAACACACCTAGAGTCATTAATCTTGTCTAGGACAACTCTATTACAACTCGCATGCTATACTTGATGCATTTACAAACTTACTTACATGTATATATTACGAACTTGCAACTTATGTGTTAAATAAAAAACAATTGTTACACTTAATCAAACAACTGGTAGAGGATGAAGTACTTGCTCAACAGTTAGTAGAGTACCTAACAACCTGCTCAACGATTGGTAGAGGTCATCATGCCTGCTCAACAGTCGGTAGAGGTTCTAATAACCTGCTTAACGACTGGTGGAGGCTATCGCACCTGCTCAACAATCGGTAGAGATTCCTACTCACTGACTGGTAGAGGTCTTTTCCTGCTCAACAGTTGGACTCATTTTTGGATACATCATACATGTAATTTGATACAAAGATTTATTAGACTCATTGATACAAAGATTCAATCACAAGATTATTTTGCATTACTTACATATGTGTTTAGAGTCATAGAAGGACACAAAACCCTAATGTAAGGTAAATTGGTGATTGCGGTCCGGAACGTAATCATGAATTTACAAGTACGTTAAGGTAGTGTGGAATTCTATCAAGGTTTTTGGTAGATAATCAATTATAAACTCTAGTTACCTGGTAGTTCATTTAGTCTTTCTATAGTCAATCAACTCATGCATTTCTTTCCTAACACTTAAGTTTAGTGTTTTGCTAGATTCTTATTCTCCTTGCTATTTCAGACGAACCTAATCCAACCCTTAAAACTCACACATATCAAACCTTTTATCCAACTTATTCGAAACAGATTATTCTGTTACCTATAAATTCATGTCGTGCCTTAACCCAAATTTTCCAAACCCCAGTTGACTTAATTTCTACCTACTCATCCTCAACCCTGTGTTTTTAATAAACTTCGAGACGAAGTTCCTAAAAGTAGGGGAGACTGTAACATCACACAATTATATATATATATATATATAGAACTCCCTCGTTTATTCATCCGATTCATGTTTACATTATATTTCCCATCCATTTTATTAATTTTTTTTGTTTAAATAATGACTTATAATCAATATTAAATTGGATTTTAATAAAAATTCTGATTTAAAAACATTAAAAAAAATGTGTTTGCCTGAGCCAGGATTCGAACCCGAGTCCCTAGCGGGCTAAACCTTAACCACACCACACAAACCACTACACCATTTGGTGTTTTGTGATGTTAATTAAAACCAATTAAACTTAAACCCTTTCAAGGTCCCTTAGTCAAACCTGAAAAGTCAAACGTAGTCTCTTAGTCAAGTCAAGTCAAAGTGTTAGTAAATATGGTCTCCTAGTCAAGTCAAAGTGTTAGTAAATATGGTCTTCTAGTCAAGTCAAAGTTGTTCCTAAATTCTAGCCTAGTCAAAGGAGTCCCTAATTACAACTCCAATTTCTACACTATAGATACAATAGCCTACCATTCAACTCTTTATAACATTCAATAAAAAAAAAACATTATTATCCTATCTCCCACATACTAAAGTTTTCATCCATCATTATCTCCTCTAGCTAGTTCCGAGTTATCCAAGGCATTATTACTAAGTGTTTGCACGCTCAAGAAAACTCACAAACTCATTAAGCACCTAAGGTGAGTTTACATAGCCCCTTTTCCATTTCACTATTTTGGGGTGAAACATGTTACAACATTCAATTTACAATTCAATCATAAGTGTCTATGTGTTATTCTATGTTGCATTATGTCTTAAACATTACTATGGTAAGCACAATTATTCTAGCATAATCATTAACTCCGTACAAGCCAACGATACACAATGATAGATCTATTGGACTGACAACCCCACCCGGATACGTTACCTCCTACATAGGTAGCGTGGGTGATTGTTATCGCAACATAAACGAGTGAACCATATGCGTATGGGATGGACCACAATATTCTAGTCACAAGGTTTGATTATGCACACGATTTACCGGGTAGTATTGTTTTCACATATGGACTAGACTTGCCATGACACTCGAATTGTACAAATTTTATTCAACATTCAAACCTATGTAATTCTCACCAACTTTTGTTGACCCAAAATATTTTCAAACTTAACATGTTTCAGGTTATAGCTTGTTCGAAGATTTGAGTTAATGCTTGAAGATGTGTATCTAGTATTTTTTATTTTGATGTACAAATTCTTTTAAAACAATTGTATGTAATTTATGTAATCAATTAATGAAATTTATTATTTACCATGAGCTACTGAACAATCGTCAATACGTGACATCCCGATGTTTCCGCCATCGGTTGGGGTGTTACAATTAGTAATAAGTTTGATTCGAAACAATGCATAGAGGCATCTTGTCGTGAAGATGATACTACGCAAGCTGGAATGTAATTAAGGACGAAATCAAGGATGGCACGCACGATTAACGTTACGTACGTAATATATATAAAATATATGTGTACCTATATATGTGTGGCTATGTGAATTTATGAGTTCTTATGATATAACTCGTGATAGATGTGAATAGGGTGATCTTGTGAGGTAAATTTTCGATAACATTGACGTCATGTTATTGCGAGCTTACAGGCACATGAAGGTCCTAAGAAGATCGATCGTAAGGGTATAGGCATAAGGCACGAAGATTATTTGTTTATTAGTTGAATTTTATTTTTATTTATTTATGGACGTAGTTATCAACTCTCCCCTGTTCATATTATAGAGATTCCGGTTTTATTAAACCATTATAGGATATTGATGTTCTCGTTTGTTGAGCTTCCGAGGTTCATGTAGAAGTATCTAGTTATGTCTTTTGAGTGAGTTCTATGCTTCTCTACGTTAGTGAATGTGGCCTTCGACATACTATCGTAAAGGAATGGATTCGTTGTCTAAGAATCAAGCGGAAGTAGCATGTCATGAGGAATTGGTCCGTACTCCAGTATCGGACAATGACATTTTGGTCGAACGCGGTGACTTGGAGAAAAAGTCATTAAAGACGGTTGATGAAATGAAAGCGCAAAAGTTCCTGAGGAAAGAGTACTTGGCAATTACAACCTGTGTTGTTAACGCCAAGGCTAAGGAAAAGAAACTTGAGGAAGTTCCTGTAGTTAGAGGATATCTCGAAGTTTATCCAGAAGATTTTCCTGCAATGTCGCCTTCAAGATAGTTGGAAGTTCGAATAGATCTTGTGTTCGGTGTCGTACCAGTCGTTAAGTTCCCTTATCGATTAGCACCTTTAGAAATGCAAGAGCTTTCGAATCAGTTTCAAGAATTCTTGGGAAAAGAGTTTTACTAGGTCGAGTTATGCTTCCCAAGAATCAAGTAATGAGCACGAGTATTGATCGTCAAGAAGAACGGAACATCTAGGATGCGTATTGATTATAGGGAATTGAGCAAACTCACTATTAGAAAATCGATACCCATTGCCTATGAATTGATGATTTAACTGATCAGTAATAAGGATCGAGCTTTCATTCAAAGATCGACCTTAGATCTTGTTATCATTAGTTGGAGATTGTAGAAGGAGGATATTTTGAAGACCGCGTTTAAGACGCGATGCGATCATTAAGAGTTTCTAGTTATGCCGTCTGGTTTAGTGAACGCACAAGCAATGTTTATGATCTTATGAATAGGGTTCGTAAACCATGTTCAAACAAGTTCGTTATAGTATTCATCGATGATATACTTATTCATTTACGAACTAGAGAGGATCATGAACAACACTTGAAACTTATTCTAGAGTTAGTGTAAAGCAAGAAGTTAATTGCGGAGTCCGCGAAGTTTTCGAAGTGAGATTTATGGATGTGAGAAGTTATTCGCGAAGTTTTCGAAGTGAGATTTATGGATGTGAGAAGTTATTCGCGAAGTTTTCGAAGTAAGATCTATGGATGTGATAAGTTCATTCCGCGGGTCATGTCATTAATGAGAAAGACATTCAAGTGGACCCAACGAAGATAGAAGAAAACAAGGAATGGAATGTGCCTAAATCTCACACAGAGATGCGTCAATTTTTGGGTTTTATAGGATATTACTGTCGATTTTTGGTAATTTATCCAAGATAGCACAGCCTTTGACGCTACTAACCCAAAAGACCACATGTATGAATGAACTGGAAAGCAAGAGGAAGTCTTTCAGTTTTAAAGCAAAAGTTGTGTAGTGCGCCAACACTTTCATTTCCCGATGGAAACAATAGTTACGTGGTGTACTATGATGTTTCACATCAAGGCTTGGGTTTCAAGTTGATGCAAGCCATTGCATCAAGACAACTAAAAGTTCAGGAAGTGAATTACACGATACACGACTTGGAGTTAGAAGCTGTGATTTTTGCGCTCGAGATTTGGAGACTATATTTTACGGTACTAAATGTACGATCTTTATGGATCATAGAAGTCTTCAATATATCTTGATCAAGAAGAACATTATTATGGGACAGCGAAGTTGGGATTGATTTACTCAAGGATTATGATCGTGAGATTCGTTATCATCCTGGAAAAGCAGACGTTGTGATCGATGCTATAAGTGGAAAGGATAGAGGTTACATTATTTCGTATTCGTGCGTTAGGTTCGACAACCCATACAAGCCTTATAGCTTAAATTAGGAAAGCACAACAAGAAGCCTTGAATGAAGAGAATCTGGAGAACGAATGCTTGTGCAAGACGACAAGAGATTGGAGTTTGAAAATTGACTAAGTGGTGTACTTTATGGATTGTGTTCGGATACCATATAGGAGTGGTATGTGTGAATTGGTTATGGATGAGGCTTAAGAATTAAAGTGTTGGATACACTCTGGTTTTGATAGATGTATAAGGATTTGAAGGAGTAATATTGGTGGCCTAACATGGAAGGCGAGATAGTGGCCTATATTGGAAGATGTTTAACCTGAGTGAAGGTTAAGTCCGTATAGCAAGAAGTTTTTAGGATTACTTCAACAATTGGAAATCCCTCGATGGAAATAGGAATGTGTCGCGATGGATTTGGTTTTGAAATTGCCCTGGACATCAAGCGGTTATGATGCCATCTGGGCGATTGTCGACCAATTGACTAAGTTCGCACATTTCTTATGGATCATAGGAGATTATCACATTGAGAAGTTGACTCATATCCACTTAAAGGAAGTCGTATCTAGGCATAGTGTTCCGATATTAATTACTACTAATCGGGATGGCCGATTTGTACCAAAGATTTTGGAGATTGCTACACAAAGCCTTAGGAATACGAATGGATATGAGAATCACATATCATTCTGGATGGATGATCAAAGGGAATGGACTGCATACAAATGTTTGAGCAGTTTTTACGAGTTGCGCGATCGATTTTGAAGGAAGTTGGGATACTCGTCTTCTAATTAGTGAGTTCATCTACGATAAAAGTATCACTCAAGTATCAGTGTCGCATTGTTTGAAGCATTGGATGGTAGAAAGTGACATTCACCACTATGTTGGGCAGGGGTGGGTGATCAACACTTAGTTAAGAAATAGTCCAAGAGACTATGGACAAGATCTCTCGGACCGAGTATAGATGGAAAGCGACAAAAGATGAACAGAAGAGTTACGCAGGCGATAGACGAAAACCTTTAGAATTTCAAGTTTGGAGGTAGAATTATGTTTGAAGTCTCGTCTTGGAAAGGCGATATTAGGATTGATAAGCAAGGATGGCTTATCCCTCGCTACATCGGATCATTAGAGATTGTAGCAAGAGTAGACCTAGTCATATATCGATTTATTACCGCAAGGACTTTGAGGAGCCCATGATGTATTTCACGTTAGTAATTTGAAGAAGTGTTTGTCTGGCGAGGTGCTTGTGATACCGCCAGAGGAAATTTATGTAGACGACAAATTGCATTTTGTCAAGGAACCCATTGAGATTACGGATTAGAGAATCCAGAAGTTGTGATGAAGTAACATCAAGTTGGATAAGGTCGGATGGAATCCTAGTTATGGATCGGAGTTTATTTAGGAAAGAGGAGATCAACAGAAGTTAAAGTACTCTCGTTTATTTTTTCGTCCAAACTGAAAATAGTAGTGGCTAGATGAAAATTTCGAGGACGAAATTTCTTAAACGAGGGGAGACTGTGACAACTGGTAAATTTCGGTCAACCTTTGACTGCATCATAATCACGTTTCTTATATGCTTAGCATATAATTAAGGATGATTTTGATTAAGATAAGTTGTTACGAGTCCAACGATGTCATTCCTGGAGTTCGTGGACGTCTAGATGTTCTAAAGATAAATTGCGCATCTTATCGCTAACGAACTGACATCAGTAGGAATTCGTTAGATTGAACGAACGTAGAGTTGTTACATGTAAATACGGCACGTATTTGATATTGAAGCAATTGGATGTGGAGTCGGCTTGATGAACGGATTAATATATAGCGTTTGGAGAACGCGGAGAGTAACCGACAAGAGAACCGGATATCGAAATGCGTAGTTTTAACCGCATTTATGCTTTCGAAATAATTATTTGTTTTAAATAACAATTAATTATCAAGTATCGAAAGCTACGGGATCGTTTAGAAGAAGGAAACAGTAACCGGTTGAGTTAGCGCGAATCTGACAGGCGTACTGAAAGAACGCGTAGGATGCCAAAAATAATTATAATTTTGCTCGGTTTTACTAAATCTTAGATTTCGAGTTGAACCGGCTAACTTTTATAATTTTTTAGCAAACCTAGATATAAACCGATGCGTTTCGTGTTTTAACGGGTTCAATACACGGTGTCTACCTACCAACATTTAGCTCTAGCTATAAAAGCCCTAAGCTTCTTCTTCCTTCTCATTTTCTCAGACGAAACAATCCCAAACCTCTCATCTCTCTTTCTCGCAGCTCTCTCTCTCTCTCTATTCTCTCTCTCTCTTCTTCTCCCTCGTCTCTCTCTCTTCCTCCCTAAATAATAGCCGGCCGACCACCACCCAATGGTTGCAGCGGCGACGTGGTGGTTCCCAAAAACCCCAAATCGGGCAGGAACAGGGGCGGTGGTGCCGAGTGAGGGTTAAATGGGTGAAGATGGTGGTGGTTAAAGGAAGCAGCGGCGGCAGAGGTGCCCGGCCGCGGTGGTTGTGGTTGTGGTTGTAGTGGTTGCCGGAGCAAAAAGTGATGCGGCAGTGGCAGGCCCGGCTCAAGCCCAAGTCAAATGAGGCTTTTGCTTTGGGCCTCCAAGTTCTAAGGGCCTCATAATTTTCCTAGTTTTAATGATATATAATAAAAATAAACCTATATAAGATATTATAAATGGAATAGCTCAGTTGGTTAGAGCATGTGGCTGTTACCACAAGGTTGGAAGTTCAATTCTTCTTGCTAGCAAATTTTGTAATTTTTTTTAGCATTTTATTTTTTATAAAAAGGGCCCCAGATTTTTATTTCGCTTCAGGCCCCCAATATGGTTGAGCCGGCCCTGGGCAGTGGTGTTCGGTCATGGTGCGGAAACGGATGGACCAGACCAGGTCTGGTACTGGTCTGCTACGGTTCAGATTATGGTAGTTCGGACTGGTTGTGGCTTGCATGTCGAGTTCAGTTGGTTGTGGTTCAAGGAGACAGCAGTGAGGGTACAGGTTTGATTCGGGTCTGATAAGGCTTGGGTACGGGTCAGATTGTGGTTAAGGTTCTGGTCGGGTTGGTTCTTGGTTTGCATGTTGGCCGATGATGATGACGAAATGATTTTGGTGGTTTTGTGGTAGTTCGCGATATATTTGGGTTTCGGTTCAGGTCCCAAGAGATTATAAATGGTTTAGATCTGAAGGATTAGAGATCGGTTAGAAGTATTTTAGGGTCAGATTCGGTTCGGGTTCATTCTTAGAGGTTTCGGGTTATAATGGTTCAACCCGAGTCAGAGCTGGCTTAGTTTCGATTTCGGTCAGATCTAATCAAAGATGGAGTTGCATGCGTATAAAAAGGGTGTAATATTTAGTTTTGATATTATTTTGTATATATATAAATGTGTATATAAGTATTAGATACGAAACGATTGCGACTCGCGAAACGAATTGCCGATATTATTAGATAAATGATATTGCATGTTGACGCGAGACTTGATAATATTATTGGACTAAACCGTTGGACTATATTATATATATTATATATATACATATTATTATTATTATTATTATCATTATTATTATTATTATTATAAGTAATGGTATGATTATTATTTACGAAAAGTGTCGAAAGGTATAAAGACTCGTCCATTGGAAATGCGGATAAATATATCGAGTGTTTTGAGTATATAAATTGATTGTTGGGTAAATTGTAGATGACGTGCATTGTCTGGATTCTATAAAAACAGAGGAAACTCTGCCAAAATTTTGTAAAATCTAGAGCACAACGTGCGCAATATTACTTGGCGTTTTTATAACTATTCAAGTATAGACAAATATATTTTATACAAAATATCACGACATTTTGATAAGGGCATTTATAATAAGTGTCTATAAGTTACGAAGAACGTTTTGAAAATATGTATATTTATATATATATATATATATATATATAGTTTTGTCAAACATCTTGTATAGCGAGCTTTCTAAGGATTTGCGTAACTAAATAATAATTGTCATACGGATTCAAGTATCATATTTTGCAAGTATGTATATATATATTTATTCCTAGAAATGAAAGTACAAATAGTTATATTTATCTGATTTACAAGGTGAGTTACGACTCAAGATGAGCTATACGTTTTGTAGCACCAGTCCAACGTAGGCCATATATGAATGGTAACAAGTACGCAACTTGATACTATATTGTATGTTAACACATAAATTAAGTTAAGTCGCAATCGGTTAGTTGAGTTACAACACTTTCTAGACTTGGATTTGTACATACAAGTCTAGATAGTTGGATAATAGGCTAGACTTTTGTGCTAGACTTTAAGGTGTTTTTATTGATAATTAGGACACAAGGAAGTAGTTAAAGATCGAGCTTCGATAACCAGCTAAGCAACGATATTGAGGTGAGTTCATGACCCCACTTTTTATTGTTTTATAACTGTTTTCGGGGGAAAGGCATACTTGTTTTATGAAAACTTGTTTATTATATAGTGTAACAAAGTTTGGGTTAATTGTTAGAGTTATTGTGTGAGTTTCACGTCCCTTTTTCTTTTTAAATGTTTTTGAACGTTTTATTTGTCAAGGGATTAACATGCTGTATGTAGGGTAGGACTAGAATTGCTGAATACTTGATGGCCTTAGGTAGTGCACGCTGTATAGATACTTTGTATTGGTACACGTAGGTCATCTACGGACGGACACTTCTCCACACGACATTAATCATTAACTCTTGGACTAGAGCCGTAGTTTATGTTGGTAGATCTATGGGGCTGACTACCCTTACCGCCCGGTTAATTTTATTGATAAGGTAAAACATAAGCTTTAAAAGTTTAATTGTTGTGGCTTGATTAAAGACCTTAGGTTACATCATACTTGTTAGATTTTCGCGAGTCTACATGATTCACTTACAGTAGTGCTCTATCATACATGCTAAACTAAACCACTATGCGTTTTAATGAAGTAAAGTGGTAAAAGTGTCTTAAAACTAGTAAGAAAGTTGTTAAGAGTCTTTGATAATATGGTCACTTGGTCGGCAGGAATAGAAATCATTTTTATTTTACTTACGGGAGGGTAAGTAGCGGTTTAATGCGTCGAGACAAAAGATAAACGAAAGATTTCTTTTAGAAGATGATTCCTATTTAACCATATGTGTAAACTATTTTATGCTTTCTTGAATAGTCTTAAGAATATATCTATAGTGGTTCACTCAAAGGGGTTTTACGAAAAATAAACATAAAACCATGAACTCACCAACTTTATGTTGACGTCTTTTAGTATGTCTTTCAGGTTTAGATTTTTGGCAATGGCATGGTTGGAATAGGCAATACCTTGAGAAAGGAGATACAAATGGATTAGAATTGGCATTTGAAGTTAAAAAGAGTCTTAGGAGTATATTCCGCTGCATAGTAAAGATGTTTAGAGTTCACGATTATTGAAGGAAATTTGGGGTGTGACATTTAGCATACATTTGACCCCGTCTTTTTAACCTTTTACAATATTATATTAATTAAAACTAACCCCGTCTTTAGCATATTTAAAATAAAACATATTTATTTTAGAAACTACTAAACATGCTTCATATTCAATAAACCCAATTCGTCTCGGTTTTCATACCAAATCAAAACCTACACAATAATTCAATCGGCCCAAATACATCATTCCGAACTTGTTCAAACGTTCCAATAGACATTCAATCCGAAAATACAAAGTAAACTAATATCTAAATACACATTCATCCCACCAAGCTAATCTAAGAGTTTCCAAAAAGCTAAAATCAATGTCTAAACTAAATAATAATATCTAACTCACTAAGTAAAATCGGAATCAACTTCTTTACTAGAATATCAATCTCTTGGTCCTTGGCGAATTTGGTGTCATTCCACACCTAAAATAAAAGCAAATACAAAAGGTTTAAGTTATAACATACAAAATAAACCAATATTAACAAAATACCAAGAAAGCAACTTGCAGCAAAAAGTTAAGTTATAACACTAACTAAAATCATCATAACACTTCCAATAAAACAAACTGACAACGATTTTGATAGTCTAACACACAGACGCGATTAACTGCACACAAATGATCATGATTAATACCAGTGGGGCTTCAATATGAAAATGTTCAATAGCATTCAAAGTCCCTGGAGCACATTGGCATTAATTATCTATTACAAAAAAAAAAAGAAGCAAAACTAAAGTATCAACTCTTAATTCAAAAACAAAAATAAGCAAAAATTAATTGAAATAATCATAATATTATACCTTTCGATGACTTTGTGTTTGAATCTAATAGGTGGATTCCATAAGTTCTTACTACATCCATCGAGGTTTATCGTTAGGGCCAGAACCATTGTCGAAAACTGTAACAGCCGCTAAAATAGTCATAGTTGTCATTACACAAACCAATCTAGCAACAGATACAACATTCAAGTAAGGTAAAACTTACCGAAGATTCATCGGAGTCTGATCGAAAATTCGCCAAACTTGAGCAGCCAAGAACTGATCTGGTTCAAAACTGCCTGGAACCACCAACGAAAACCACCACAGTCCGCCGCTAACCACCACCCAACCTGCACCACCTACTCCGACCGTCTGCACATCACAACCACCGTCGACCCTCCTCGACCCAACACCACCGAAGCACCATATCGTACCATTTGAGACCACCTATACCTCAGCCGTGAACAACCACCTAGAGCCAGCTGTCAACCAAACCCAATCCAGCCACCTGAGACCACCACAATCGGTCTCCATCTACTTAGCCAGACCCAATAAGCACCAACACAGCCCGCTCGGGCCTAAAACAACCGCACCGCCACCACCCAAGACGCTGGTGGCCGGCCATTTCTAATAGCTTAGAGGGAGGGGTGTCGAGAGTGTGTAGATGAGAGGAGAGGGAGATAGATCTGATGAGAGGGACAGAGTTAGGGTTTGGTGGCTGCAAAAATAGGAGGAAGAAAAAAGTTAGGAGCTTATATACCTAGGGTTTGGGTAAGTGAGTTGGGTTTAGACTAATAGACGGGGTTTTCTCAAAAGACGGCGTTTAGACTAATAGACGGGGTTTTGAAACAAAAGAAACAATCAAGTTGTCGGCCTTACCCTCCTACTATTAGCATGTCTGCCATCTGAAAGCTACCACCACTTCTATCTCTGATTGCACTGTCAGATGGTTGGCTTTCATATAGTCAAATCCATCTGATCACAAAACACTAATAAATTAACAGAAAAGTTGGATGAAAGGCAAGATTTCACATTAAAAAAACAATTGCACCAGATTTAAACCCATCACTAACATCATCTATCTTGATACATAATCTGAAAAACTTTTAGTGGCTAATAAAAAAACCTACCCGATTTCCTGCCATTCGAATAAAGACGGTAACTTATTCTAGCTTGGCACCGTCCTACACGTAAAAAACCTACCCGATTTCCTGCCATTCGAATAAAGATGGTAACTTATTCTAGCTTGGCACCGCCCTACGCGTCCTTCCCGCTATTCTTCAATGGCTGGAACAGATGAATAAAAAGATAGACTCTCATCATGTTTGAAAAGATAATACATAGGAAAGTAGACAACAGAATTTGAAAGCAATTAATAGTGCCTTCTCCCTTCCTGTTGAATTAACATCTGCCCCATGAGTGCTTGGCTCAATTTTGGTGATAGCTTCTTTTCCATTACATTTAATAGCAACTATGCCATAAGCCCTAGATTCAGTACAGAAATTAAAGATCAGTTAAAACAACTTTTCAAGAAAAACATGTTATAGCTTTTTTTTGGTAGCATAAGCTTTACAAGGTAACTGTACCTTGCTGCACTACTGCACTCATGGCAGTTTGACCTAGCCTCGCCTGGGCGCCCTTGAAGCCTTCAATCCCAAAGTTGATTATTAACACTCCAATTGCTGCTGCAAAAGGCTGCAAGAAATCCCGACTCATTGCTACATTGGACCATACAAACACATACATAATCTCAGCAACAATTGTAATCCTACCAGTTCAAAAACAACATAATTAAGCAAATGAAAACCATAATTCAGAAACTTAACAATACATTAAACTAATTTTACCTCAAACACAAACAAATAAGACGGCTCTGTTCTAAAATAATGTATGCCTGAAGCAACATATGGCTACCATCCAACCTAAATAACACATCAAATAAGTCAACAAAACATTAGTCGCTCTCTAAACGACGGAAAAAAAAAACCTAACATGTATAAAATAAAATATAATTTTACATCACCTTAGGTTAGATGATAAAAGTGCAGAACCTATACATCTTCCCCAAGCCTAACGCGTAAAGTTGTGTTGATACAACACTGGACAGTGTACACTGGACATAGTTAAAAATCTGTCAATAAAACATATGCACACTGGTAAGATAGGAGTTCAAAACTGTATAAATGAGTCTTACAAATCAAATCATGCAACTAGACAAACAAAACATTGCTAAAAGAACCATTCAAGTTATAACCTTGTTCCTGCCCACTATATGTTTTCTGTTCATTTTCGTAATAAGAAGCAGAGTCTGCGTTATTTACCCCTTCTGCATATGATGTCGGATTATAACTTTCGCCTTCAAACGCATTAGGACTGCTCTCCACAATGGAATCAGAACCTTAAGCACTCCATTGCACCTCTTTAACACCATGACTCTGATCCTCACTTTCTCCAGCATCCACCGGCTTATCCTTCTGAATTGTACCAACATCCGATTGATCACTAACATGCGTAACATCATTGACTAAAAATTATGCAGTTCCAGTTTCCAGGTCTAGTAAATCCAATCTTTATGCATCATGTATTAAAAAAAAATAACTCAGAAAAACAAAATTCACATCACTAAATCTAATCATCTAAATAAAACTCAAACCCTATGCCGATTGATCGCTTTTTTTAGTAACATATGCCGTTCAAAAAACAGTTTCTTATTATTAGGTAATCAAACTGTCAACAGGGTGACTCTGATTTTTATTTTTAATGAAATGTGAAGTACTAATTAACTCGGCAACAGTGCATGAGTGCATCATTTTATTGCAGAACCTGATACAGTTATCATATTAGGAGAAAACCTGGCTAGAACATTATATAGCCATGAATTAGTTAAGTATATGTTTAACTTTCGAGCATGGACTTGTGTTTCTCAGGAATATCGAAAGTAGGGATGGCAATCATACCCGAACCCGATGGGTAAACCCGAAACCCAAAACATTTGGGACGGGTTTGGGTAGGGTAATCGGGTATAGGTCCGGGTATGGGATTAGTTTTTATTTTTTCGCGGGTTTGGGACGGGTTTGGGATTTGATAATATACCCATTTACCCGAACCGATTACCCGATAAAGTATACATGTTTACCGGATTAAATACCCAAGGTAATTTCCTATATATCTTTTAAAATATGTATTCATAATATATCTAATTGTCCTTCTAGATTGTCACCTTCTTCAAAAAAAAAAAGCACCAATTATTTGTGTATAATATCTGTTATCTATCTCTTTTAGTGTTTTTATATGATTTAACTATTTTATATTTATATATTGTAATCATTTACATACATATTTGATAATGCTAAATGTATTGGTTAGTAGTCACGTAATAGATACCCGACAAGTTTTTAGTCAAATACACCCAATGGATAAGTTTTTAAAATTAACGGGTTTGCCCGAAACCCGCGGGTATACCCGATACCCGACGGGTTTTGGGACGGGTTTGGGACAAGCATACCTAATCGGGTATGGGGTTGGGATTACCTAAACCAGTCCCAAACCCGACCCATTGACATCCCTAAACGAAAGAAGGATTTGTTACTCAGCATCGTAAGCTCTTTCATTGATGATCTTATAGACGAATTTTACAAGATGAACGAATATCAGTTGGGTTTAAAACTTGTACAAAAAATTAAAGGGTCGTAAGTATCTGGTGGTCTTTGATGATATCTAGGATTTTAGGGTCTGGAATGAGCTCAAAATGTATTTTCCGAATGACAAAACAGGAAGCCCAGTTATATTTACTAGCCGTGATATAGATGTGGGTTTAAATGTACAGTCAGTAAGACCTGCTCATGTTTTACGTCTTCGTACTGAAGTTGAAAGTTGGGGCATATTTCAGAAGAATGTGTTTAGAATGGTGTCAGAAAATGAGGAACAAGATTGACCAAAAACTTTAAAGATCTTATTACTGGAACAAAAGACTTACAGGCTCAATCAAATAACTAAACAACACTTGACCAGGAACAATACAAGACCTAATCAACAAAGATTCAAGACCTCAAGAACACTAACAAGTCATTGGCTAATGATCTTGTACATACTCTCTGTTGGAGAAAACAATTCATTATGCACAAATTCACACAATTGTATTTAGGAAAACACCTCCTGACTCTTTTTATTAATTGAAAAGTGAATGAATAAATTACAAAATAAAACAGCCCTATTTATAAGCTAAACAAACTTGAAGATAAAGGTAAATAAACTAGACTTCCCTAAACCTATTAGAACAAGAAATAAACTAATTCAAACTTAATCGACTTATTATTTTGAATTCATACTTATCCATAAGCCAACAAGGATTAATTATCCTTGTTGGTAGTCTCCGGTACTTGATTCACACTAGACCCGATCGACTTGACATATTCAGTGGGCGTGTTAAGTCGTTTCATGCAAGAACCAAAAATAAATCATATGAAGCTTCTCAAACAAATATTGCGATATGTGAGGGGAATTGTAGATAAGGGGCTAATATACAAGAAAGGTGACGATTTCAATTTAGTTGGATACTCTGATAGTAGTCATGCCACTGATCTAACTGATGGATGAAGCACGACATGAATGGCATTTTATTTTGGTACATCACTTGTTTCATGGAACTGTTAGTGCATGATGTCCCTAGGCTAGTATATATGTTGTTTGGACGTGTTTCGAGGTGTTTGGAGAGGTTTATAAGCGTTTTGGGCTTGTTTGGTTCTATCAGGCGATTAGGCAGTGATGTCCTGGCGATTAGATGGCTAATCGCATGATGTCCTGTCGATTAGATGGCTAATCGCATGTTATTACATGCGATTACGCTGTATTCGCATGAAATGTTCAGGCGATTAGGCCAATCGCCTGATCTGCTCTGTACGAGTACAAGGGGTATAAATAGGCCCGATCATTGCCCTAATCATTAGTTCTTGCCACACACACTCTCCAAACACCCTCACCTGGTCTGAAAGGTCTGGTTTGATCATTGTAAACACTCGAGCTCTGTTTAATGATAAAATCTTTATTCTTTTGACCCATTTGTGTGTGTTAATTACTCATATATCATTGTTTCTTGGTTGTTTTTGTTATTAGAACATATTTAGAGGATTCCGCACTCTGAATATAAACCTCGTGATTGTCGGGTGACCCGTTCGTCTATCCTACAAGTGGTATCAGAGTCGAGGATCTTATCACGAGCGTTTTGATAACAAAAACGAGTGAAAACAGGTGGGTTTTTGTGTGAAAGTTGTGATTTTTATTCAAAAACCTGTTTGAACTTTGAAACTTTGAGTTTTTCATAAAAAAAAACCCTTATTTTCAAATTCTTAGTGTGTTTTTATGGATGAAAACGTGTGTTTTTTATTAGGTTTTGTTCTAAAACTATTTTGGAAACTTTTCTAATAATTTGGGGATTAAACACATCGTCTTGGATCAGATTTTGAGGCAAAAATGGTAGTTTTTGAGCAAAAGTGAACTTGCAGATCAGATCAGGCGAGTAGGACACCCAATCACGTGAATAGTTCTGGTGATTAGCCCAATCGCGTGAATAGTTCTGGTGGTTAGCCCAATCACGTGAATAGTTCTGGTGATTAGCCCAATCGCGTGAATAGTACTAGTGATTAGCCCAATCGCGTGAATAGTACTAGTGATTAGCCTTGTAATCGCCTGAATAGTACTGGTGATTAGCCCAATCGCGTGAATAGTGCATGTGATTGGCTGCTAATCACGTGGTGTGACCCAATCTCCCCTAAAACCCTAATCGCTCAACTGTTCACTAGCAATTACACCAATCACGTGTAAAAACTAGTGATTAGGTCTGTAATCGCCTAAAAACACACAATTACATTCCCAATCGCCTATAACCTGTTGAAAGTGAAAATTTGACTAAGTATCAGACTATTAACGAACATAAACATATGGCAAACCCGTGGGGACATTTAAATCAACCAAGGCAACAATTTAACCAACAAATGAACAATCAAACAAACATACCGACGAACCCTTGGAAATTCTCAGCCGAGCGCAATGCGCAACGGATGCAACAAGCGCAAATGCAAGCGAATGTTGCCGGAACCAATCCGTGGGCGCTAGCGGCTCAACATCAGGCAATGAATACGAATCCGTGGGCACTCGCAGCTGTTGCAAATCAACAGACAAATCATCTGTCATCCGTTCTCTTAAGTGACTTAGAGACTGGTAGTTCGAATAGGGCACCAAAACTGCAATACATGTCCGACTACCACGGATGGAAGGGTAGATTTCAGACATACGTTGAGGGCATCGATGGTCTTGTATGGTCAGCAATTGAGATAGGGTACAGCAGGCCGATGGTTGAGAACTCAAATACTCCGATCTCACTGGAAGATATGACTGAAGATCAGAGGAAGAAGTACAACTACGAAAAGAAGGCGATGGCAGCATTAAAGCAAGCTCTTCCCAAAGACATACTCCATCAATTCGCACAGTGCACTACGTCACAGATGCTTTGATTAGCGCTTGCTGAACAGAACGAGGGAAATCTGAAGACTCGGAAGGTCAAAATGGATCAACTAAAGAAGGAGTTCGAGAACTTCAATGCTATTGGAATGAATCGCTGAGAGATATGACTAAAAGATACTACCACTTGATGTCCGAAATGTATCAGTATGGGGTCGTGTACACATCTGCAGACCTTGTGGAAAGATTTGCAGAGGTGCTACCTCCTCACTGGCATCAGTGGTTGGACATCCTGAAATCAAACAATGCATATCAGACACTCTCCATCAATGAGTTCATAACCGAGCTGGAGAATAAGGAGATAGAAGAGATCAGGAGGGCAAACAACGCGCTCATTCCATAGAATCCCAGTATCTACTACGGGAACCCTCATCAGGACGCCAGTGTGGGTGGATCCAAACCACAGACTGCTTTTGTGGTTAATCCTGATCCAATTTATGCCTTTGACAACTATGGTCCCCCAACTGATGTTCCTCCTCCAGTCTATCCCTTCGGACAAGGAAACCAGTATCCTGTGAATTATAATACTAACCAATTTGGTGTTAACCCTTTTTCTCATCTTGCAGCACCAGCTCAGGAAACTTCAAACTTTGGTGGACCTTCTTCATCAGGATTTGGTGGTGTCCCATCTACAAGTTATGGTGGATATGGAGGTGCGTCGACTTCAAGTCATGGTGGCTATCGGACCAATCCAGTCACAGAGCAGCTTAACACAACAGGTTTTGAGAAGGTGACGATAGAGTTAGCCCAAGAACACATGGCTTTACTGTCAACCTTGGTCAACTCCTACAGTGGATTGGTTGCAGGACAGATCGGGAATCCTTATCTCATACAAGAGGATTACGCGCAGATCGATAAAGATGACATGGATCTGATAGACATCCAGTGGCATTTCGTAAGTGTGGAGAGAAGGGCAAAGGAGTATATGGACAGGACAGGGAGGAGAGATGTTCTGATTAACAACAACACTAAGTTTGGGTTTGATAAAACTAAGGTCACGTGCTACAACTGTGGCACCAAAGGGCATTTTGCAAGAGAATGTGACCGACCGAAGCAGCAAGGGCATCAGAATCCCTTCAACAACAACAGAGGCAATCAGAATCAGAGGCAACAAGCTCAGACACAACCTAACCCAAATACTGAATGAGCTCTTGTCCCAGTGAACAACCAGAACCAGAACCAAAGGCCTCCTACAAACAACAATCAAGGACAAGCCCTGGTAATTCAAGCTGATGAAGGTTTCAACTGGAACCATCTAATCACTGGAGAAGAAGCTCCCCAGGGTGGTGCAGCATGTTTTGCCCAACAAACTGTGACTCTAAGTGTGATTCTGATATGGGGGAAGACTTGGAAGATTTGTTAGCTGAAACAGACGCATTGATCAGCAAAAGATCGTTTCTTGTGGATGCTGACTGTACAAAGAACAACTTTGGCGAATTCTTTGGAGCTAAGAAGACTGCAGCTCATTATGCTTTGATGGCTATTACAGAATCGTCAAACAAGGTAAGTTCTTCCTCCAATTCTAAAATAGAGTGTGTAGAATGTGGCAAGCTGAAGTACAGAATTGATGTCTTATCAGACGAAATTCTGAACTTCAAAGCTGAATTAAGTCAATGCCAACGGAGTAATGATATTTTGAGAGCTAATGAAAAGGCACTCAAAATCACCATTGAAACTCTGAACACCTCCTGAAGCTGTCAAACTTGGTGAGAAAGCTGATGATATCAGTGTTTATGACACAGACTCATCGGATGATGAGCTTGATGAGCCTCCAAGGTAAGCACCGGTCAAGGTTCAAAATGTTCCTCTTGAAAACCATATCATTACTACTGAAACCTTGAGTGAACTTGAACCGAAAGTGCAAACCGAGGATGGCAGAAGGATTAAGGTGTTTTATAAACTTAAGGGGTCTGAAAAGGTATATGCTAATGAGGAAGTCCCTCTTAGATGTATCGCCCCTGGTCTAATTGCTAAAATCTGGCAAGAATCTGTCATTACCATTGAAAAGGAAACCTGGAATAAGAAGAAGGGTAAGGGTAAGGGTAGAAAGGACCAAGGTAATCAGTCAAATGAATACAACAAGAAAAATCAAAAGAAAAACACTGTTAATCCTCAAAGTCATGCTCAGAAGAAAAGTCCGAAGAAGCATGTCACTGAATTTGTTAGATCTACTAGAAATGAGATTAACGACGATCCTCATGTCTATGTGCAAAGAAAATGCCTTGAGGATCTGAAACACAAAAACTCATTTGCCAGTACATTTAATAGAAAGAACAAAAAGGAGAACAAGACCGAATCTCCTCGATTTGAAGAATATAGATCCTGTCATAAATGCAGGGAACGTGGGCATTTAGTTGTTGCGTGCCCTGAATTTAGACGAGAAAGGATCAAAGTGGAGGATGCTCCCAGTGCTAGCAAAACTAAACAACCTGTTTCCCTTAAACTTTCTAAAAAACAAAAGGGAAAGCAGATTTTTTATGACAACCGAAACAAAATTGCTATGAACCAAAAGCCAGTTGATGGCAGGGGTCCACAGTTGAGGGGGATCATTGTTCCCACAAAGGTTCAAGCAGCGCCTAAGCCACCAGCAAAGGCTGCAGCTAAACCACAGGGCAACCCTAAAACTGCTCCACGTACAGTTAAATCTGAAGTGGATCCGAAATCCGTTCCTCCTAAGGAATCTAAGGCTGGATCTTCTAGCCCCAAAGCAAAGAAGAAGCCCAAGCCAAAGAAACCGGAACAGGTTTGGAGACCCAAGTAACCGACCAAAATTGGAGAATCATCTGCTAATGATAACGCTGTCGGACCATCGGGAACAACACCAACTCCAAAAGAAAGATGGGTTGATTTTCCGACTTTAGATGAAGATGGTAGACCTAAGACCGTGAAGGCTTGGGTCCCCCTTAATCACTAAACCTTTGAATGTTTGTGCAGGGAGTTCCACAGGGCCTTATCAGCAGCCTATGGATTGTTGATAGTGGAGCTTCTGGGCACATGACAGGCAACTTATCCTTGCTTTTTGACATAAAGAATATCAACGGGGGTATGTTGCTTTGGCTGGTAATAAAGGGGGTTATATTACGAAAGAAGGCAGTACGAGTAATGGAATAGTAAGCTTTGAGAAGATAAGCTTTGTAAAACAAATAGACCACAACTTGCTGAGTGTCTCGTAGATATGTGATAAAAAGTTCACTGTGTTCTTTGATGACAATGCTTGCTTCATTCTGAAACCTGGATTCAAGATACCAAAAGAGTGGGTTATGATCTCGGCTCCCAGGACAACAACCTATACGTCCTGGATATGAGCAGAGCCTTGACAACAGAAGGTCAAGTCACTTGTTTTCTATCGAAAGCGACAGAAAAGGAATCTATCATGTGGCACAGATGTATGGGGAACATCCACCTGAGAAAAATGAACCACCTGGTTCAGAATCAACTGGTGGAAGGTGTTTCTGTTAAAAAGTTTCATCTAAACGACGTCTGTGTCTCATGCAAGAAAGGGAAGCATAAAAAGAAGTCTCACAAACCTAAGAAGACAAATTCAGTTAGTATACCTCTCGAACGTCTGCACATGGACCTTTTTGGCCCAGTCAATCGGAAGAGCAAGAACAGTGACTTATACTGCTTGGTAGTAACGGATGACTATTCAAGGTTTTCTTGGGTCGTGTGTATGAAGCACAAGAGTGAAACTTTTGAATACTTGAAGAATCTATTCACAAAATTGGAAAATCTATATCAGCTAAAGATCTGCAGGATTAGAAGCGATAACGGGACAGAATTCAAGAATCATGCTATGGAGTCGTTATGTGCAGAAAAGGGTATTCATCATGAATTTACAGCACCGTACACTCCTCAGCAAAATGGGGTTGCAGAAAGAAAGAATCAGACTCTTATTGAGGCAGCCAGGACAATGCTCGCAGACTTGAACTTGCCTGTGATCTTTTGGAACGAGGCAGTTCACTACGCGTGTTATACTCTAAATAGGGTACTAACGGTAAAGAAGCTTGGTAAGACTTCTTACGAGCTTCTGAACCGGAGGAAACCGAACTTAGAGTTTCTGGAACCTTTCGGAGCTCCATGCACCATGATACATCCCGATGGGAAGTTTGGTGCAAAGGCAGAAGAAGGTTTCTTTGTTGGCTACAGCACTCCCAATAAAAGAGTGTACAACAAAAGAACCAATTACGTTGAAGAGTGGCTTAATGTCAATGTTCAACGCTATACTACCAATGCACCTGGTGTTGGAGCTGATTGGTTGTTCGACTATAAGAGTTTGAGTTAAATGCCAATTTAGTCCCTGTGGTTTGTTAAAAATTGTCACTTTCATCCAAATCTTTTTTTTCGTCAATTTAGTCCCTGTGGTTTCATTTTTTTGTCATTTTAGTCCCTGTAGACTAACAATATTTGGATGAAAATGGCAATTTTTGACAAACCTCAGGGACTAAAATGACAAAAAAATGAAACCACGGGGACTAAATTGACGAAAAAAAAAGATTTGGATGAAAGTGGCAATTTTTGACAAACCTCAGGGACTAAATTGGCAATTAACTCTAAGAGTTTATTTGATTCTTTCAACGTGGATAATTTAGTAGATGATGCTGTTGCGTAAATGTATTACGAGTGTGAAAACGCAGCTAGCTCATCGCTAATGCGTCCAATCGTCGTCAATGCACCTGTGCCAGCAACATCTAATGCCTCTGCATCCACGGGTCCCCCTGGTAAAACCGCAGCAGCAGAAGTTGAGGAAGTTTTTCAGGAAGCGTCAGCCGAGGTTCTAGAATCTTCATCTTCAGACGACGATTTTGCAGAGTCTCGTGAAACACTTACTGAAGAACAAGCTGGAAATGGTGAATCTACCACTACAGCTCCAGTTATTCCAACAGGAAACAATCAAGCTGGTCCTTCATCTTCAGCAGCTCCAGGGATAGGTCTTAGGATCGATCTCTCAGGTTTTAATATGCAACCCGCTGCTCCCTCCAGTTCAAGCGCCGTAGATACAAATTTATCTCAAGGATTGGAAAACCTCAATCTGCATTCGGATGATCCAGTGCCGGCACATCCGGAATCTCGGATTCACGACACTCATCCGATGCAGAATGTGATTGGTGATCCGGCTAGTAGAGTCATGACTCGTAGTCAGCTCAGAAATGCTAGTCCAAGTGACAATACAGGTACCTTAGCACTCTATTCGGAGATCAGGAAATCAGGTCATCAGAACGACTGGTCCTTCGCTCCTTATGTGTCTCAAACAGAACCAAGAACGGTGCAAGAGGCATTGAGAGAAGAACCATGGATTGAAGCAATGCAAGCAGAGCTTCAGCAGTTCCAAAAGCTTGGAGTGTGGGACTTAGTTGACTTACCTCCAGGCTCAAAGAAGATTGGAACAAAGTGGGTCTATAAGTGTAAACGGGATGACCGCGGGGTGATTATCAGAAACAAGGCTCGATTAGTTGTCCTCGGCTTCCATCAAATCGAAGGAATAGATTACAACGAAGTATACGCTCCAGTTGCGCGCCTTGAAGCTATCCGGATGTTCTTAGCTTACGCTTCGTACAAACGGTTTAAGGTGTATCAAATGGACGTGAAAAGTGCTTTTCTGTATGGTATCGTGAAGGAAGAGGTGTATGTTGCTCAGCCACCGAGTTTTGAGGATCCGCTTCATCGCGAAAAAGTTTACAAATGGAACAAAGCGTTGTACGGACTCCATCAAGCTCCGCGTGAATGGTATCAAATGCTTAGCAACTATCTTATATCCAACGGGTTCAAACGTGGACTTGTGGAATGCACCTTATTCACCAAGGAAAAGGGTGGTGACTGTCTTCTCGTACAAGTTTATGTTGATGATATTATTTTTGGGTCTACTAATGATGAAATGTGCAGGGAATTTGAAAAGCTTATGCAGGACAAATTCGAGATGAGCTCGATGGGGGAGATGCAATTCTTCCTGGGTCTACAAGTAGAACAACAAGAGTCGGGGATTTTCATCCACCAGACAAAATACGTTGCTGACATCTTGAGCCGGTTCCAGATGGAAGACTCTACTTCAGTAGGCACCCCAATTCAGACCAATCACGGGATTGGTCCTGACGAGAAAGGACAAGCCGTTGATCCTTTTCTTTATCGAGCAATGATTGGCTCACTAATGTTCCTCACTGCATCAAGACCTGACATAATGTTCGCGACATGTCTACTATCAAGATACCAGTCAAGGCCGAAACAGTCCCACCTGGTTGCTGTGAAGAGGATCTTACGTTATCTAAAGGGTTGTCCGACCAAAGGTCTATGGTACCCTAATGACGATAAGTTTGACCTCATCGCTTTTAGTGATGCTGACTATGGCGGATGCAAGAAAGACTTAAAATCCACATCGGCTGGATGCCAGTTTTTGGGACCAAGACTAGTCTCGTGGCAGTGCAAGAAGCAAGCCTCGGTAGCCTTATCCACCTGTGAGTCGGAATATGTAGCGGCATCTAGCTGCTGCTCCCAGGTTCTTTGGATACAGCAACAAATGAGAGACTACGGTTTGAAATTTCTTAATACTCCCATTCACTGTGACAATGAGTCCGCTATAGCTCTTGCTAAAGACTCAGTTAACCATTCCAAGGCGTAACATATCTTGGTTAAGTATCATTTCATACGGATTACCAATGTGCCGATTTATTCACCAAAGCTTTTGACAGTCCTCATTTTGAGTACCTGTTAATCTTAAACGGCATTAAAGTAAAGCAGGATTAGATCCTCATCGGTAATCGTTTTTGTAAATATTTTTCTTCAAAAAAAAAAAAATCAGAAAAATCCAAAAATATTGTCTTTTCCCAAATTTTTAGATTTTTAGGGGGAGAAAATTCAGAAAAATACAAAAACATCAGAAAATGCAAAAATTCAAAAAAATGAGAAAATCCCAAAATCAAATTTTTTTTTTGAAATATTGCAAAAATGAGTTTCTTTGGTGAAATAGGGAAGATGATATTAACCCATCAGTTCGACTGTGTGGACTCTTATCATCTTAAAAATATTGGAACTGATAAGTAGCCTGTACAATGATGTGTCGGTAGGCTCAAAATCATTTCCAAGTTCGGCACGGTGATATAAACCTAAATCAACTGAAACAGGTGTGGATCAACGTGCGTTGGCATATGGTCTTGGTACCGAAATTTCGTTTGATAGCATGCCAAAATCCGAAGTTTCGTGGTCTTTAAGAGGTTGGTACATCCGGGGTGAACTAGACGTCTCTCAGAATAAAAAGGAGTGGCACATGTGTCGTACGTTGGGTTCAGAGCCTACAACTGAGAGACCTCTATGTCGTTTCCTAAAAAAAACAAAAAAAACAAAAAAAATAGAATAAATTCTGATCAGGAGACGTCCAGGAATCCTAAAAGAGCAAAAAGATTCATAAATGCCAAAACCCTATTCTCAAAGAGAATTCGCTCAAAGGTATCAAATCATATACCTATAGCATCGTACCGTGAAAAATCAAAAATACGGTATTTGACTTGAACCCTGGTCTGGATCTCACTGGTCTCTCTGTTGCAGCGTTCTTGCAGACCTGATCACCACTGAGTCCATTTCTTGTAAAATACGGATGACAACAGCTTACTCACCGGTTACGAGGAAGCTTTGTGCATGACTTGATACGGGAATGTGTCGCGTGGTGGGGAACACCTTGTACTTTCCATCCTACCCGATTCTAGTAACGTTTAATGGGTTGTTTACTCGTGTTTAACCCTCAAGTACTCGGTTGCACTGAATGGATGATGATCAAGACTTGTTAGAAGAACCGAACACACCCGAGCACTCGTCAAGCTTCCGCATTTGAAGTTCCCGATTAAAACGCAGGCCTAGTACATGTTTTTTTTTTTGTAAATCTAATTACAAAAATTTTGTTGAGACCTATAATGTAGAAATCATAATGGGTTGGATTTCACAGATATCAAAGTTTTAAATCGGGAGTGTTATTCATTAAGACCAAAGCCCGTAAGTTTTAAAGTTAATCGCGCATTTACGGGTTAGGGTCTTACAACTTACTACTGACAATTTATTATCCATTGAATTTGACCCTTTCGGTTTTACTGTGAAGGATCTCAAGACCAAGGCACACCTCCTCCGATGCAATAGCTCGGGAGATCTATACCCATTGACTGCACCGCTGCCTTCCAACACCACTTCTACTGCTTTTGTGGCCACCATTCAAGAACGTTAGCATCAACGCCTTGGGCACACGAGCTTCTCCACTTTGCCTTCTTTACCTTTATCTGTTTCTAGTTCATCTAATAAACATGACAAAACATTATGTCAAGCTTGTGTTTTTGGTAAAAGTGTGCGTTTGCCATTTTCTGATTCTTGTAATCGTACTTATTTACCATTTGATATCATCCACAGTGATCTTTGAACATCTCCTGTGCCAAAACCATGTGCTTAAACAATAGTTTATCTAAAAAATATGTGCTAAAACCATATGCATTAAACCCTATGCTTAACCCATGGTTTATCTCAAACCAATATGCACCCATGGTTTTCCACTGAGCCTTTGCCTATGAATACCCCATTTTTAGGCAAAGGAAATCCAAACATTCCAGTGCCACTGGTCAGCACCGCAACCCACACTCTGTTCTTGTCGTGTTCTACCATCCATTTAATGTACATCGGTATCTATAACGGTTAATTATTAACCACTCAGATATATCTATTTCATTGGTAGATTAATTATTTCATGTTTATATGTTTTGTAACTACATTTATTAATTATTAATTTAATTAATAATAAATATATCAAACCAGTTTTGATAAAAAGTAAAGTTAAGACCATTGAATCCTAACAGTATCACTTCGTGGTTTCATAACCTGCTTAAGCATACCATTCCTTGCAACCCTAAGATAACACACCATGTTCTTTTATGATAGGATACTGGTGCAAGCATCCTAGAACATCATCCGTATATGATGTCAATTATATTTGTTTCCTTTCCTTTCAGGAACTACTCGGTCTGAAGCCTAACGTTCTTGTCCTTTTCTTTGAGAAGTAGGAATCATGCCTATCCTAAGATACCACCATCAACCTTCGATCGATATGGTAAATTTCAAGCCCACTACACATGATCTTATATGCATACCTAAATAGTAAATACCGGGGAAGACGTTACCAAACTTGTTAGTCGATGGTGGTTCCCAATTCATGCCAAACATATCGAAAAACCGAAGTGTAAACACATTAAGGGTATGTTTGGCAAAACTAGCTGGTGGCTGGTAGTTGTTAGCTGGAAGCTGTAGCTTTTTAAATATATTTTAGTGTTTGGCAGAGTAGCTGAAGCTTTTAATAAAATGTATAAAATAACCAAAATTGGCATAATTAAAAGCTTGTAGGAAGGTTTTTATTTATTTTTATAATAATGGGTATTTGTTTCATTTACTCATTAAAAGCTTATAGCTAGTAGAAGTTTTTTCTTAAACGCTAGTACTACTAGCTTTTTATTATAGAGTTTTTTCTGCTATCCTAAAAGCTTCAAGTCCTTTCAACCAAACAAGGCTTTTTATTATGAGTTTTTTTTTAAAGCTTAAAGCTCTTAAAAGCTTTTAAAAGCTTTTTACCAAACATACCTTAAATGGTGAATAGTATAGGGACTGAAATTTTACTTTTCTTGATTGTATGCATTTTCTATGTACACGTGTAAATTACTAATAGGAGTGACGGAGCTGAGTTGTTATTGATAAAGTATTATTTTTTGTTAATAATATTGATATAATCTTATGTAGTAACTGGTATGATAGAATGAAAAGGGGAATTGAATGGACCATTACAACATAATGAAAAATAGTGTGTTTGATTTAGAGATGACAATGGGTCGGGTTTGGGACGGGTTTAGAAAATCCTAACCCCATACCCGATTAGGTATGCTTGTCCCAAACCTGTCCCAAAACCCGTCGGGTTTGTATCGGGTAATTACCCGTCGAGTATCGGGTATACCCGTGGGTTTTGGGTAAACCCGTTAATTTTTTAAACTTATCCATTGGGTATATCTGGCTACTAACCAATACATTTAGCATTATCAAATATGTATGTAAATGATTACAATGTATAAATATAAAATAGTTAAATCATATAAAAACACTAAAAGACATAGAGAACATATATTAAACACAAATAATTGGTATTTTTTTGAAGAATATGACAATCTATATGAAAAATTAGATGTATTATGAATACATATTTTAAAAGATGTATAGGAAATTACATCGGGTATCTAATCGGGTAAACAGGTATACTTTATTGGGTAATCGGGTCGGGTAAATGGGTATATCATCAAATCCCAAATCCGTCCCAAACCCGCGAAAAAAATAAAAGCTAATCCCATACCCGGACCCATACCCGATTACCCGACCCCAAACCCGTCCCAAATGTGTCGGGTTTCGGGTTTACCCATCCGGTTCAGGTTTGATTGCCATTCCTAGTTTGATTGGTTAAAGGAATGTAATCACTCATTCCACAAGACATTCCATTCTCTCAAAATCATTCCATCCACCCCATATTTTTTTTTCTCATTTCATCTCTTATTCACCCTTTACTAACAACACCATAACCCACCACCATCGTAACCACACACCACCACCACCGCCGCCACCACCCACCATCGATGTGGCCACCACCACCGTCGTCACCACCCACCACTGTCATTGCCTCCACCCACTACCTTCACCCACCCACCACGACCACTACTCATGTAACACCCCAACCGATGGCGGAAACATCGGGATGTCACGTATTGATGATTGTTCAGTAGCTCATGGTGAATAATAAATTCCATTAAATAATTTAAATGAATTACATACAATTGTTCTAGAATTTGTACATCAAGTTGAATAAAACTATACACATATCTTCAAGTATCAATTCAAATCTTCAAGCAATTAGAACCTGAAACATGTTAAGTTGAAAATGTTTTGGGTCAACAAAAGTTGGTGAGAATTACATAGGTTTTTGATAATAAAATGAATAAAATGTTGTGCAATTCATGTGTCATGTCAATCTAGCCCATATGTGAGAACATACTAGAAATAAATCGAGTGCATAATCAACCCTGATGACTGTTATAAAATGATACATACCATACGCTCATGGTCCAATTGAATATGTTATGCGATAACAAACACCCACGTAACCTTTGTAGGAGGCACGTATCCGGGTGGGATTGTCAGTCCAATAGATCTATCAATGTATACCGTCGGCTTGTACGGAGTTAATGATTATGCTAGAATGGTGCTTACTCTAATCATGCTCAAGACATAATGCAACATAGAAAACACATAGACACGTTGATGATTGAACTGCAATGATAATGTTATAACATGTTTCACCCCAAAAATGGTGATAAATAAAAGGGGCTATGTAAAACTCACCTTGGTAAAATGTTATATCTGTTGAGAAATTTGGATAATTGTGTTGACCAAATGTATCAAGTATCACCCTATAATAAGGTAATAAATATGTCTAAGTCTACCAAGTTTACAAATGTATAAGTTGTAGGGCTACGAATTGGGGATAGATGCTTGTTTGATTATTATTAAAAATATTCGCCAATTGAGAGAAATTTAGTAAATAAATAACTAAAAATCTTTTTATGAAATTTAAATTTAAGATGGTCACAATAATATGTTTAAAGTATAAAAATAATTTTTATAAAATTATTTTCTTTAAAATAGATTATTAAATCTATTTATTACAAATTGTCAAAACTTAACTTTAATATTCAAAAATACTAAAATTAAAGAATTATTATTTTAAAAATCATATTTCTGTTCTAAATGTTTAAAAATAAATTGTATAAAATTTTGGTGCAAAAATACCAAAAATTGGATTTATTATGATTTAATTATGATTAAAACTAACAAAAATTGATTAAAAATAATATATAATTGATTTTTCTGAATTAAAAATTATTTCAGTAAAGCTTATCATTGTATAAACATGGGATATTTTTTGTAGAATTTAATAAAGTTGTTTTGATATTTTAATGGATTTTTATAAATATAATAGTATAAAATTGATTTAATTATTATAAATATTAAATAAATGAATTTTAGAAAAATAAAAATTGTAAATAAAACTTTTAACTCAGATTTAATAAATATAATTTTTTTAGAATTTATAAAATAGTTATAATATTTAAAAATGAATTTATAAGATTAAAAGGTTTATTATATATAATAAAGCTTTGTTTGTTAAAAGAATAAAAAGAAGCAAAAATAAGGCAGTAGCCGGGACTCGAACCCGGGTACTCAGGGTTGCAGACCATGATCACAACCACTTGGCCTAGGCCAGTGGTTGTGATGAATCCCGATTAAAATTAAATAAATACACAGAAACAGATTCAGTTTATCCCCAAATTATTAACACGAACCCTAGCTTTAACAATTGATCAAATCAGACATTGTAAACCCGATTAAAGTTAGGGCTTTTGCTGTTTGATTGCCGACTAATAAAACCCACAAAAACAATTAGACTCACAGTGTTGAATCGTTGATGAAAGCCCGGTCAATGACAAAAGTCAACAACGTTCAAAAGCTTCAAGATCAGAGGTTAATTAATGGAAATTGGGGGTAGAGGGTGAGTATTCGGCGATGATAGGATGTGCAGAAGCCCTCAATTTATAGTGAAATGATTCGGTTGTTCGAAATGGTAATCATTGACCGAGTTTTAATGTTTGACGCGTTCTTGTTCAAATTGGTAAACATTAATTGTTAATTGAGGTGTATCTGAGTCATGATAGGCCGAAAATCACTAAAACTTACCATACTTGGGTGTTGATTGCTAGATCAAAGGAAAAGAGAAAAAAATTATAACGTTTGCTGCTGCTACTGTCTCGCGAACCAGCGAAAAGAAAGGAAAGCAACGAGATTGAGTATTTATATAATATAGGTTGAAGTGAAATCAGTAATTAGTCTTGGCTCAAGTGGTTGTGGCATGTGTGTTGTATGGAGGTTGTCCGGGTTCGATACCCGGCTTAGGCAATATATTTTTTTGATTAAAATGGAATAAGGGAGGTGGGTTGGGCCGGGTCTTGTACTGGGCTGCTTGTTTGTGTGGGCTACAACAATCAAGGGAAAAGGGAGGGGTTTGGGCTTGGTATACAACTGATGGGCTTACAGAATTTAAAAGGAGTGGGCTGGATGGTTAATAAAGCTGATTTTTTTTTTTAGACTAATAATTATTATTATTATTATTATATATATATGTATATATATATATAAGTTGTGTGATCGTGAAATAAAACTTAGGCACATTGTGAATGATAGAAGAAAATTAATATTAAAATTTGAAAAATTTTTGCGATGTTACAGTCTCCCCTACTTTTAGGAACTTCGTCCCGAAGTTATGAGAAACACTAGGGTTGCAATTGGTTAACTTCCGGAAACCTTGATAAAATTTCACACTACCTTAACGTACCTGTAAATTCATGATTACGTTCCGGACCGTAATTACCAATTTACCTTACATTAGGGTTTTGCGTCCTTTTATGATTTTACCGATTGTTGAGCAGGTCTGTTAGTCTCCACCAGTCGTTGAGCAGGTGGTAGGGCCTCTCCCGACTGTTGGAAAGACATGATAACCTCTACCAATCGCTAAGTAGGTTGTTTGGTAGTCAACTAACTGTCGTACAAGTAAGCAAGTATGATCATAGATATAGCAATTAGTTCACGTTCAAACAAGCATGCACACAGATGTTATAATAATACTCGAATTTATTACTTGAAAATAAAAATGTCGATACATTGAATTTAAATAGATATTATTCAAATGGTAGGGTTTGCTGTTAAGTAGTTGGAGGGTCTCAAGCGGGATTATTTGGAACATCAAGAGCGTCGGTAGCAGGGATTCGACAAGCATCTGCAAGATGCCCATATTTTTGACAATTGGTGCACTGTCGGCAGGGTACTTGAGTTGGATGGTGATACTGGCAGGTGTCACACTTAGGTAGGTTCCCATTGTATTGTTTCTTGGTGGGTGGGGCAGTGGTGTCTATTGCAAAATTCCTGACCTTGTTCTTCCCGTTGGTTGAGGCCTCAGTTTTGATATCAACGGCAGGTTGGGGAGTATCCTTTTTCTTTTCCCCTTTACGAGTCAGGGTTCCTGCCTTCACATGGTTATCTGTTAGGGTGGCAGCCAAACGCTTTGCTTCCTCCAATGTAGCAGGGTTCCTTCCCCACACCGTGTCTTGAATCTGCATCGGTAAGCCACCAATGTATTTTTCGATCGCAACGGGCAAAGGGGTGACTTTGTGGGGTAGCAGTAAGCTAAGTTCGTGAAAACGAGTGTTGTAAGCGAGGTTTTCCCCACTGTCTTGAGCAAGATCATGAAATTCATCTTCCAGCTTCTTAATTTCATTACGAGGACAGAACTCTGCCTTCATAATGTCTTTAGCTTGATCCCAGGTTAAGGCTAGTGCAGCTTCGGCTCCGCGAGTGCGTTTTTCTTCATTCCACCAAGTGAGTGCTCGCTTATGAAGAACACTCATGGCATAACGGACCTTAAAGTTGTCGGGGCATTCACTGTTAATGAAGGTATTTTCAATGCCCTCAAACCATTGTAGGAGTCTTGAAGCTCCTTCTTCTCCACTGAATTTTGGGGGATTGCAAGAATTAAAGTGCTTAAGGGTACAGGCTGGAAGTCCATTCCCGTTGTGGTGTCCATTTCCATTTCCATTCCCATTCCCGTTACCGTTCCCATTGCCGTTCAACTGGATGACTTGAGCTAGTAAATTGGGAACCAGAGTTGCGATTTGCTGCGCCATTTGTTGAGAAATGATTGCAGCCAGTTGGGCATCGACACCATTGTTGTTGTTGTTGTTGTGGTTAGTATCGTGGTTGTGGTTGTGATTGCTACTTCCTTCATCATGATTTTCACCACTGTTAAGACGAGCACTGCGACGTGGAGGCATGATCTGTAAGAGACACAGTGAAATGAATGAGATTATATAAGGAGTGTAATCATTTATTCATTAAAACGAATAAACGAAAACGTTGACTTATCAAAGATTCTGAATTCTAATAACATATGAAGACATGCTTTAGCCTATAAGTGAACACTCATCCCGAGAATTCCCAGGTAGGCATCCGGGTCCCTCGTCTGATTGGGATATATGCGCAATGCCAGCCTAGACAGAAGACTCAGAATACAGGCGTTCACCCTTCCAGATTGCACGTGTTCGTTATTAAAATCTAGAACTTCGACGAGATCTCAAGGTAGTTCAGGTTAAACCTGAGGATTTTGTCCTATTAGTCTAAGAGTAGATCCACTGATGGAGAGCAACCTTCTTGTAGGAATGAAAGTAGGGATAAGAAATAGGAGGGAGATAGAGAATAGCAAGTAAAAGAAGCAAGTACTGGTTAAATCCTATGGTTATAGACTAGATTATTTTTCTAATAACCTAATTCCCTATAACCATGGCTCTGATACCAATCTGTAACACCCCAACCGATGGCGGAAACATCGGGATGTCACGTATTGATGATTGTTCAGTAGCTCATGGTGAATAATAAATTCCATTAAATAATTTAAATGAATTACATACAATTGTTCTAGAATTTGTACATCAAGTTGAATAAAACTATACACATATCTTCAAGTATCAATTCAAATCTTCAAGCAATTAGAACCTGAAACATGTTAAGTTGAAAATGTTTTGGGTCAACAAAAGTTGGTGAGAATTACATAGGTTTTTGATAATAAAATGAATAAAATGTTGTGCAATTCATGTGTCATGTCAATCTAGCCCATATGTGAGAACATACTAGAAATAAATCGAGTGCATAATCAACCCTGATGACTGTTATAAAATGATACATACCATACGCTCATGGTCCAATTGAATATGTTATGCGATAACAAACACCCACGTAACCTTTGTAGGAGGCACGTATCCGGGTGGGATTGTCAGTCCAATAGATCTATCAATGTATACCGTCGGCTTGTACGGAGTTAATGATTATGCTAGAATGGTGCTTACTCTAATCATGCTCAAGACATAATGCAACATAGAAAACACATAGACACATTGATGATTGAATTGCAATGATAATGTTATAACATGTTTCACCCCAAAAATGGTGGTAAATAAAAGGGGCTATGTAAAACTCACCTTGGTAAAATGTTATATCTGTTGAGAAATTTGGATAATTGTGTTGACCAAATGTATCAAGTATCACCCTATAATAAGGTAATAAATATGTCTAAGTCTACCAAGTTTACAAATGTATAAGTTGTAGGGCTACGAATTGGGGATAGATGCTTGTTTGATTATTATTAAAAATATTCACCAATTGAGAGAAATTTAGTAAATAAATAACTAAAAATCTTTTTATGAAATTTAAATTTAAGATGGTCACAATAATATGTTTAAAGTATAAAAATAATTTTTATAAAATTATTTTCTTTAAAATAGATTATTAAATCTATTTATTACAAATTGTCAAAACTTAACTTTAATATTCAAAAATACTAAAATTAAAGAATTATTATTTTAAAAATCATATTTCTGTTCTAAATGTTTAAAAATAAATTGTATAAAATTTTGGTGCAAAAATACCAAAAATTGGATTTATTATGATTTAATTATGATTAAAACTAACAAAAATTGATTAAAAATAATATATAATTGATTTTTCTGAATTAAAAATTATTTCAGTAAAGCTTATCATTGTATAAACATGGGATATTTTTTGTAGAATTTAATAAAGTTGTTTTGATATTTTAATGGATTTTTATAAATATAATAGTATAAAATTGATTTAATTATTATAAATATTAAATAAATGAATTTTAGAAAAATAAAAATTGTAAATAAAACTTTTAACTCAGATTTAATAAATATAATTTTTTTAGAATTTATAAAATAGTTATAATATTTAAAAATGAATTTATAAGATTAAAAGGTTTAATATATATAATAAAGCTTTGTTTGTTAAAAGAATAAAAAGAAGCAAAAATAAGGCAGTAGCCGGGACTCGAACCCGGGTACTCAGGGTTGCAGACCATGATCACAACCACTTGGCCTAGGCCAGTGGTTGTGATGAATCCCGATTAAAATTAAATAAATACACAGAAGCAGATTCAGTTTATCCCCAAATTATTAACACGAACCCTAGCTTTAACAATTGATCAAATCAGACATTGTAAACCCGATTAAAGTTAGGGCTTTTGCTGTTTGATTGCCGACTAATAAAACCCACAAAAACAATTAGACTCACAGTGTTGAATCGTTGATGAAAGCCCGGTCAATGACAAAAGTCAACAACGTTCAAAAGCTTCAAGATCATAGGTTAATTAATGGAAATTGGGGGTAGAGGGTGAGTATTCGGCGATGATAGGATGTGCAGAAGCCCTCAATTTATAGTGAAATGATTCGGTTGTTCGAAATGGTAATCATTGACCGAGTTTTAATGTTTGACGCGTTCTTGTTCAAATTGGTAAACATTAATTGTTAATTGAGGTGTATCTGAGTCATGATAGGCCGAAAATCACTAAAACTTACCATACTTGGGTGTTGATTGCTAGATCAAAGGAAAAGAGAAAAAAATTATAACGTTTGCTGCTGCTGCTACTGTCTCGCGAACCAGGGAAAAGAAAGGAAAGCGACGAGATTGAGTATTTATATAATATAGGTTGAAGTGAAATCAGTAATTAGTCTTGGCTCAAGTGGTTGTGGCATGTGTGTTGTATGGAGGTTGTCCGGGTTCGATACCCGGCTTAGGCAATATATTTTTTTGATTAAAATGGAATAAGGAAGGTGGGTTGGGCCGGGTCTTGTACTGGGCTGCTTGTTTCTGTGGGCTACAACAATCAAGGGAAAAGGGAGGGGTTTGGGCTTGGTATACAACTGATGGGCTTACATAATTTAAAAGGAGTGGGCTGGATGGTTAATAAAGCTGATTTTTTTTTAGACTAATAATTATTATTATTATTATTATTATATATATATATGTATATATATATATAAGTTGTGTGATCGTGAAATAAAACTTAGGCACATTGTGAATGATAGAAGAAAATTAATATTAAAATTTGAAAAATTTTTGCGATGTTACAACTCACCATCGTCACCCACCCACCATCACCGCCATCCACCTCCACCCATCACTACCATTGCCACCACCCACCACCGTCATCGCCACCACCCACCAAAGCCGTCACCACAACCCACCACCGCCGTCACTACCAACCACCATGCTACCGCTACACACCACACACCACCACCTACCACCACCGCCACTATTTACCATCATCGTCCACCCACCATCACGGCCATCCACCTTCACTTTCCACCGTTGCCACCAACGTCGCCGCTACCGCCACATATCACCACCCACATCACTGCCACTAACCACCACCCACCACAACCACTCACCACCGATTTTATTCCTTCGTCTTTTCCTACCTATCCAACAATAAAAAGTAATGTTTTTTTTTTCATTTCTATATAGCAACCAAACAAGACATAGAATGGTAATGATCCATTACATTGTCTATTTCATTACCTCATCAATTCCATTACCCCATATCAAACAGACCCTTAGTTTTTGAATTTCTCCTATTTATTATTATTATTATTATTATTATTATTATTATTATTATTATTATTATTATTATTATTATTATTATTATTATTATTATTATACAGCTTAGTTATAAGTCGATGTCACTAAGAGTTTAGTAAGAAAAAATGTTTTCTTTAATTCATAATTTTAGTTGGGAAGTGAATGTCACCAGTTTATTATACAAGAAATGTTTTATTTTAATGTGACTAGTACATTAGTAAGAGAAGTTAGTAGTGAAGAACTAATTAAAAAATTAGGCTCCAAGAAATGTAAATTGTTGGAAGATAATAATATTATATGTGATATCGGGCCGTAATCATGAACTTGAATTTTATGGAATGGAATTAGCGGTGGTAGGAGAAACTTACTATTTTTTTGTTCTAATTTTCTTAATTACGATCGTGAGTGAAGGAGAGAGAAAATATTTGGTGAAAGCACTCTTCACCTCTATATATTGAAAATATACTGTTCACCCATATATATATTTTAATATTTTTGTAAGTGGTTGTGAGTAAGGAGAGAGAAAATAGAATGATAAAAGTATGAAAAAATATTATTATTTTAATTAGGAGAGAAAATATTTAAGGGTGAAGTAGTGATTTTTAGTGTAATTTGATGAAGAAGATTTGATGAATGTGTTGTGAATGCTCTAACATATTGTTATTATAATCGCGTTTGTGAAAAATAAATAAATAAATAAATAACTGCAGTTTCATTAAAATGGCATTATTGACATAGGGTTTTTTTTTTTTTTTTCACGCAACAAATTCATGTGAACTATCAATACTACTCTAACTTCTAAAATCGGATAAATATGACAGGTGACCTTCAAGAGGGTTAAAGACGGAAAGCTAGTAGAAGTCATATTCGAACCAAAGACTTATGTTAGAAGGACTCAAACGCCTATTGCCGCTATCTGCTTGAAAATTTGGAGAATATATGTCCTACTTTTACATCATATTTTGTATATTTCAGGCGTGAATTTGGATCCCGATTCTCTATGGGCAGTGGTGAATTTAGAAGAAAAATTCAGGGGGTGACATAATTTTTTTGACCAAGCTAGGAATATAGGGGTGTACAAAAAGCTCGCAACTTGAAGTTCGCTCGAAATTCGTTTAAAAAAAGCTTGAAAAAGCTCAGATAACTTAGGATTGTTAAGTTATATATAGATTGTTAGATGGGATAAATTTCCTAATTGATACATTTTCTTGTCTTGGAGCTATTTTTTTGGTTGAATTTTTTAATGAGATATTATTTATTATTATTTTTTTTTGTTGTTTTTGTAAAGCGCGATCGAAAGATTATTTTCAGATAATATGAGTTAAAGTTTTCCAGAACTAAGAATACATAATGTAAGTTACATTACAATTTTTTTGCAACTAAGTTTATAATATAATATAATATAGTGTGTTTGTATACGTAACTATTACGGGAAAATCATCAAAATAGCCCGTTGACCAAGTGGTTTATGAAAATGGTCCCCTCCTGTCTCTTTGGAGAGACGAGTCACACCTTCCAAGACGTCTCAGACGTCTCCTGATACGTCTCCCACTCCAACCAATAACTCACCGTCACGTCAGCACCCACTCTCTCTCTCTCCTTCTCTCGTTATTAAGTATCTGTCTCTCTCTCTCCTTCTCACCTTCCAAGACGTCTCCTCTCACCTTTCAAGACGTCTCCTCTCTCTCTCTCCTCCTAATAACGATGCAGTCTAACAAACCCATAAATAACCCATTCATCTTACATGTTCATGGTAGTTTTGACTACAGAGCTCACATAAACAAGAAGTCAAAATCGAAATAAGAAGCAAGACAGAAATTAGACAGACACAAGAAAAAACTCAAAATTGAGCAACAAAAACTATAACCCCACTTCTAAGCTGTCTCCGGAGTCGTGTCCGGAGACGTCTCAGAGACGTCGCCGGCGACGTCACCGGATACGTCTCAGAGATGTTGACGATGGACTAGAGAGACGGAGAGACGTCACCGTTCACCGGAGACGCCTGAGAGACAATGACGGGTATTAGTAGGGGTGTAAACGAGCCGAGCCGAGCCCGAGCCTGACTGGGCTCGAGCTCGGCTCGTTATGGTTTTATGAAGCTCGAGCTCGGCTTGGTTCGAGCCTACAATCTTGAGCTCGAGCTCGGCTCGCTAGCAAAATCAAAAGCTCGAGCTCGGCTCGGCTCTAGGTAATTTGAGAACAATCTCAAACGAGCTCAAAGCTCGGCTCGAGATCGCAAAAGCTCGGCTCGCGAGTGTTATTAAATGGGCCTATGAAATAAGGACTTGGGCTTTAGAGATGTGGGCTATAAATTATAAGAGATATATAAATAACTTATAATTATGTTTGGGCTCGTTTAGGCTCGCGAGCCCAATCGAGCTTTGTATTCTGGGCTCGAGCTTGGGCTCGATAACTAAACGAGCCATATTTCAGGCTTGGGCTCGAGCTCGGACTCGTTAAGGCTCGGCTCGTTCGGGCTTTTTATCGAGCCGATCCCGGGTAGCTCTCGAGCCGCTAGTGTCATTTACACCCCTAGGTATTAGTGATATTTCCGGCAAGATGACGGTGGTGAACAATGAATTTTATTGTTTAGGCCGGTGGTGAACGATGAATTTTATTGTTTATGAATATGTAATTCAAAAGACAGAGACGTCTTTAATATTTTAATTGATTGGCGAGACGTCTTTAATATTAAATTGAGTGGACCACTTCTCATATAATATTAAATTGAGTGGTGTTAAATTAAAACACAGAGACATCTCAGAACGTAATTGAGTGGTGCAGAGTGTGTGAATTAATATTATATTATTATTGATATTAAATAAATAAAAAAAATAATAAACGGACATGTGTCACTCAGTTGTTGGTTCATTTCTGAAGCCTCTCATGAGACGTCTGAGACGTCTTGGAAGATGTGACCCGTCTCTCTAAAAAGACAGGAGGGAGCTATTTTCGTAAACCACTTGGTCAACGGGCTATTTTGATGATTTTCCCGACTATTGTGTATCAAAATTCAGAAGTTGTAAAATAATATGAAGTGTTAAAAAAGAAAATTAAAATAAAGTAAACGTCATATTCATGTTCATGTTGACCAAATAATGAATATCAGAAGTCATTCGTCTTCGTTCAATTGCACGCTGAGTAGTAGTTTCTTCAACAGCGAGGTCGATCAGGTAACGATCATCTCTGAGGTGAGTTATCATGACTCGGATCATACATGCTATTGCAAATGTTATGATTTAAGTAGCTCGGTTATTTTTGTATGTATCATGTCGTCTGGTTTGGTTTTAAAATTATCGATATTTATTGAACTTGAAAACTATATATATTATGCAAAGTAAGTGAAATAGTTAAGATTTATCTTGTAGATTTGTATCAAGTATCATTTATGAAGTTCAATTACCTAAAGCACTAATTTTGAGAAACATAGGCTTTTTATTTGATTGATCACACCCCGAAACGAATTTGAAAGTTTATAAAATTGTATTGCTCTAAACGAGGGTAATGGAAAAAAAGAAATTGGATTTTAATAATCACAACTTTGACCTATTAGTCTAGATTTATCCTAACTTAGGAAACGTTTATAAATAGTCCCAACTTTGAGCATTTCCTTCAGTGATCCTTTATCAACTGAAAGTTAACCCAGTTAGTTTTTGTTGACGTAGATGTTATAAAAGTTGGGATTAATAGAATCCGCCTTTCCTATAAATAAAACATGAATATTAATCTTTGAGATATAAATTGTTACTTGACAGTTGGAGAAAGAGGAGTTTCACTGCCAATCAAGATCATTCCTAGGAATCTGATAGAGTTATCATATCAGGAGATAACCATGGCTGATGCTCTAGGTCTTCGTGTAAAGCAATTAATTAAGCACTGTAAGACAACTAATATCATGTTTGGTGGAAAAGGAGCAGTAGATTGCAAGAGAGTGATGACTGAATCGTTGGATGGTCTCATGAATCACCTCAGAGACATGATGGTGGGATATGACAGTGAGGAAGTTTTGTCTTTACTGAAAGAAATGGAAGACTTGGTGGCTAGTGACGCTTGGTATAGTGAAGTTTGGGGTAAGTATTTAGAAAGAAGACTGGATAAGGTGATATTTATTTGTGAACAACTCTGCAACATCAGATATAGCTCACATGTAGAGGAAAATGAAGTTGTGGTGGGGTTTGATAATGAAGTAGATATACTACTTGATCAACTTACTAGAACTTATATAAGGCAGTTCCAGGTTGTATCAATTACAGGAATGGCTGGGCTTGGAAAGACGACTTTGGCAAGAAAATTATACAACCATGAATTAGTTAAGTATGAATTCGACTTTCGAGCATGGACTTGTGTTTCTCAAGTATATCGAAAGAAGGATTTGTTACTCAACATATTAGTCTCGTTTATTGATAATCTTACAGACGAAATTTACAAAGTGAGTGAGCAACATATGGGGGAAAAGTTATATAGAAAATTAAAGGGTCGTAAGTATCTGGTGGTCTTTGATGATATCTGGGATTGTAGGGTATGGAATGACCTGAAAATGTATTTTCCAGATGACAAAAATGGAAGCCGAGTTCTATTTACTAGTCGTGACATAGACATAAGTTCAAATTTAAAGCCAGCAAGACCTGCCCATGTATTACGGCTTCGTACATTCTGGGAAAGTTGGTGCATATTTGAGAAGAAGGTGTTTAGAACAGGGATATGCCCTGCTGGATTTCGGAGACTAGGATGGGTAATAAATAAAAAATGTGAAGGTTTGCCTCTTGCGATTGTCATAGCTTCAGGTCTACTGAAAAATAATCTTTTAGTCACCTGGTGGAAGCAGATTACTGCAAGTCTACACACATTTATGGTTAGTGATCCAAGTAAATACATAGAGTCGCTTGCTTTAAGCTACAACCATTTGCCTCCTCACTTAAGACCATGTTTTCTATTTTTTGGAGCATTTCCCGAGGACTACGAAGTACCAGTGACAAAGCTCATTTGGCTATGGATTGCTCAAGGATTCATACATGAAACCAGAAGTAGAATGTTGGAGGATGTTTTTGAAATATGTAGTGTCATATTCAGTCTTATATTCAAAAGTGTTTAAGTTATTCAGTATGATAATGTTACATTAGCTTTAATATGTTGCATGAGGATAAATGCAGGTTGTTGATGGGCTGATACAAGGACTCATGGATTATACAAGTGGACTACTCAAAGTGGGCTCAGGACTTGGAGAAGTAGATTAAGAAGGTCTGGGCTTATGACAATATAAGCCCAGTTATGTTTATGTGGCCCAGCTCTATATCAGTTCGTATTCAAGTTGTGGAGGAGATTCGTCCATGTCATCAATCCGGGTGGAATTCATCTTATCCGTCCATTCAATTAACACAAATACATTTCAACCGTTTGATTTGTGTTTTCTCATCAGTCTTTATACGTATGTATAAATAGGCTTCTCTCTCATCCATTCGAGAGATTAGCCATTTAGATCAGTCTCTCGTGTACTTTGTTCTCTCTCTAAAAGCTAGGGTTTGTAAGGATAATAACAGATTCATCTCGAATCTGTTATTGATTAGTTCCAGTTACAATCTAGATTGTAGATACTGAGTGTATTGTGAGAACATAGAGTGATCTTGTATTTGATTTCTTGATTCAGGGTGTAAACTGTTGTTTTGGTTTGGGATCTTAATAAAATCATTTTATACTTTGATATCATGTTATTTGACATGGTATCAGAGCCCTAGGTTTTAGTTTGGATTCTGATACTGATAGATCAAGGTTGTTCTTGATCTGTTCTGGCATTCTGGGTTTATTGACTTCTGCTGGTTGTGAGATTCAAGAACGACGAAGAGTTCGTTTGGATCTGTTCAGATCCTTCTGGATCTGAGGAGTTGCTGTTGCAGTTGGATTGGAGTTTTTTATTTTTGCTTCAATTGCCTCACATCTGTGTAACCCTAAGTGAAGGTTATACAGGTGTGAGTTGGAGAACCCTAACTTGGGCTTTACCCGGTGAGATCTTTCCATTCTTTACTGTTCTTTACTATTTTTAGGGTTGTTTAAGGAGTCGTTTGCCAGGACTGAGTTCCTGTTTTTAGCTTCTAGGGTTTGTCTAGATTTAAAAAGGCTCCCTCGTGAGGACCTGGGTCGGTACCCTTGAGGAACCGGCTATCTGGATCACCAGCGAGGCTTCGTCTTATTAGGGTTTTGTTGTTGATTTCTCTGCTGAGTGTTATTTGATTGTTTTGCTACGTGTTAATTGTATCTGTTGGTCTTTGTGATTGTTCTGATTATTTGATTGTGTTTCATTGAGAGTGTTACACTATGGCTGATGATGATGGACCACCCCAAGGGGGTGGAGGCCATGATCAGATTGTTGTAAATGAAACATTGATTAGTAAGCTTGACATTAGTGATCCATTGTATTTGCATGCATCTGATTCAAGTAATCTTACTATTACTTCAATAAAACTGAAAGGGTCAGAAAATTACTCTGTATGGGCTAACAGTCTAACACTTGCTTTACATGTTAAAAATAAGTGGGGATTTATAGATAAAACTTGTTTAAAATCTGAAACTGATCCTGTTTTGGCTAGGCAGTGGGATAGATGTAATTCAATTGTTCTGACATGGATTCTTAACTCTGTTAGTGAAGAGTTGTATATGGGTCATGTGTTTTCTAAACATGCTAGTGATGTGTGGTTTGAACTAAAAGAAACATATGATAAGGTTGATGGGTCGGTAGTATTTGATCTCTATCAGAAAATTAATCAATTTAGTCAAAATGGTATGCCTGTGTTTGAATATTACCATAAACTGAATATTATGTGGAAACAGTTAGATCAAATATTACAACTACCTGCTTGTACATGTAATGCTGCTAGGAAATTTAATAATTTCAGTAGCATGATTAAACTGATGCAATTTTTGATGGGTTTGGATGGTGTGTACCAAAGTGTTAGGACTAGTTTATTAATAAAAGACACCTTACCTAGTGTTAAAGAGGCATTTGCTATTGTTTCCAGGGAAGAATCCCATAGAAATTCTAGCAATGTTTCTAAGAAACGTCAAACAATTGGATTTGTTTCTAAATCAAATCAAACTGTTGATTTTTCAAAAAGAATAACTAAAAACTATAATCCTAGTCTCAAATGTACACATTGCAACAAAGTGGGACATTCAATTGATAAATGTTTTGAGTTAATTGGATATCCTCCATGGGCCAAACCCAGAGGGGGTCAGGCAAAAAGGGTAGTTGTTAATAATTCTTGTTCTGAAAAAGTTGATGTTCCTGTTACATCTTTAACTAGTGATCAATTGTCTAAACTGTTAAGTTTGATTTCAGATGAGACAGTTGATCCTCCTCAAAGTCACAATGTTTCAGGTAGTTTGTTTTCTCCTTTCTGTGCTAATGTATGTGCTAAACCTATATTTTGTTTTAATGTGGGTGGGAACAAACTAAAAATTGGATGGATAATAGACTCAGGGGCTAACCAACATATGGTTACAAGTGAACATGATTTGACTGATTATATTGATGTGTCTGATTTGAATATACAAGTAAAACATCCTAATGGTACTAATGCATTAGTAACTAAAATAGGTTCATTAAAATTAAATGATAAAGTTACTTTACATGATGTGTTTGTGGTACCTGATTATTGTGTGAATTTGATTTCTGTACACAAGTTAGTTAAGGATAATCACTTGTATGTTGGTTTTGATGAGAATAACTGTTACATTCAGGACTTATCAACCAAGAAAGTCCTGGTGACTGGTAATCAGTTAGAAGGTCTCTACTTCTGTGGTGGATCTTTTTTAAGTAATAAGGTTGGTATTACTAGTAAAGAGTATGAGTTATGGCATGGTAGGTTAGGACATCCTTCTGACATGGTTTTACAAAAATTAGAGGATGTTATAGGTGCCAAGATTACTAAGAAAGAAGACTTGCCTTGTGATGTGTGTCACAAGGCCAAGCAACATAGGGAACCCTTTCCCTTAAGTGACCATAAGACCTCTAATCTAGGTGAACTTATTCATCTTGATGTTTGGGGGCCTTATAGGGTTGCTAGTAAGGAGGGGTTTAGATATTTTCTCACAATTGTGGATGACTATTCAAGGGCTGTTTGGGTATGTTTGATGAAAAACAAAAGTGAAGTGTTTGAACATGTTCAAGATTTTATTAACATTTTAAAAACTCAGTTTTCTAAAATAGTTAAATGTCTTAGAAGTGATAATGGGTTAGAATTTATTAATAATCAAATGAATGGTTTGTGTAAATCATTAGGAATTATTCATCAAACTACATGTGCATATACCCCTCAACAGAATGGCATAGTTGAGAGAAAACATAGACATTTATTGAATGTCTCTAGGTGACGTGTGCGTAACTATACATATTTTACAATGGATTTTAACACACGTTTTGCTTTAATATTTATAAAAATGGTTTAGACCTTAATATTAAAACACACACAATAGGGCAAGTGTACCCTGTCATATATGTAGTAACGTACAGATAAGAACCAGATATCGATCCATGGACGCGCGCGGAGCAATTGTACTAAAACTCTGTCCCCGATTTACCAGTAGGAAAAGATAAGTTTGAGTTTTGTTTAAGACTAAATTAATTCTAAAACATGTAAATAACCTAACTATGACTCCAAATAGAAAATATAACTATATAAGCTATAATACGCCAATCCTAGCATGTCATCTATATAAGAAATAAAGGCGTGATCAACATTCCCATTTTCCGACAGTTAGTGTCCCTTTCGGGCATCCTAACATGACAACTATATGGAAAGCTAACGCGAATACACACGTTAGCCACCTCAAGTCGTTTATTAGCGCGCAGCTGATATGATCTCATGAGAATCTTTAAAGAAGGGTTAGTATCACCTTTCGGGAGTCCTCAACCGCACTAGCAAAGGAAAGCAATATCGAATACACAATACGACCACCGAGACTAGCATAAAGTAGAGCATTTCACAACCTATTCCATTTTACTAACTTTGAACACAAATCTACTAAGATCGCTATTTCTACCAAAATAACTAGCAAAGATCATTAACTGCGTCAAAGATTAGTAACAACACCATTAAGCTTTTTAAACTCTTTTACGTGCCGGTAAACATTAACCGTGTCAAAGATTAATAACAACACCATTAAGCTTTTTAAACTCTTTTACGTGCCGGTAAACATTTATAATCATTATTCGAGTGACTTTAACCAAACCAATACCCGGTTACAGTTTCATGGTGTAAACTTTATTAACAAGTTAACTAGTTTACTACCGGACGATTAAACGGACGGTTTTCTCAACAAGTAATCCGCCTAACACATTCGATAATCATCAAAGTCATCCGAACACAACTACAAATCTATCAACAACGAAACAAGGTTGCATTATGATCATCAAGATTCAAACATGAAACACGCCAAATTTATACAAAACTTGATTTCACGCAAATGATTGTTTTAACTACTGACTACTACTATTGTTCTTGCCCGTAGGCGTACGATTAACTAAAATAACATCAATGTAGCAAACAAAATCAGATCTGGATCTAAGAAAGCTTAAAGGATCAAACCATAAGATTGCTAAAGAGATGGATTGGATGATGAAGGATGGAACGGATGGATTCCCGAGCTTGTTCCACGCCTATGCAGCACTTCGTTAGCCCTGAAAATCGCCAGAAATCGCCCCCCAAAGGTCCAATATTGATCAGTGAGCTGAAATGGGGATTTTATAGCAGAGCAGAGATCTCGAGCGGCCGCGCGAAGCCTTGGAGCGGCCGCTCGCTTTATCACCAAGTGGACCAATTGCTGCAGACGTGACGTAGGCCTTCTGGAAGGTCCCCAGAAATATCTGGGAGGGGCGCGCGGCCGCGCGAAGGCTTGGAGCGGCCGCTCGAAGGGCCTGATGGCCCGTTTTCGCGCCGAACTCTTCGTTTTTTTCCTTCCTTGTGTTTCCGGGACATCGTTTAAGACCTGAAATCGTAAAGATACCCAAATAAGTACCAATTCCTATGTATGAGGTCAAAAACGTATGAAAAAAAGGAGTTAAACGGGGACTTTTATATGTGTAATTTAACGTATATCAAACCTCCCCACACTTGAACTTTGCTTGTCCTCAAGCAAACACTTAAACAGAAAATAACCGAAAAACTCGCCAAGTGGCAACAAAGGCGAAATATAGCCTGTACAGACGATAATAGACAAGCCAACAAAGATTTATACACAGGTGATAAGATAACTAAAAAGCAACGACTCACTTCCGATCTTACAAGCACGCTAACCCGTACACGACTCACAATGTTCACACACACTCGGTTTTATTTATGATACATACGTGTAATGTGTATGTGTAAATCGCTCCATTGCCAAGACAATGAATCGTGCAATATCATAAGCTTGTCAAAAGATCTAGTCTTCACCAACTAACGTGTGAAAAAAAAGCACAAATCAAGAGGTCTTTTACGGGTTGTAATGTTAGGCAAAGGTAAGGGTGCGGAATGGATATTTAAAGTGACAAATCGGCTAAAACTCGGCGGTTTATGTCTAAATAATATCAACCAACACAACTGTACAAAACAAACGCGAATATAGGCGATTTTTATTTTAAATCGAGCTAACTTATAATTCTTAACTTTAAAGCTCTAAAAACTGCTCGAATACTGCTAATTCTCCCTATTTTAGGGTGTTCTATTTTTCTGGATTTTTTTTTTTTTTTTTTTTTTTACATATATATATCTATGATATATATAATGAACTGAAACGGATTATATAATCGACAAACGGGTTCTAAACATATAACCCCGTACACGAACTATTTACAACATATAAACTAGTAGAACAATAACCTAAACCGAGTTTTAACACAAAAGGTTTAAAAGAAAAAGGTTATTTGGTTTAGTGGTGAAATGGTGTGGTAAATAAGAAAAAAAAACACGGGATTAGGTTCAACATGGTTAACTAGTGGATAATATATTGGTGCGGGAAACAGATAGAACGAAAAGAAAAGGCTAAATCAAAAGGGTATCCTAATTGCCTCAATCATGTTCGTACAATCTCACACGTATCTGGTCTAAACAAGTATACTAGTGACAAGTTCTAAACTGCACAAAACATCCGGCTCACTCGCAAGCATGTCAAAGAAATATAATATACTCTAAGGCTCAAACGCTCACGTAACCGGAGGGAAATGGGTGCAAGTGTACGAATATAACACGCTCGTATCTCATCTGTTTGTCGCGCCTTGAGTTGTCTTTATCAAAATTTAGTTAGGCTTGATGTTTATATGAGAATATATACATATATGTACTTTTAAAGTTTTTTTTTTTTTTTTTTTTTTTTTTTTAACATATATATATATATATATATACAAGAGGACAAACAAGATTATAATCCCTCCCCACACTTGAACTTCACATTGACCCCAATGTGACAATAGAAAGCGTTTATTAATTAGCTATCTATAGTGGGAAAAAGGAGAATAATACTCCCCTGGTATCGAAGAAACGCCCGGGTATTTGGACGGCATGAGCCCCGATAACGGTGCTCGCCAGTTCCCTGCAACATGAACATTCTTGACAAAACAAACTCATCAAATACACCCATTCATCGTCACACTTATTCAATCAAACCAAACATTAATGAAAATTAAAATGCGGAAAAGTAAATAGTTCAAGTACAAAAAACAAAATAAATCCATGGGTGCTTGCACCCATATACAGTACCAACAGAAATAACATAAACAAAATAGTACCATCTTACCAGCAATTTCTCAATCCTCGTCATCATGGCGAGTCCCTGATGATCCCGCTGCATCACCACCTCGCCTCCGCTTGTCCCCCGGATATCCCCACTGTGGGGGATTCCCAAAATTGTTTGGGAAACAAGCATGAAGTTCAGAGACAAGGTAGTCTAGGGTCGCCCCTTGATGCTGTAGGGACTCGCCGTGCTGGTATAGAGTGTCGCGCGTTTCTGTTCGGAACGCGCCAAACTCATCATAGAAGCTTTGAGGATGCTGGTAGTAGTACTGCTGCTGGTGAGGCAGTAGAGGCTCCTGCGGTGGTGGCATGTGCTCATGTGGCCGCTGTGGCTGCTGTGGCTGCTCTGGCTGCTCTGGCTGCTCTGGCCGCTGCTGGTCGGGAGGTGGCATGTGCACTGCTGGCAGCGGGTCCCAGATGGTATTATTTTTACCTTTTAGCCTTATTACCCCGCTTGCGTACTCGTGGACAATCCTCATGTGTCTGAGGACATCCATGTTCACCCACGAGTCTCCGGGAACTTTGGTCAGTCCCCTTCGCACATTCTTCAAAATGCCCATCCCCTTTGCGATTTTTGTCACGTACTCCCCCCCGTATATCATGCTCCCGGGTCTCATACCTGATGCTGTACTAAGAAAAGAAGCAACAAGTGCAGCAAGGTTAACTTGAACACCACTTACTAGAGCATATAGAAATAACAAATCAGGTGTGGGGCAGCCGGTTGAATCGTCCTTTTTGGCAGCAGCGGTCCCGCATAGGACCTTTTGAAAAACCCGCAGCAGTGGGTCAATGAGCTGGCTTGCTTTGGCACCTTGGGGGTTATACTGCTGCTCCCCCGTTAATTGTGCCCAAAAAGAGTCTCTCAGAACGTTGTCATTCGGGAATTTGTACATTAGTTCGTTGAAGCTCTCATCCTCAACTTCCTCGTCCGTGTAGATTCCTAAGTGGACACCAAGCTCAGCGACTGAGATGTCGCGCCACTCCCCGCACAGACGGAACTGTAACCCAAAGCGCCTACCGCTACTTTGGAAGTCCGGCTGGTCATGTTTTCGCGGCCTCTGGTAGTGCAATGTGGAGAAGAACTCGAGGGTGAGTTCCTCATAAACTGGTTCCTCTATTAGGAGCAGGTTCTCCATATGCCTGTCCATCATTTCCCGGAATCTTTCTTCTTGGTTGAGTTCAGCTAATGTATCAAAGCAAATCCTTCAAGCATAATACCATGGGTTTGAAGCGACTATCCACACAATCACAAGGCGCGAATCAAACCTGCAAAGACTAAAAACAAACTACAACAACAAGTTAAAATTAAACAACTTAACTACAAATTAAACTACACTATGAACATATATACAATTTGGCGCGCCCATACACGCCGTGCTATATTTATTAACGAGTCGCTAGCTAGACTCACTTCCCTACACTTTATGAGGCGTGTGGGGCGCAGAGATCGATTTCATCTACGGTTTGGTCAACCGGTCCTTCAACATAGACTTTTAGGCGATGACCGTTGACTTTGAAAGTCAAACCCACAGAATCTGCGATTGCGACAGCACCGTATGGATATATTTCCTTAACAGTGTACGGTCCTGTCCAGCGGGATTTCAACTTTCCAGGAAAGAGGCGCAGGCGAGAATTATAAAGCAAAACTAAATCGCCTACCTGAAAATCTTTCTGGCTTTTCAGGCGACTGTCGTGCAGTCTCTTTGTGCGCTCTTTATATAATATCGAGCTCTCATAGGCCTGCTGCCTAAGCTCCTCCAGCTCGTGAATCTGTAAGAAACGGGTCTCACCGCCGGTCTTGAGATCCAAATTCGCCGTTTTAAGAGCCCAGAATGCCCTATGTTCCAACTCGACAGGGAGACGACACGCTTTGCCATAGACTAGCCGAAAGGGGGTCGTCCCAATAGGCGTCTTGTAGGCAGTTCGAAAGGCCCACAGCGCGTCATCAAGCTTGTCAGCCCAATCCTTGCGGTTTTGATTAACCGACCGCTCAAGGATTCGCTTCAATCCACGGTTCGTGACCTCCACCTGTCCACTTGTCTGTGGATGATACGGGGTGGATAACCTGTGTTGGACGCCATAACGTGCTAATGCGCGATCAAGCTGTGCATTGCAGAAATGCGTGCCACGGTCACTTATCAGTGCCTTTGGGGCACCAAACCGCGAGAACAAGCCTCTAACAAACCTCACTACTACTCGGGCATCATTTGTGGGTAAGGCTTGCGCCTCCACCCACTTTGACACATAGTCAACCGCCACAAGTATATATTTATTACCCCGTGAGGAGGGGAATGGTCCCATGAAGTCTATGCCCCAAATGTCAAAGACCTCACAAACTTGGATGGGATTTTGCGGCATTTGGTCGCGTGCCGATATGTTCGTCGCCCTCTGGCACGAATCACATGCACCGACTAGTATCTGAGCGTCACGGAAAAGTGTGGGCCAATAAAACCCGGAGTCTAACACTTTTTTGGCAGTGTAATTCGCTCCGTGGTGACCTCCGGTAGGCCCCTCGTGACAGTTGCGCAAGATCTGCGCCGCCTCAACCCCGAACACGCAACGGCGAATCAGCTGATCCGCCCCGACCCGGAACAAAAATGGGTCATCCCAGAAGTAATGCTTTAGGTCCGCGAAGAACTTCCTCTTTTGCTGGTGCGACAATCCTTTGATGAGGATCCCGCACGCGAGGTAGTTCGCAAAATCCGCGAACCATGGTGATACATCTTCCACCGACTCGACGTTCATCAAGAACTCGTGGGGAAAGTTGTCATTAATGGTATCCCACGCGCAGTTCTCGGCATCATCATGCTCGAGTCTGGACAGATGATCAGCAGCAACATTCAGGGCACCCTTCTTGTCCTGAATCTCTATATCGAACTCTTGCAGCAGCAAGATCCACCTAATCAGGCGCGGTTTCGCGTCCTGTTTGCTGAATAGGTATCGGATCGCTGCATGGTCCGTATAGACAATGGTCTTCGACAGCACCAAATATGATCTAAACTTGTCGAATGCAAATACTACAGCAAGAAGCTCTTTTTCAGTCGTGGTGTAATGCTCCTGAGCATCATGTAGAGTCTTACTCGCGTAGTAGATCGGGTGGAAGTGCTTGTCCTTCCGCTGTCCCAAGACCGCCCCTATCGCGAAGTCACTCGCGTCGCACATAATCTCGAATGGCAGCCCCCAGTTGGGTGCTACCAATATAGGGGCCTCAACAAGCAAACGCTTCAGAAGGCCAAATGCCTTCACACACTCTGCACCAAACACAAACGGTGCATCCTTTTCCAACAAACGGGTCATCGGCCGGGCGATCTTTGAAAAGTCTTTGATGAATCGCCTGTAAAATCCCGCATGACCCAAAAAGCTGCGGATCGCTCTGACAGAGGAGGGTGGAGGGAGCCTAGAAATGATATCTACCTTGGCAGGATCAACCTCCAACCCACTTTGGGAGACTTTATGCCCCAGGACTATTCCTTCCTTCACCATGAAGTGGCATTTTTCCCAGTTTAGCACAAGACTGGTCTCCTCACACCTCTGAAGCATCCGCTCCAGGTTCCCCAGACATTGATCGAACGAACTCCCAAAAACGGAAAAATCATCCATGAACACCTCCATGGAGTCCTCGATCATGTCATGAAAAATGGCAACCATGCAGCGCTGGAAGGTCGCCGGCGCATTGCACAGCCCAAATGGCATACGCCTGTAGGCGAATGTGCCAAAAGGGCATGTGAAGGTCGTCTTATCCTGGTCCACAGGATCGATAGGGATCTGAAAGTATCCAGAGAAACCATCAAGGAAACAGTAATACAACTTCCCCGACAGTCGTTCCAACATCTGATCGATGAATGGAAGCGGGAAGTGATCCTTGCGGGTGGCGTCATTGAGCTTGCGATAGTCAATGCAAACTCTCCACCCCGTGACGGTCCTCGTAGGAATTAACTCATTCCTATCATTTGTGACCACCGTCATGCCACCCTTCTTGGGCACGACGTGCACAGGACTAACCCAAACAGAATCCGAGATGGGATATATCAATCCAGCATCAAGCAGTTTAATCACCTCGGATTTAACAACATCTTGCATGTTCGGGTTCAGACGCCTCTGGTGCTGCGCACAAGGCTTGTAGACATCCTCCATCAAGATTTTATGAGTACAGAAAGAGGGATTAATCCCCTTGATGTCTACGATCTTCCAGGCAATTGCCCGTTTATGAAGTTTTAGTACCCTCAACAACTCGCTCTTTTCTTCCACAGTTAATGAAGACGATATGATCACCGGTAGACGCCCCTCCTCATCCAGAAATGCATACTCGAGATGCGGCGGGAGCTCCTTCAGCTCTAGAGACGGTGGATCCTCAACAGACGGCTTCGCCTTCTCCTCTTCCTCTCGCTCAATTTCCACAAAACGCTCCGGACTTTGGGAACCATCATCACCGATCTGATAGACCGGCTGCTCATCTATATGGCCCTCCTGCATAATGCCATCTAGGCTCCCACACAACAGATGTGTGTCCGAAACATCTCTCTCCCAAGCACCTCTGATATGAGAGCTGACACACTGGTCTACTATGTCAAGATAGTATAGTGTATCGTCTTGGCTCTCAGGATGGCGCATCGACCTCTGAATGTCAAAAGTCACGTGCTCATCATTGACTCGGAGTGTGATCTGGCCCGCAGCCACGTCAACAATCGTCCTTGCCGTGTTAAGGAAAGGACGTCCGAGAATCAAAGGGACTTTAGAGTCCTCATCCATATCTAGGATGACAAAGTCCACAGGGAAAACGAATTTGTCAATCTTGACAAGCATATTTTCTACAAACCCCCGTGGATACTTGATCGAACGATCAGCGAGGCGAATACTCATCCTGGTGGGTGAAGGTTCACCCAGATCCAACTTCTCGAAAACCTTATAAGGCATAAGGTTTATGCTGGCCCCCAAGTCTGCGAGTGCATTACTGACAGTCATATCACCTATCAGACAAGGGATGGTAAAGCTACCAGGATCGCCCATTTTCATGGGCAGTCGATTCTGCAGAATTGCAGAGCAGTTTTCGTTCAACAGAACGCAGGACAGGTCCTCAAGTTTTTGTTTATTTGTGAGGATGTCCTTCAAGAATTTGGCATACTTAGGCATTTGTGCTAAGGCCTCAACAAACGGGATGTTTATATGTAGCTGCTTGAACAGCTCGAGAAATTTTCCGTATTGCGCCTCGTCTTTCTGCTTCCTAAGTCTACCCGGATATGGGACAGGAGGAGTGTAGTCTGTGACTGGCTTCGGTAGCTGTGCTGTACTTGCTGGGACTCGCCTAGCGTGCACCTCGTCCGAAGACTCAGTCTGGACCGTCTCAGTGATCGGTGGTGAGCCCGATGTGTCTGGTCCCGTGGTTTTACCACTCCTCGTCATAATGGCATTAACATGCCCTCTTGGGTTCGGCTCAGTGTTGCCTGGAAGACCACCCTGCTGTCTCTCAGACATCATTTTCGCCATCTGGCCAACCTGGTTCTCTATGGCCTGCATCGACGCCTTTTGGCCCCTCATTTCTCCCTCATAATTCGTGAAGCGCTCCTCATGCTGCTGGTAGCGCTGCTCAGCGATCTGATTGGAATTAGAGGTGTTGGTAAGGAGCTGAGACATCATCTCCTCCAGTTTAGACATACCATGAGGGGCGTGCTGCTGGGAGCTGCTCCCGGCGCCCTGGTTCTGGTATTGGTTCGGTCTTTGCTGGGACGATTGACCACGACCCTGGTATGGCTGTTGGTTGGACTGGTAGGATTGTTGGTTGGACTGGTAAGGTTGTTGGGATTGGTAGGACTGCTGTGGTGCGGCGGCTCTCTGCTGGAATCCGAGAGGGTTCTGATTGGAAGTACCAGATCTCCACCCGAAGTTCGGGTGATTTCTCCAACCCGGATTATAAGTGTTGCTGTAAGGGTTATTCTGGGGTCTCGTTTGATTACCCATGTAGTCCACTTCCTCGTGGCCTGTATACATCACCCCCTGAGCACACGAGCCAGGCTCGTGAGATACCCCGCACTCCACACACAAACAATCGGACTGCGCTACGTGTTGCTGAGAGTTATCGAATCTCGTAGCCAGAGCCGCTATCTGTGCCGAAATCGCCGTATAGTTATCCACGGCATGCACACCAGCCTTGGCAGATGAAGACCGAGATCTATCATTCTGCCGGGATTTAGATTTTAGGGACGCCTTCTCAATAATGCTCCACGCTTCCCTAGGAGACTTTGTTCCGATGTCTCCCCCTGCGTATACATCAAGGCGTTCCTGAGACGCATACCCGAGTCCCTGATAAAAAGTTTGCACCAAATGCCTTTTCGAAAGCTCATGGTGCGGGCAACTCAAGAGTAGGTCTTTAAACCTTTCCCAGGCTGTGTATAATGATTCATCGTCATCTTGACGAAATGTCATGATGCGATTCCTCAGTTTTTGTGTCTTTTCAGGAGGAAAATACTGCTGCATGAATTGTTGTGACAACTCTGCCCAAGTCGTGATCGACCCTGCGGGTTGTGACAGAAGCCAAGTCCGGGCTTTGTCCCGCAGTGAGAATGGGAAGAGTCGGAGACGGATAGCATCATCGGAGATGCCCGTCATCTTAAAGGTGGCTAAAACCTCTAGGAATGCAGCAATATGTCGGCCTGGATCCTCGTGCTCCAGTCCACCGAATTGCACCGAATTTTGTATCATATTCACGATACTAGATTTGATCTCGAAATGATCCGCCAAAATAGCCGGACGGACAATACTCGGCGCGAGTCCATCTCCTCCTGGACGACCACTATCATTCAGCGGAATGTCGTCATCCGCCATGATAATGTCGCTGTGGGCGTCCGACCCGTTGTCGTCGGCCAGATCGTGCCTAGCCTCCTCAATTGGGACCTCAACAATAGGAGCAGAAATAAGAATATCAGAAACAAGACGCAATTTATGAAGTCTAATCCGCTCGCTTCTCCTCAGGCGCCTTAGCTCCTCGTCACAAAGATCACCAGAAGACCCAGGGTTTGTGGACATCAACCTGCATGTAAGAATGATATAGTTGCAACAGGCGAATATATGACAAACCCAAAAAGGCGATAAAAGACAGAAAAATAAATAAATGAAATAAAGAATCAATAAATCCATGTGATAATAACGGAAAGCGAATACATTCAAGAAAATCAAATATAAACAAATAGAATCAATAAAATGAACAGAAATAAGCAGACTAAGCCTAAAACTATACAAAGAATGAAATTAATAATAAGTCCAAATACGAACAAATAAATCTAATTAATCAAATAACGAACAAATCAAATTCATAGACAAACCAATTAATCCAATATTTAATAAATTAATTCTATCAACATCCTAATGAACGAAAAATCAAATCAAACAATTCTATAAGCAGATAAATGAACGAATCTATATGCAACCTATAAACCAATCTAAAATTAATCCAATATATCAACAGACAGATAAATCTAATTCAAATAATCATATATGCAAATAAATTAATGAAATAACGAATTAAAGAAGTATAAACAAGTATTCACAAGCATGTACACTGGTAAAAAGTTGACTCGGTTCGTTCCTAAAGCTCGTCGCGTCCCCGGCAGCGGCGCCAAAAACTTGACGTGTGCGTAACTATACATATTTTACAATGGATTTTAACACACGTTTTGCTTTAATATTTATAAAAATGGTTTAGACCTTAATATTAAAACACACACAATAGGGCAAGTGTACCCTGTCATATATGTAGTAACGTACAGATAAGAACCAGATATCGATCCATGGACGCGCGCGGAGCAATTGTACTAAAACTCTGTCCCCGATTTACCAGTAGGAAAAGATAAGTTTGAGTTTTGTTTAAGACTAAATTAATTCTAAAACATGTAAATAACCTAACTATGACTCCAAATAGAAAATATAACTATATAAGCTATAATACGCCAATCCTAGCATGTCATCTATATAAGAAATAAAGGCGTGATCAACATTCCCATTTTCCGACAGTTAGTGTCCCTTTCGGGCATCCTAACATGACAACTATATGGAAAGCTAACGCGAATACACACGTTAGCCACCTCAAGTCGTTTATTAGCGCGCAGCTGATATGATCTCATGAGAATCTTTAAAGAAGGGTTAGTATCACCTTTCGGGAGTCCTCAACCGCACTAGCAAAGGAAAGCAATATCGAATACACAATACGACCACCGAGACTAGCATAAAGTAGAGCATTTCACAACCTATTCCATTTTACTAACTTTGAACACAAATCTACTAAGATCGCTATTTCTACCAAAATAACTAGCAAAGATCATTAACTGCGTCAAAGATTAGTAACAACACCATTAAGCTTTTTAAACTCTTTTACGTGCCGGTAAACATTAACCGTGTCAAAGATTAATAACAACACCATTAAGCTTTTTAAACTCTTTTACGTGCCGGTAAACATTTATAATCATTATTCGAGTGACTTTAACCAAACCAATACCCGGTTACAGTTTCATGGTGTAAACTTTATTAACAAGTTAACTAGTTTACTACCGGACGATTAAACGGACGGTTTTCTCAACAAGTAATCCGCCTAACACATTCGATAATCATCAAAGTCATCCGAACACAACTACAAATCTATCAACAACGAAACAAGGTTGCATTATGATCATCAAGATTCAAACATGAAACACGCCAAATTTATACAAAACTTGATTTCACGCAAATGATTGTTTTAACTACTGACTACTACTATTGTTCTTGCCCGTAGGCGTACGATTAACTAAAATAACATCAATGTAGCAAACAAAATCAGATCTGGATCTAAGAAAGCTTAAAGGATCAAACCATAAGATTGCTAAAGAGATGGATTGGATGATGAAGGATGGAACGGATGGATTCCCGAGCTTGTTCCACGCCTATGCAGCACTTCGTTAGCCCTGAAAATCGCCAGAAATCGCCCCCCAAAGGTCCAATATTGATCAGTGAGCTGAAATGGGGATTTTATAGCAGAGCAGAGATCTCGAGCGGCCGCGCGAAGCCTTGGAGCGGCCGCTCGCTTTATCACCAAGTGGACCAATTGCTGCAGACGTGACGTAGGCCTTCTGGAAGGTCCCCAGAAATATCTGGGAGGGGCGCGCGGCCGCGCGAAGGCTTGGAGCGGCCGCTCGAAGGGCCTGATGGCCCGTTTTCGCGCCGAACTCTTCGTTTTTTTCCTTCCTTGTGTTTCCGGGACATCGTTTAAGACCTGAAATCGTAAAGATACCCAAATAAGTACCAATTCCTATGTATGAGGTCAAAAACGTATGAAAAAAAGGAGTTAAACGGGGACTTTTATATGTGTAATTTAACGTATATCACTAGGTCATTGTTGTTTCAAAGTAATCTTCCTGTTAAGTTTTGGAGTGAGTGTGTATTAACTGCGTCTTACTTGATAAATAGGACTCCCTCATCAGTGCTGAATGGAAGAACTCCCTATGAACTTATCTATGGTTTTAAGCCCTTCCTAGGTCATTTAAAATTGTTTGGGTGTTTATGTTTTGCTACTATACTAAATGAATCTGATAAACTTTCTGAAAAGGCTGAAAAATGTGTGTTTCTTGGTTATTCAAATGAAAAAAAGGGATATAAAATCTATAGTTTAGAAACTAAAACCATCTCTTATTCAAGAGATGTCAAATTTTATGAAACTATATTTCCTTTTAAAGACAAAATTGTTTTTAATAAATATAATGACAACATTTTTCAAGATATAGATTCATTAAATTTTTTTAATAATTTTGAAACAGAAACACCTAATCAAGAAGTGCCCAATGATGAGGGAAGGGGTTTAGGTAAGAAAGAGGTAGAGACACATGGGTCTCAGCAGTCCTCTACTGATAATCAAACTTCTGATGAGCAGTCTAGTTCTCAGATTAGTAATGATATCAGTATTGATGACAGGGCTGAGCATGTGACACCTAGTGAAGATAAAAACAGTGGTTCTGAGGGTAATGACCAATACACTCAAACCATTAGAAAGAGCACTAGGAGTTCAGTTCTTCCAAGAAAGCTTGATGACTTTGTAGTAGAGGGAAAAGTTAAATTTGGAGTAGAAAAGGTGGTTAACTATGCTAACTTAACCTGTGAAAATAGGGCTTTTGCTAGTATTCTTAATAAAAGTCTAGAACCTAGGAATTTTTTAGAGGCTTCTAGTGATCCCAATTGGATCAAGGCTATGAATGAAGAAGTTGAAGCCCTAAATAGGAATAATACATGGACCTTAGTTGACTTACCTAAAGGTAGGAGTCTTGTAGGTTGTAAATGGATCTATAAAATAAAATATAGATCAAATGGTGAGATTGATAGGTTTAAAGCCAGACTTGTGGCTAAGGGTTATAGTCAAAAACAAGGCATTGATTTTGATGAGACCTTCTCACCAGTTGTTAAATTTGTTACTGTTAAGTGTGTTGTGTCTATTGCTATTCAAAATGATTGGAAATTGTTTCAGTTGGATGTTAATAATGCTTTCTTGTATGGAGAGTTAAATGAGGATGTTTTTATGTCCCTTCCTGAGGGTTATTATTCTGAACATGAAACTAAAGTTTGCAAGCTAAATAAGTCTTTGTATGGGCTTAAACAAGCTCCTAGAATGTGGAATGAAAAACTTGTTACTGTATTATGTGATTTAGGATTTGTTCAGAGTAAATGTGATCATTCTCTATTTGTTAAAGTTAAAAGTGGTGTCACTATAATTCTGCTAGTATATGTAGATGATATAGTGTTGACTGGTAATTGTGTCAATGAGCTTAACAATGTAAAAACATGCCTAAGAGATAGGTTTCTTATAAAAGATTTAGGTGAACTCAAGTATTTCTTGGGTATAGAAGTGGTGTCTTATAAAGATACTGTCTGTCTTTCCCAAAGAAAATACTGTATGGAGTTGTTGGCTGAGTATGGCATGCTTGGATGCAAACCAGTCAACAACCCAATTGAACCTAACTATACCTTAACATCTATATGTGCTGAACACTCAACTGAGATAACTAATATTACAAGTTATCAACAGTTAGTAGGTAAATTGATATACTTGTCTCATACAAGACCTGATATATCATATGCTGTACACTATCTTAGTCAGTATATGCATAAGCCTACTAAGGGTCATTTCAAAATAGCACTAAGATTGTTAAGATATTTGAAAAAAGCTCCTGGAAAAGGAGTATGGTTCAGGAAGAGTTCATCTCTAACTCTTAGTGCCTATTCAGATTCTGATTGGGCAAAGTGTGTTGACACTAGAAAAAGTGTGACTGGTTTTTGTATTTTCCTTGGAAAAAATTTGATTTCATGGAAAAGTAAAAAACAGTCTACAGTTGCCAGGTCCTCAGCTGAGGCTGAGTACAGGGCTATGTGTACTACATCATGTGAGATTTTATGGTTAATCAATGTGTTAAAAGAGCTTCAGGTTGAAGTAGCATTACCTGTTGTTTTGTTCTGTGACAATAGTGCTGCAATATCTATATCTGGAAATCCTGTGTTTTTTGATAAAACAAAACATTTTGAGATTGATTTGTTTTTCTTAAGAGATTTAATCTCAAAAGGAAGTGTTAAGGCTGTTAAAATAAGCACTGAGAAACAGGTTGCTGATATAATGACAAAGGGGCTAAGTGTTGGGCAACATGAAGAGTTGTGCAACTCTCTTGGAATGTTTGACCCATTTGGGCTCTAGTCAGTGGTGTTGTTTTTTGACCCATTTCGAATTATAAGACTGAGGAGGGGTGTTGAAATATGTAGTGTCATATTCAGTCTTATATTCAAAAGTGTTTAAGTTATTCAGTATGATAATGTTACATTAGCTTTAATATGTTGCATGAGGATAAATGCAGGTTGTTGATGGGCTGATACAAGGACTCATGGATTATACAAGTGGACTACTCAAAGTGGGCTTAGGACTTGGAGAAGTAGATTAAGAAGGTCTGGGCTTATGACAATATAAGCCCAGTTATGTTTATGTGGCCCAGCTCTATATCAGTTCGTATTCAAGTTGTGGAGGAGATTCGTCCATGTCATCAATCCGGGTGGAATTCATCTTATCCGTCCATTCAATTAACACAAATACATTTCAACCGTTTGATTTGTGTTTTCTCATCAGTCTTTATACGTATGTATAAATAGGCTTCTCTCTCATCCATTCGAGAGATTAGCCATTTAGATCAGTCTCTCGTGTACTTTGTTCTCTCTCTAAAAGCTAGGGTTTGTAAGGATAATAACAGATTCATCTCGAATCTGTTATTGATTAGTTCCAGTTACAATCTAGATTGTAGATACTGAGTGTATTGTGAGAACATAGAGTGATCTTGTATTTGATTTCTTGATTCAGGGTGTAAACTGTTGTTTTGGTTTGGGATCTTAATAAAATCATTTTATACTTTGATATCATGTTATTTGACAGATGTTGTGTAACACCCCAACCGATGGCGGAAACATCGGGATGTCACGTATTGATGATTGTTTAGTAGCTCATGGTGAATAATAAATTCCATTAAATGATTTAAATGAATTACATACAATTGTTCTAGAATTTGTACATCAAATTGAATAAAACTATACACATATCTTCAAGCATCAATTCAAATCTTCAAGCAAATAGAACCTGAAACATGTTAAGTTGAAAATGTTTTGGGTCAACAAAAGTTGGTGAGAATTACATAGGTTTTGATAATAGAATAAAATTGTTGTGCAATTCATGTGTCATGGCAATCTAGTCCATATGCGAAAACATACTAGAAGTAAATCGAGTGCATAATCAACCTTGTTGACTGTTGTAATTGTGGTACATCCCATACGCTCATGGTTCACTCGTTTAAATTGCAGTAACAAACACCCACGTAACCTTTGTAGGAGGCACGTATCCGGGTGGGATTGTCAGTCCAATAGATCTATCAATGTATACCGTTTGGCTGATGAATGTTTATGCTAGAATTGTGCTTACCCTAGTCATGTTCAAGACATAATGCAACATAGAAAAACACATAGACACATTGATGATTGAATTGCATAAATGATGTTGTAACATGTTTCACCCCAAAAATGGTGATAAATAGAAAATGGGCTATGTAAAACTCACCTTAGCAATATGTTGTATTTGTTGATAAATAGAATAGTGTGTTGCCCAAATATGTCAAGTATCACCCTATAATAAGGTAACAAATATGTCTAAGTCTATCAAGTCTACAAATGAATAAGTTTCTAGGGCTTCGAATTGGGGATAAATGCTTGTTTGATTAATATGAAAATTGTTTAATAAATGAGAGAATATTAGTAAATAAATAACCAAAAATCTTTTATAAGAGTTTTAATTTAAGATGGTCACAATAATGTGTTTAAAGTATAAAAATAATTTTTATAAAATTATTTTCTTTAAAATAGAATATTGATTCTATTTATAACAATTTGTCAAAATTTAACTTTAATATTTAAAAATACAAAAGTTAAAGAATTACTGGTTTAAAATTCATATTTCTGTTCTAAATATTTAGAAATAACTTGTATAAAATTTTGGTGCAAAAATACCAAAAATTGGATTTATTATGATTTAATTATGATTAAATCTAACAAAAATTGATTAAAAATATAAAATAAATGATTTTTCTGAATTAAAAATCATTTCAGTAAAGTTTACCATTGTACAAACATAGGATAATTTTTGTAGAAATTAATAAAATTGTTTTGATATTTTAATGGATTTTTATAAATATAATAGTATAAAATTGATTTAATTATTATAAATATTAAATAAATGAATTTCAGGAAAATAAAAATTGTAAGTAAAACTTTGACATCAGATTTGTTAAAGATAATTTTTTTTAGAATTTATAAAAATGTTTTAATATTTAAAAATGATTTTACAAGATTTAAGTGTAATTTATATATATATAATGGTTTGTTTTTAAATGAAAAATAAATGGAAAAAGGGGTGTTCAAGCCGGGTCTCGAACCCGGTTAGTCTCAGTTATAAGGATCAGTCACAACCACTTGGCCTAGGCCTGTGGTTGTGATTTATCCCAGTTTAATAAAAATATATACAGCATGCAAAATCAGTTTCTTCCCCAAATTAACAAACCACGAACCCTAGTTTTTGCAATAATCTGATTCACTCATCAATAGCCCAATTAATCATGGGGCTATTGATGAGTGATGGCCGATGTATAAAACCCACAGAAAAGTTTAGACTTACAAGTCTGTTTCGTGCTCGATTGCTTGGTCAAGACCACGAAGTCAAAAACGTAATCGCGATGCACAATCATAATGAATTGAAGAAAATTAGGGTTGAGAAGAGTTTATTGGCGAGTTTTTATGCTTCGCAGAAGTTCAATTTATAGAGGGGATCGTTGGATTGATTAATTGGCAAGGTTGACCAATATTGAAGTCTAAACGCGTAATAGGTATAAATTGGGTAACAATTGATGACTGTTAGTCGTGTATTATGGTCACTGATGGCCGATAATTACGAATCATTGGTCAAAGATGATTAACATGGCTTATTATAGCAAATTTACGATTTAAAAAAATCATTTCTTGGCAGATTTGTTGCAGCGAACCAGAAAGAAAGAGGGACAGGGTGTTTAGACATTTTAAATAATTAGTGAGTGGGATATGAAACAAGGTTGCAACGTGGCTCAGATGGTTGGCGCGTGTGTGTGCGTGTGTTGTGACTCGGGTTCGAAACCCGGCAAAGACGCATTTTTTTTTAAACAAAAACGCAGAGAGGGCAAGGGGGGGTTGGGCTTGGTTTGGGCTCAGGTTTGGGCCAGATAACACTTCTTGGGTTTGGGCTGGAAATTAAGAGGGAATATTGGGTTAGAGTGTGTTGGTTTGTGTTAAGGTTAACTAATTATTATTATTATTATTATTATTATAAATTCATATATATATATATAAAATGCTACAAAAATAATTAAATGTAAGTTATAAAATAGAACTTGTCGTAACGTGAAATTATTAAATGCGAAATGTTACATGTTGCACAAGATTTCTTGATGGATTTAATCAAGAGAAGCCTGCTGATGACTCCCAGAATAAAGGCTGATGGCCAAGTTAAAACATGTCGCGTCCATGACCTATTGCATGATTTTTGCTTAAGAAAAGCCGAGGAAGAAAACTTTCTGTTAAACAATTATAGGTATGGCATGGTCTCATCAGTGCTCTGCTTTCCATTGGAGGTAGGAAAAATTCTTCAAGGGGGTGGATCAATTCCTGTGGAGACATACACATTCCTTAGGATTTTGGATGTAGAGTCTATCCTTATCTCCTTATTTCCTTTGGCTGTAGTGCATCTGGTCAATATGAGATACCTAGCGATTCGAGCACATGATGGAACTCCCCATGCATCCATATCAAACCTTGTCAACCTACAAACGCTCATAATATCCTCAAGGAAGAATATAGTGATACCGAAAACCATATGGAATATGGTAAATCTACGGCACCTATATATCAAATCTGGGAAAACCATATGGAGGAGCCTAGTGTTCTACAAGTGACAAGTTGTCATTGTCCCAGTGTGTTGGCTAGCTTACAAACCTTATCCCAAGTATGTCCTCAGTCTTCAAGGAATATATTTTCGGGGACTCCAAATCTCAGGAAGCTTGGTTTTTGTGGACCCTTAATATCAAACCTAGGCGATCTGGAATTTCCAAATTTAGGCTCTTTGGAGAAACTTCAAAAACTGAAGTTACTTAATACATTTCCATACCCTGAAGCAACAAGATCCTGCAATCCTATTAGGTTTCCTGAGATGCTTAAGAAATTGACTTTGTCAAATATTGGCATGGATTGGGAAGAGATGTGGACCTTTGCATGGTTGCCTAACCTGGAGGTTCTAAAACTAAAATTTCATTCATGCATTGGAGAAAGATGGGAGATGGGGGATGCTGAGTTTCGGAAACTCAAAGTTTTGAAATTGCAAGATCTGGACATAAAGCAATGGGTTTGTTCGAGGGATAATTTTCCAAGACTACAACGTTTGGTGGTTCTTCGTTGTTTAAATCTCGTCAGCATCCCAACGGCTCTAGGAAAGATTTTTACATTGGAAATGATTGAGGTATATGATTGCAATCTATCTACATATAGTTCTGCAAAGAAAATTCAGAATGAGCAAGAGAGTGAAGGAAACTGTTTTTTTTTTTTTTGTGTAATTACTTTATTTGTAGCATTCCAAGACTCAAACATGCATTGCCAAGATTATTGTTGTATATGGATATATCAAAGAGTAGTTGACTTGAATGCTAGTGATAAGTAGATATCAAAGAGGCGTCATCATTATCAAAGGTGAGTTTTTATGGTCCGATCAGACCTGCTCTTTGAATCTAAGGATTTTATTAGAATGTAATATTTGTAACAATATTTGCTGGATATATTTAATTAACTAAATATCATATTTTCATCTTTATAAGGCGCCTTGTGGTGTTATTAATAAATTAGAAAGCTTGATGAAAAGATTCCTTTGGTGAGGAAATGTAGATTCGAATAAGTTGCATTGGGTGGCTTGGGATGTTGTGACTCAACCCATTAAAAATGGAGGTTTGGGAGTTCGCAAGTTAGAAGATTGTAATAATGCTTTTCTGGTTAAGTGGTTATGGCGTTACCGTCAAGAAGATGGGGCATTATGGAAACGGGTGGTTATGGAATTCACGGTTCAAGTAGGAAGTGGGATGCGTTCCCAACCAATGCTTTGCTCTCGGGTACATGGACTAAGCTTGTTAATTCCGGATATCGTCTTAATGTTGGTGGTTTTAATAGTATGAGCATGATCCGTGGCGTCTTGGGCAATGGTAGAAAGATTAAATTTTGGATAGACCCGTGGTTGTCTAGGATTCCTTTAAAGTGTTTGTTCCCCGGACATTTTTCGTTTGGAGGCGGATAAAGAGTGTATGGTTGCGGACAGAATTGGAGGCCATAGTGAGGGTTGGAAGTGGCGTCGGCAATTGTTAAGTGAAGAGGAATTATTGCAGTTTGATGATTGTGTTCATTTGCTTGAAGATATGACCGTAGGGATTATTGAAGATAAGTGGGTTTGGGATACGGATCCGGCTGCTCAGTTTTCGATATACGAAGTGAGGAAGTGGTTACAGCTGGAGCGTAATTATCAGAATGGTGTGAATTTTCAATGGTGTAAATGGGTCCCAATTAAGTGTAATGTGTTCATGTGGCGTATGTTGATGGATAGGATCCCGACGAAGAAGGCTTTACAGAGAAGAAACATTGATGTTGGGGATAGTATGTGTAATTTTTGTCTTGAGCAGGAGGATAGTGTGGAGCATATTTTCACGGCGTGCATCTTGTCGTGTGGAGTTTGGAATGGGATTGCAAGTTGGGTTAACTTACCGCAATTCTATTTTTTTCTCGGTAGAGGATATCATGGAGGTGTTTAAGTCTTGTGGGTGGACTAAGTTGAAGAAAGTGGCGCTTCATGGTATTTTAATTATTACTTGTTGGCGGATTTGGAAGGCAAGGAATGATATTGTTTTTAGAGATGTCCGGCGGAATGTAGTGGAGATTGTATCGGATATCAAAGCTTTGGGTTATATATGGTTTACTAGTAGATGCAATAAGGGGATAGTGGGTTGGAAGGATTGGCAAAGTTTTTCTTTTGATGTAATGTAATTGTTTGTTTGGTTTGGAGGTCTCCGTCTTGGAGATCTTTCCCGTGGTGTTTAATAAAGTTTGCCTTTAAAAAATAAAAAAAACTAAATATCATATTTCATTAACTAGAGATCATATTTTAACTATAAATATATGTTGGGCTATCATAACTGTTTGGCCCGGTATCATGGCCCGGTAAAAGTGGTTGGACATATTGGTTTAGGCTGCGAACAATGTGGGAGTCAATACTGGTGTTGGAAGGCTACTGGATAAATATGCAATTCAAAATTTTGATTTTATCTCTTTATCTTATTGTTTATCTATTGAAATTTCCTTTCCATAGTCAAATAGGATTAGTCTACACTACAGGGATCGGGACCTTTAGCGGTGACTAAAAATAATCCTTTAGCGGCGACTGTCGCCGCTAATGCTCTCGTCACAAAATCGATTTAGTTTCTTTAATAAACAAAGTCGTGACAATTGTTTTGTCACAAAATCGCTGGTGTTCATTTCTTTCGTGATCCAATTTGAGTCTTTCAATATATACATACAGACAGACTTTACATTTTAATGAAGCATATTAAAGGTGTTTACACGAAGTGGCGAAGCTTGACCAAAACTTCGGGGGGTCGGAAGTCACCGAGTGATGATATTCATAAAAAGTCTCGCCTAAAACCCATATCAAGTACATGATCTGTGTCGTGTGAATACTTTAGGCGATAAACCCTTATCAAGTGAATCCTCTAACATGTCATGTGTGATGATATAATCAACATTAATATTTTGGTAATAATTGTTGGAAATCATGGTATCAAAGACGAAGCGGTTTATATATTTAACAAAATCGATTATATATAACTATATATATATATATATATAGGGTATGGATCATGCGAAAACCAACTTTAGGGAGAGAACCAAGGAACCAATGTGAACACATAACATTATTGTAAATATGATAAAAACATAAAATAAATAAATAAATAAAAATGTGAAACACACAGAAACATCACGTTCATCATCACCTTCATCTCTTCCCCTTTATCATACAAACCCTAGATCTCTGATCTCCACCATCAATGTAAATCACTTAAAACCTAACAAAATTATTATTATATATATATATATAAATCCACAAGAATCATAGAAGATCCTCATAACAAAATCCAATTTCACCACATCTTCTTCTATGCGACAGATTCAATATTTTAGAGAGACGGGGATAATCCTTCCAATTGCTCATTTAACACAAGTTTGTAGCTGAATTGTTTTGAAAATTTGTTAATAATCTGTTGATATGTTGTAATGGACATCGAATTCTGGTTCTAGAAAGAGAAACTCGTCTATATTGTTGATGCAGACGTCCTGAAAGTTCTCTACTGTTTAATTATGCTTCGTCAGGTAGGTTACATTACATGTGCAATTTAGTATCTAAAAATGTTAATTTGTTTATATAATATTATTTGTTATGTTTACAGGAGTTATTTGTAGCACAGGAAGAACCATCAGCTGATGTATATGTTGAGAATTTGACAAGATCTGTACATGTTTCCGATGGTTAAAGATCTAGGAAACTAGACAGTTTAATGAAGGTTCTTTTCTTGCTTTTTAATCATCTTTGAGCATTCAATGATAGTTGCTGCTCAAGCTGTAAGTTTTTTAGTAGTTTTTGTGAAAATATTTATTTGCTGTCACTTTTTTTTTTATTATTGTGAGCTGTCCATCATTGCATTAGTTGTTGGTATTAGTTGTATGTTGTGTTATGTCATAAATAAGCTAAAATTTGATATATATTGTTTACGAGCTTGTAAATTTGGTATTAGTTCTATGTTGTGATATATATTGTTTACGAGCTTGTAAATTTGATATACATGTGCAATCGTTTGTTATGAATGAAGTATGTTATGAATGCACATGTACATTAAGACTGTGAATGCATAAGTGCAAAGTGTGGTTTATAATGTTAAAAGTAATGTTAATGCACATGTGCATTAAGATTGAAAATCTGGTTTTTTATGTGTTGTTTATTAATTGTAGGCAAAGATGGGATGAACATAAAAGAATGTAATTTTTGTGTTATAATCGAGGGAGAAAAGGTCAAAAAAAGCTGCCGGATACGATTGAGGATGATGACATAATCGTTGATCAGGAAGTTAAAAAAGGTCGCTATTATTTATTTAAGCAATTTAGGTAAAAATGCACATGTGCATATATGTATATTTTTGATGTTAACTAATAAATGTTAATTGTTAGTTGTTTAAACAAACGAACAATGTGATAAATTTGATAATTATATGATGTTCAGGTTGACAGATGAAAAAACAAGGGAGATGTTAAATGAGGCATCAATGAGGTGTGAAGAGTGTTGAAAGAAGATATGTAAAAGGGTAAGAAAATGAGAAGGGACAAATAAGTAATAGAAGGGGACTATTGGTGGACATGAGATTGTGAGATAATTAGAAGTTTGTAGGCATGTGGTTAGTGGTAACATAGTTGGTTTGTAATATGGATACTTTTTTGTTATCATTTGTTTTATTGAGTTAATGCATTTGGTAAAAACCAAATGAGTTCTATGATAAAAAAATTTGGTATAAAAGCTTTGTTATTTGAAGGATGATGTATGCACATATGTATATTTTGGGTGGCCTTATATGGTGGTTGATAGGTTGATTACGTTCGTAATTATTATTGTAGCGTATGTAAATTGGTATGATAATAAAATTGACGCACATGTATGCACACACCCATCCCACCATACCTAAAAACTAAGCCCGAAAGCTAAACAACTAAAAAAATCTAACTATATTAGTGAAATGCACATGTGCATGCAATACACGTTCCTATTTTATATTTCTTATATAGAGGTGTTTTAAGTTTATTCATGTTTGTTGTCATACACGTGTTTTATTTTCAATTTATGTCATAATATGCATGTCTAAACACTTGACGAGTTCGATTGTATTTTATATCTTACTTTGTGTCCATTTAATGATCATTGAATAAAATTTGTGACCCCTTATATATATGTATCGCGTCCATTTAATAATCATTTAAGTATGGTAATTGACAATTCATTCAAAAGTGTGATTTAATAGTGAAATGCACATGTGCATATGGTGTATTTCTGTATTGTAAACAGCGAAATGCACATGTGCATCAGGATGACGTCATACGATGTCACAAGCCATTTTTTTAATTTTTTTTATTTTTTTTCGAATTAATAATGCAAAATAATCATTTTGGTGTTTTTACTTTTTTATTTTTTTATTTATTTAGGTTATATAATTTTTTTTTTATTTTTTTTATTTTTTTATGGAGGGGTTTTTGTAGACACCTTCATATTTACAAAAATGTCACCTGTTCACACTGATTCTTTGGTTCTCTCCCTAAATGGTGGTTCTCAAATGATCCAAATCCTATATATATATATATATATATATATATATATATGGCCGATTTATGTATATAAGTTGTTAGTTAATTTTATTAATCCGATTAATAACATATTTCCAATCAGGATCTCAGTTAAACGCGTACAAACAAATAAATAATAAACAACCATAAGGGGTTTAGTAATCAACCTTTGATGACTACACCGGAATTGTAACACGCGGGTTACAACGAATCCTCACTAGAAGGAAGTTCACAACCAAGCACGAACCAACCGGAGCAACACCAGTGGTGGGCACAGAAATTTTTTTCATGGGGTGCAGAATCTCTAAGCCCTTGGGTCGTTTACCCATCAGGTGACACGGGTCGGGTCGGGTCGGGTCGACTTGTATACCAAAAATAGTAATACTAAAATTATATAATCAACAAAAGGAAACTAAAAGCCAAAAGTAATTTAAACGTCGTTAAATATGCATAACAAAATTCTAAAATCTAAAGTTGTGGATACATCTCGGCTAATCGTAGTAGTTTTGTAACATCAAACGCACCAAAATGATCACAAGGACTCAAGCTATTAATACAAACATGTAACTCAGATGTTACCTCGTTAAAACGATTTTCAAATTCTTGGATTTACATATCTAGAATCGAACTGAATAGTTAGATTCGTTTGAATTATCTATGGACTATAGTCTCACTCATTATACTTAATCTTATCTACACGGTATCTTATTAAACCTTATAAAAAATAATAGACAATAAACTAAATTAAAGAACAAGTAAAACAAAGTAAAAATACATTAAATAAAAAAGAAAAGCATATTAAAAGTTAACGTGACTTCTTGCACTTAAAAAAAATAGTTCATCTTCTTCACATCAAATTAAGAGAGACCTGCAACCTTTCCACCAAGTCTTTGCTCGCCAAAAAAACAAGGAATATATACACACCAACCTTTGTACCAAGCGCATGGATCACAGATTTAGCTTCAATTCTTATAAAGGGGGAGAAGAAGGCTTGTTTCCTTGCTTTTCCCCAGTTTCAAAAATCCAAGGGGTGCGATTGAAAATTTTTATAAGGTGCGAACGGGATAAACACGTATATATAAACACTAAATTTTTTTTTTCAAGGTGGGCGCCCACACCCCTTGGCCAGGGTGTAGGTCCGCCAATGAGCAACACTTTGCACAAAGGAAGGCGGCAGCGTTTGGTGGTTATCGGCAGCAGGAGGTGGCGGCTCCTTTGGGGTGGCCGAAAATTATAGAGGGAGGCAAGGGGTTGTTGTTTTGTTATAAAAGTGTGTCTAGGGTTTACACCTCAACTCTCCTTTTATGAAACACAATCTTACACTAAGCTCCCTTGAATAATTGTGACACCCGGCAACTTCCGGTAACTAACTTTTGAAAACTTAGTAAGTCTACCTTAGCGAGTCGCGCATACGTTACACATAACAAGGTCGGTCGAGTCGAGTCGCACATCATTAGGGTTTTAACATACGCAAGTCTCGGGTCCCGGGAATTGGTGATCGGGTGGGAACGTGTTATTTATCATGCATTATATGTTGGTAATCATTATATGACTTGTCGGTATGTGAATACGTGCTTATATGTGCTAAAATAGTGTTTAACGCGCCAAAAACCCAAATTAGCATGATATGGGCGATTAGGGCACATCAGGGGGCGATTAGGAGGTATGGGCGAGTAGCAACAGGCGATTAGGCCTAATTGCATGTATTTTCAGGCGAGTACAAGCCTAATCGCATGTGTATCAGGCGAGTACACACCCTAATCGCCTATACCTGCACTGTAATCGCCTGATGTGTGTCTAACGAATAGAAACGCCTATAAATACCACCCTTGACCTCTAAAACATCATTTATTCAACCCTAGCCGTCCCATAACCTATCTCAACCCACAAACACCCTCTGGAACCTATTTTTACATCAAAACAACCATATCCAAGCTTATTCCATCATTTCCTCTTGAATACAAGGTGTGTTCTTCAAACCCAAACCTTTAAATGATTATGTTTTACTCCCTAAAAGTCCAGACCTGACTTATAAATGTTTTTGTCTTTGAAAATCCATTTAAAACCGTTTTTTAAACAAACCCACACCTTTACATGTGTTATATGTGTTATATGTGATTAAAGATAGAATTTTTAGGATTGAACCATGGTTGTTTTGTGTTATTATGATGTTTATGGCTATTACAAGTTAGTGTGATGATGTCCTAGGAGTTTGAATGGTTTTGGTGGTGTATTGTTGATACTTGATGTTTTGACCCATTTGAAGGATTTTGGATGATTAAGGATGATATGAGGTGTGTTGTTGATTGTATGATGTTAGGGTTTGCTCTAGGATGATGCTAGAACAGTAAGATTCTATCGGATAACGTGGTTATGTGATTTAATCTGAATAATTGCTATTTAGGGCAAGTTCTTGCATGTTGATGTGATGTTTACATGCTAAGTTGCTATTTTGGGAAAACGCTCGCATTCGGAACTGTTAGAACGATGAAAACTTAGGGGTTTTGCTTGAAATATGTTTGTTAATGTGTTAGGATGATTATTGGATGTTCCTACATGTTTCGGATCTGATTTGGAGTGTTCGGCGCGCGAAATTGCACTACAGAACAGTATAGGCGAGTAGGAACCTACTCGCATGAGGCTTTAGGCGAGTAGGCTCCTAAATGCCTGATGTTCAGGCGAGTACAAGCCCTATTCGCCTATATATAGGCGAGTAGAGGCCTATTCCCATCAACTACTAGCAATTACAATCCTAAATGCTAGTTTGATTCCTAAATGCCTATACAACTAGCATTTACAATCCTAAATGCCTATACAACTAGCAATTACAATCCTAAATGCCTATACAACTAGCAATTACAATCCTAAATGCCTATACAACTAGCATTTACAATCCTAAATGCCTATACTTAAGCAATTACAATCCTAAATGCTAGTTTGATTCCTAATCGCGTATAATGCTGCTGTATGTATATTTTAACATCCCGGAACATGATTTGACGCCTAGGAACATGATAGGAACCCCGGGATACACCCAATGACTTAGTGACACGTGTTCGAACCTGTTTATGCGTTAATCGGATATTATGCTAGACTAGGTGAACTGTTGCGCGTATTAAGTGCTTAATTGCATATATGGCATGATGTCTTGTATTTATCTAACACGTGGAATGTCGGGTCACCAATGGGATGTCGAGTCTTGTCTTACGTAGTCTTGTTGTCGGTCAAACACGCTTTTCGGGCACATAATGGTCATGGACTGGACTTAGGGACTAATGAACCCGATGGGTTATTAGTCTAACTTGACACATATCTTATGATAGGTCGCCAATAGTTGGGGCTATCATATCTTACAGACGGTTTACTCATATCACGCATACGGTTTACTCTTAAACGGAATACGCAACCTAAGGTGAGTTCACGGCCCCACATTTTACGGTTTATGTTTTCGGGGGAGAAACATGCTTAAAACTCTTTTATGATTTATGACTTGTTAAACTCTTATGGCTCATGACTCTTTATCACATTATACTATGGCTTACTTATCGTACTATACGGTTCATCAAAAAGTCCCTTAGAAACCATTAACATGGGTATATGGCGGGGAAATATGGATAGCGCTATTGGGAACTGACAAACCCCACTCGACGGTGGGACCGACGAGTGCATATTGTCTCTAATAAAACAAGGTCTACCGGTGATGACGGTAGCCCATAGGAAACTAAGGGTCACTACACGGCTTAGTCAGCAATGGTTTCACCCGTATGAGTATCTCATTCTGCGCCTAGCTAGCGTTCTCACAAGCATGGTAGTAATTGTGATGGTAACGGTTTTCGAAGGATCACTTTAAACGTTTAAATAAAACCTGTGAACTCACCAGCATTATATGTTGACTCTTTTAGCATGTTTTCTCAGGTCGCTAAGGTAGCAGCTGTCGGATAGGCGCACGAGTTCGCACCGGAGTCGTCTCGCGTCTAGGGTCTCATTGCACGTTTTGGGATCATGAACTTTGAACTTATGTTTTATTTATGCATGACTTTTGTAAACTTTAAATGCTTCCGCACTGTTGAACATTGGTTTTAAACTTATGCATGGTTTCTGTTTACGTATGTTTTACATTTAGACGTCGTTTATTGTGACCGTTGACTTAGATCCTGGTGTGTCACACGCCTCGCGGTAGAACTCCGCAGGTGGAAATTTTGAGGGTGTGACAATAATATTATAATATTCCTTAATATTAATCTAATTAATATTAAGTCCATCGAGTTCAAAACTATTATTATTTCACAAATAATAATACACCGACATGTGAACTTATCTTATCCGTGTGCCAACGTGTAACTCTTCGGATCGTACCGGGTCGGGTCACATTGGTCTCGACTTTAATTACTATCGGACACACTATATGTCCAATAATTTCCCACTTGGACGATTTTAATTAAATGAGTCAACGTGCGCAGAATTGGACGCCTAGCTGCATCGCATTGCACACAACACGGTATGACACTTTACAGTCGTCAACTAATTCTTTGAGTTCAAGTAACGTTTTACTTAACCAAATACTATAGCCCTGATAATTCTATCAATAAGTCCCTTCTGTATAGACATTCGTTGATCATAAGACATGGATCAATCATTCTTATATAGTGATCAATCTTTCTCTATTCTCGTCTTTAATTAAAGGCGGTCTAACAAACTACCTTTAGTCCGAGCGTGGCCACGCGTTTATACCAGTTTGAGTTAACGAGGGCGTCAGAATGTCTAAACTTCTAATCCTATATAAGTACAGAATTCCATCAGCGTCATACAACTCGCACTTAACCTTGGATTTCTCCCAATGCTACCCGGATTACTATCCATGTTTCATGACAGTGTTAGATGACATCAAAGATAGTCCTTGATCAATGTAGTTTAATATGTGCCTTAGAAAAAGGACAGATTGAACATGCAAAACATCTTATGACACAGATCCATGGAGATCGTTTTTGAACTCGAATTTACACCAATTATGCAGCGTGAATATGTATAGATTACAGTGTCACATTACCTATCTCATACTTGGTTATTCCTAGCTTTATTTATCTTCTCCTTCGGGTTTGCAGTCAAGGGAACATGTTTGTTGATCTTTTGAGTTGGTTTTATCTTTCTAAGATGCGGGTACCGGGTGACTTGAGGTTCGAGCTCGGGGCACACCTTGAGGACCATGTAGAGCAATTTATCATTTCGGGTGCACACGAAATCATAATTTGAAATGCATGGAAGACTGGGTGAATCTCGTGTTGGGATTAATGGTCACGTTCGAACCCGATCCTAGGCTTTTCATATTCTCTTGGTTTAGCGTTGGTGATGGGTCTGAGTATTTGTTTCTTGTTCCTTCTCAGAAGATGTCAGGACGCACTGGAGGACGCACTGGAGGACGCACTGGGGGACGACGTGGAGGCCACACTGGTGGGGGTAGAGGTGGTGGTAACATCACCTTGACGTATGATGAGCTCAATGAGATGATGCACCAACAGTTGGGCATTGCATTAGCTGCTTTTCAGGCTGCCCAGCAGACTTTTATGGGTGCTACTGCTCCTCCGGTTCAGGCAGGTGTTGCCTATAAGCGGTTTAAGGATTGTCAGCCTCTCAGCTTCCAGGGTACGGAGGGAGCTGTGGAGTTACTCAGGTGGTTGGAGAAGACGGAGTCGGTGTTTGCTTTATGTGAGACTCCAGCGGTGGATTGGGTGAAGTTTGCTTCGGGGACTTTTGTAGGAGCCGCCTTGACGTGGTGGAACTGCGTCACACAGACACTTGGTCTTGGGGAGGCCAACGCCATGCCTTGGGCGGATTTTGTGCGTAGGTTGAAGGATGAGTACTGCCCGCGTGAGGAGATTAAGAGGTTGGAACAGGAATATGGGAATCTTAAGATGGTTGGTTCTGAGGTTGAGGAGTACACGATCAGGCACAACGAGCTAGCAGTAATGTGTCCAGGTTTGTCTACACCAGAGTATAGGAGGATAGAGCAGTATCTTGCGGGTTTGGTGCCAGAGATTGCGGGATTGGTGTCTGCTAGGGATCCTACTACTATGTCAGAGGCTGTGCGGTCGGCTACTAAGATGACCAACTTGAAGATTTCTGAGGGTGTCTTGCCTCCTAGGGGCTCTTCTGTGAAGGCGCCGGCAGAAAACAAGAGGAAGTGGGAAAGCGTGGATAAGGGTTCATCGGGGGTTCAGCGATAACCGGCAGCGAAGAAGACTGAAGCTTCTGGGTCAGCATCGGACCAGAAACAAGGGGGCTATGCTGGGAAAAGCCCTAAGTGTGTGCGTTGTGGGTTTCATCACTATGGTATTTGTGAGAGTTTTCGCTGTGAGCGTTGTCAGAAGACGGGGCATCTTGCCAAGGATTGTAGGGTCAACCTTTCCAGGACGACTCAGACTACTGCTATTACTAACCCTGCTCCACAGGGGAATCAGGGTTGCTTTCATTGTGGAGAAGCGGGGCACTTCAAGCGAAGTTGTCCCAAGTTGAATCAAGGGGCACAGGGACTGTAGGGAAGGAAGGAAACAATGAAGGCGGTGGCCGGTTTACTCGTGCTCATGCTTATGTGATCGGTGCTAGGGAGAACCAGGTGGATCCAGACACTGTTACCCGTACGTATTCTTTCTTATCTCTTGTTACGCTTTGGTTTTACTTTATCCGCATTGTTGTGCGTTCGTGTTTCGGGTGTTTTCTTTGTGGTCTGGTCTCTGTTTCTCATTCTTTGGGTCGATGAGGGTCCTTTGGGGATGTTACTTGGACGGTACCGGTGGGTTAGTTATACCGATCATAGTAGTCTCCAGTAGGCCTTCGATCGGGGTCTCTTGTCTCGTACTCACATTTGGGAAAGTGGTTTCCCGGTTGTTACTGTCACGTTTGGTTTATGACCTTCACTTGTTATATTTTGGGGAAACGTTACTTGGGCACAGAGGTCGACACTCATCACTGTTGAAGCCGAAAGAATCTCGGGACGAGATTCCTTTCAACAGGGGGATGATGTGACGACCCGGAAAATTTTTCTTCTTATTTGTTTTCTCTCCTCGACTTCGGGAAATTTTCGGGATGAAAACTCTTTCAACAGGGGGATGATGTGACACCCGGCAACTTCCGGTAACTAACTTTTGAAAATTTAGTAAGTCTACCTTAGGGAGTCGCGCATACGTTACACATAACAAGGTCAGTCGAGTCGAGTCGCACATCATTAGGGTTTTAACATACGCAAGTCTCGGGTCCCGGGAATTGGTGATCGGGTGGGAACGTGTTATTTATCATGCATTATATGTTGGTAATCATTATATGACTTGTCGGTATGTGAATACGTGCTTATATGTGCTAAAATAGTGTTTAACGCGCCAAAAACCCAAATTAGCATGATATGGGCGATTAGGGCACATCAGGGGGCGATTAGGAGGTATGGGCGAGTAGCAACAGGCGATTAGGCCTAATTGCATGTATTTTCAGGCGAGTACAAGCCTAATCGCATGTGTATCAGGCGAGTACACACCCTAATCGCCTATACCTGCACTGTAATCGCCTGATGTGTGTCTAACGACTAGAAACGCCTATAAATACCACCCTTGACCTCTAAAACATCATTTATTCAACCCTAGCCGTCCCATAACCTATCTCAACACACAAACACCCTCTGGAACCTATTTTTACATCAAAACAACCATTTCCAAGCTTATTCCATCATTTCCTCTTGAATACAAGGTGTGTTCTTCAAACCCAAACCTTTAAATGATTATGTTTTACTCCCTAAAAGTCCAGACCTGACTTATAAATGTTTTTGTCTTTGAAAATCCATTTAAAACCGTTTTTAAACAAACCCACACCTTTACATGTGTTATATGTGTTATATGTGATTAAAGATAGAATTTTTAGGATTGAACCATGGTTGTTTTGTGTTATTATGATGTTTATGGCTATTACAAGTTAGTGTGATGATGTCCTAGGAGTTTGAATGGTTTTGGTGGTGTATTGTTGATACTTGATGTTTTGACCCATTTGAAGGATTTTGGATGATTAAGGATGATATGAGGTGTGTTGTTGATTGTATGATGTTAGGGTTTGCTCTAGGATGATGCTAGAACAGTAGGATTCTATCGGATAACGTGGTTATGTGATTTAATCTGAATAATTGCTATTTAGGGCAAGTTCTTGCATGTTGATGTGATGTTTACATGCTAAGTTGCTAATTTGGGAAAACGCTCGCATTCCGAACTGTTAGAACGATGAAAACTTAGGGGTTTTGCTTGAAATATGTTTGTTAATGTGTTAGGATGATTATTGGATGTTCCTACATGTTTCGGATCTGATTTGGAGTGTTCGGCGCGCGAAATTGCACTACAGAACAGTATAGGCGAGTAGGAACCTACTCGCATGAGGCTTTAGGCGAGTAGGCTCCTAAATGCCTGATGTTCAGGCGAGTACAAGCCCTATTCGCCTATATATAGGCGAGTAGAGGCCTATTCCCCTCAACTACTAGCAATTACAATCCTAAATGCTAGTTTGATTCCTAAATGCCTATACAACTAGCATTTACAATCCTAAATGCCTATACAACTAGCAATTACAATCCTAAATGCCTATACAACTAGCAATTACAATCCTAAATGCCTATACAACTAGCATTTACAATCCTAAATGCCTATACTTAAGCAATTACAATCCTAAATGCTAGTTTGATTCCTAATCGTGTATAATGCTGCTGTATGTATATTTTAACATCCCGGAACATGATTTGACGCCTAGGAACATGATAGGAACCCCGGGATACACCCAATGACTTAGTGACACGTGTTCGAACCTGTTTATGCGTTAATCGGATATTATGCTAGACTAGGTGAACTGTTGCGCGTATTAAGTGCTTAATTGCATATATGGCATGATGTCTTGTATTTATCTAACACGTGGAATGTCGGGTCACCAATGGGATGTCGAGTCTTGTCTTACGTAGTCTTGTTGTCGGTCAAACACGCTTTTCGGGCACATAATGGTCATGGACTGGACTTAGGGACTAATGAACCCGATGGGTTATTAGTCTAACTTGACACATATCTTATGATAGGTCGCCAATAGTTGGGGCTATCATATCTTACAGACGGTTTACTCATATCACGCATACGGTTTACTCTTAAACGGAATACGCAACCTAAGGTGAGTTCACGGCCCCACATTTTACGGTTTATGTTTTCGGGGGAGAAACATGCTTAAAACTCTTTTATGATTTATGACTTGTTAAACTCTTATGGCTCATGACTCTTTATCACATTATACTATGGCTTACTTATCGTACTATACGGTTCATCAAAAAGTCCCTTAGAAACCATTAACATGGGTATATGGCGGGGAAATATGGATAGCGCTATTGGGAACTGACAAACCCCACTCGACGGTGGGACCGACGAGTGCATATTGTCTCTAATAAAACAAGGTCTACCGGTGATGACGGTAGCCCATAGGAAACTAAGGGTCACTACACGGCTTAGTCAGCAATGGTTTCACCCGTATGAGTATCTCATTCTGCGCCTAGCTAGCGTTCTCACAAGCATGGTAGTAATTGTGATGGTAACGGTTTTCGAAGGATCACTTTAAACGTTTAAATAAAACCTGTGAACTCACCAGCATTATATGTTGACTCTTTTAGCATGTTTTCTCAGGTCGCTAAGGTAGCAGCTGTCGGATAGGCGCACGAGTTCGCACCGGAGTCGTCTCGCGTCTAGGGTCTCATTGCACGTTTTGGGATCATGAACTTTGAACTTATGTTTTATTTATGCATGACTTTTGTAAACTTTAAATGCTTCCGCACTGTTGAACATTGGTTTTAAACTTATGCATGGTTTCTGTTTACGTATGTTTTACATTTAGACGTCGTTTATTGTGACCGTTGACTTAGATCCTGGTGTGTCACACGCCTCGCGGTAGAACTCCGCAGGTGGAAATTTTGAGGGTGTGACAATAATATTATAATATTCCTTAATATTAATATAATTAATATTAAGTCCATCGAGTTCAAAACTATTATTATTTCACAAATAATAATACACCGACATGTGAACTTATCTTATCCGTGTGCCAACGTGTAACTCTTCGGATCGTACCGGGTCGGGTCACATTGGTCTCGACTTTAATTACTATCGGACACACTATATGTCCAATAATTTCCCACTTGGACGATTTTAATTAAATGAGTCAACGTGCGCAGAATTGGACGCCTAGCTGCATCGCATTGCACACAACACGGTATGACACTTTACAGTCGTCAACTAATTCTTTGAGTTCAAGTAACGTTTTACTTAACCAAATACTATAGCCCTGATAATTCTATCAATAAGTCCCTTCTGTATAGACATTCGTTGATCATAAGACATGGATCAATCATTCTTATATAGTGATCAATCTTTCTCTATTCTCGTCTTTAATTAAAGGCGGTCTAACAAACTACCTTTAGTCCGAGCGTGGCCACGCGTTTATACCAGTTTGAGTTAACGAGGGCGTCAGAATGTCTAAACTTCTAATCCTATATAAGTACAGAATTCCATCAGCGTCATACAACTCGCACTTAACCTTGGATTTCTCCCAATGCTACCCGGATTACTATCCATGTTTCATGACAGTGTTAGATGACATCAAAGATAGTCCTTGATCAATGTAGTTTAATATGTGCCTTAGAAAAAGGACAGATTGAACATGCAAAACATCTTATGACACAGATCCATGGAGATCGTTTTGAACTCGAATTTACACCAATTATGCAGCGTGAATATGTATAGATTACTATTATCGTCCCTTTATGTCAAAACGTAAATCAACTCAAATTTAGTCATCGAATAAAAATGTATTGTATTTGACCAAACTCGTTTTCAAACAAAATTAACTTGACTTTATACCGACACATCCTTAAATGTAAAAGTATAAGAAATTAGTTTTACGATATGCTCAAAACTTTAGAAAATTGAGAGGATGAAATTGACATTTGCAAAGGTAAATGGTTACTTTTAACATTATAGAGATTTAAGAATAGAATGGATTACATATCGAATGTTTGAGGTTAAATAGAAGCTAAGTTAGAGAAGGTAAGGGGATCGTTTCTATCAAACAAGAAAGAGGATTATTGTCAACTTAAAAACTTAAAAACACAACGGGTCGATTTTGACACTATGAAAAAGATAAAGGGGTGTTACTAATAGGTTACTATTATCGTTACTATTATCGTTCCTTTACGTCAAAATATAAACCAACTCAAATTTAATCATCGAATAAAAATGTATTATATTTAATCAAACTCGTTTTCAAGCAAAAGTAACTTGACTTTATACCGACACATCCTTAAAAGTAAAAGTATAAGAAATTAGTTTTACGGTATGCTCGAAACTTTAGAGGATGAAATTGACATATGCAAAGGTAAATGGTTACTTTTAACATTATAAAAATGTTTAAGGATAGAATGGGTTACATATCGAATATTTCAGGTCAAACAAGAAAGAGGATTATTGTCAACTTAAAAACATAAAGGGTGGATTTTGACACTATGAAAAAGATAAATGGGTGTTACTTAAAGAGGACCATGCTCTTAGTAGGGCTGCAAACGAACTGAACTTTCAGCGAACCGTTCATGAACCGTTCAGCGGGGAGTCCGTTTGTGTTCGTTTGTTTAGTAAATGAATGAACACGAACAAAAAATTCTGTCCGTTTAGTTAAATGAATGAACATGAACAGAGGTTGCGTTCGTTCGTTTATGTTCGTAAACGTTCAGTAACGTGTTCATTTGTGTTCGATAGTTTATTAAGGTTTTTAATTTTTACACATTTTTTATATTCTTTTATTTTTATTTATTTTACCCAATAAATAATATATATGAGGTAATATAACCTACTTTTTGTATCCAATATATGTTTCCACGTTCCTGCGTTGATGCCCTCCACCTCCAACACCCTTCTCCAGTACTAAGTATGTTTGGACTATTATGTTATATTTTTGGTGGATATAGCTAATGTCTTAATTTATGTGAATTTAATGTTATTCAAAAGTATATAAATGTCCGTTTGTGTTTGTTTCTGTTCATGAAAACTTGTTTGTATTCATTAATGTTCATTTGTGTTCGTGTGCGTTCATGAACAAAATTAACAAACGGACACAAACGAACACGAACATGAGTGTTTTCTTAACAAACGAACACGAACAGAAAATCTCGTTCGGTAAGTGTTCATGAACTGTTCGTTTGCAGCCCTACTCTTAAGAGTATAAACAATATCATAGACTGTTAACTTGTAAGACAGAACGGAGTGTGTGTGTGGGGTGGGGGAGGGGCAGGGCGGCAGCTCCAAGCCCGGAACACTAGCCATGTGGCGTTTTTTCATTGGTGGGGCATTTGTGACCGTTTGAGGTTAAAAAAAATTATTTAAAAAAAATTAATTTATTATGGGAGGGTTATCTTGAGAACGCTAAATATTGTGAGAACCGTGAGAACAAGTAAAAAAATCAATCAAGATCAATTTTTTTTAATACAAACCTCATTATAATCAAAATACAACATTAATAAATGAATTTTCTTTCCAAATAATTCATCTTTTCTTGCAAAAACACTTTCAAATTAACTTTTTACACATGTGTAAATGAAACAGTTTATATATGTATAAACAGTAAATTTACACATGTGTAAAAACAATTTATTTTCGTATACGTTTGAATTTTTACGCGTAAATTGTGTTTTTGGGATTGTGTTTTCGTAATAAAGATAAATGTAAAAAGAAATTTTGAATTTGAATGGTTTTAGATGCCGTTCTCACGGTTCGCACGAAATATAGGCGTTCTCAAATTAACTTTCTCCTATATATATATATATATATATATATATATATATATATATAATCATATCCTCTTCTACCCAAATCCACACACTCACATATTTTTATAAAATCCTCTCCAAACTCATTTTTTAAAAATACTCGCAAGATGTTGGAGCAATCTTCAAGTTCATCTGATTCGTTTGATCTACACGCTTTGGAGTCCTCTTCAAGTTCATGAACTTTTTTTATTTGATGTTTTTTTTTATTTTTAGTTTTTTATGGAATTTTATTATTAATTATTATGATTTTAATTATATTTTTTTTATTAAAAATGTGTTTTTAATTAGTTTATTAAAAAATTAAAATAAATAATAAATGCCACGTGTTAAACAATGCTCACCTCCCCACCCCCCTCCCCACAATTTTCACCCTTCACACATAGGTCTTACAAGTGTCACATGACGCTTCATGCCCCCTCTATCATGTTCATGTTGATGAAAATAGAATTTTTATAGGGTTTTGGGTTTCATACACCATATGGCCAGAGGCGGAGGATTTAAAGGGCCAGGGGTGCCCCGGCCCTACCTGATTTTTGGCGCATTGGTAAAAATTTACGATTTTGTAGGTAAATTGAGTTCGAGTTGAGTCCGGCCCCCGCCGATTTGATTTTCCGACCACTAAAAATCAAAACAAATTAAGTCCAGCCTCCTTCGATTCGAGAACCAAGCTTCGCCACTGCATATGACATCATATTCTGGGGTTTAACATCACAATATAGAATATGCAGCAACCTTCTATCGGCGTGTGATGTGGGCTATGGTGTATGTATCCTAATTTGGAGGTGTATATATGATTCCTAAGGGCATCCCAATAAAGGTTTTTAGGGGTTTTTAGAAGAGGTTTTTGGTGAGTGGCTATTGTGGGGTTGGTTTTTAGGGGAGGTTTTTGGTGGAGGTTATTCATAAAAAAACCTTTAAAAACCCAAGAGGTGGGTCCGGGTGGTGTGATTGGGATATTATTATAAGATAAGTAATTGAAAATAAATGTAAAAGGTAGTGATGATGTGACATGTTTTTTAGGAGTTTTTAGGTTTTCTTATTAGGTGAGTTTTTAGTAATTTTAAAGAATGAGTGTTTTTTCTATACGATAGGTTTTTAGGGGTTTTTAGTACTTTATTGTGATGCTCTAAATACCATTTTTATAAGCGTGTATGGATATTTATAGAGAATAATATGTGGCCAGACACAGGTCTTCTGCTTTCGCTGACTCGAATCCTTTCTTCCACAGCAACGATAAGGTACCATTATTATCTCTGCATGTTTGGTTTTACAATCCCAAGTTAAAAGTTCTTCATATTTTTCTTTAACTACCAAAATTATGCAAAATAAGTGCTAAGATTTTCCTACAAATGATCAACGATGGGTCCTTGCAAAAGCGGAAGTGTGCATTCCTGTACACGTGTGATATATTTTGGATATTTTACTTTATGTTTTATACCCGTGTTGTAAAAATCCCGCCAAGCGTCCAATTAATCGCTAGTAGGAGGTTCACTAAGTAATCACTGATTAATTGCTAGTCGGTGGCTGTCTAGCAATTCTAGCCAAATTCCGCAAAATCATTAAATTTCGGTCAGATTCCGGCTAGAACTTGTAAATTTTGGCTATTAATCTTATATACTTACAGATATGAGTCGAGAAATTGGTTAAAACATGCCTGCTTAAAATAAAAAGAAGTACATATAAAATTTGTGTGTATATATGTATAAAACTGAAAATTACATATAAAATCCTAATCCGATTAATCGCTAATCTCGATTAATCGCTAGTCGAAGCGCCTAGCGATTCATGAAAGGGTTAGTGCTTGATTTAAGAAGTTTAAACAATTTCCTAGTATCATGCAGTCAAACTATCAAGAAGATGATATTTTGATGATAAATGATAAAAAGTAATGAAAGCATCAATCTTAAACTTCATAGGCCATTAATTATAGTATAAAAAACTATACTTTTGACATGCCAAAGTTCTAATATACTTTTGACATGTTCCTCAGATCAGGAAAGATCCATGGCTGATGCTCTTGGTCAATGCATAAAGCAATCAATCCAACACTATGTCACATTTAATCTTTCATGTGGCGAAAAAGCACTGGAGTCCAAGAGAATGATGACTGAATCTTTTGATGGTCTCTTGAACCACCTCAGAGACATGATGGTAGGGCACGAAAATGAGGAAGTGCTGGCTTTACTTAAAGAAATTGAAGGCGTTGTGTCTGACGAAGCTTGGTATCAGCATACTGGAGATAGGCTATCTTTTACGATGAGGCGGTCTAATGAACGGCATTGGAGTAGTAAATTAGAAACAAGATTGGATAAGATGATACTTATTTGTGAACAACTCTGTAACATCAGATATAATTCAAATGTAGCGGAAGAAGAAGAAGTTGTGGTGGGGTTTGATGAAGAAGTATACATACTACTTGATCAACTCACTAGAACTTCTACAAAGCAGTTCCAAATTATCTCGATAACAGGAATGGTTGGGACTGGAAAGACGACTTTGGCTAGAAAATTGTACAGCCATGAGTTAGTTAAGTATATGTTTGACTTTCGAGCATGGACTTGTGTTTCTCAGTCATATATAAAGAAGGACTTATTAGTCAGTATACTAGGCTGTTTTGTCGATGATCTTACAGACGAATACTGTGAGATGAGTGAGCAACAGTTGGGTAGTAAGTTGTACAGAAAATTAAAGGGTCGTAAATATTTGGTGGTCTTGGATGACATATGGGATTGTAGGGTCTGGAACGATCTAAAAATGTATTTCCCCGATGATGAAACCGGAAGCCGAGTTCTGTTCACTAGCCGTGACATAGACGTGACTTTACATGTACGCTCAGCAAGACCTGCTCATGTTTTACGTCTTCGTACCGAAGTTGAAAGCTGGAACATTTTTGAGAAGAAGGTGTTTAGAATGGGAATATGCCCTGATGTATTGGAGGGCATAGGACGGGAGATAAATAGAAAATGCGAAGGTTTGCCTCTTGCAATTGTTATAGCTGCAGGTTTGCTGAAAAGTAATCTTTCAGTCTCCTGGTGGGAGCAAATTGCTGCAACTCTATGTTCATTTATCGTTAGTGATCCAAGACAGTATATGCACTCGCTGGCTTTAAGCTACGACCATTTGCCTCCTCACTTAAAACCGTGCTTTCTCTTTTTTGGAGCATTTCTTGAGGGCTATGAAGTCCCAGTGACAAAGCTGATTTGGTTGTGGATTGCTCAAGGATTCATACACGAAACTGGAAGTAGAAGGTTGGAAGACGCTGCAGAGGAGTTCTTGATGGACTTAATCAAGAGAAGTCTGTTGTTGCCTGCCAGAAAAAAGGCTGACGGCCATGTTAAAACATGTCGCATCCATGACTTATTGCGTGACTTTTGCTTGAGAAAAAACGAGGAAGAAAACTTTCTGTCAAGCAATTATAGGTATGACAAAATTTGTTTCTGTATGAACTTACTAATTACATTAACAATTACTAACAAAATCTGCAGGTATAACATGGACTCGTCATTGGAGTTGGGAAAATCTTTTCAAGACGATCGATCAGTTCATATCAACACATACAAGTTCCTAAGGATTTTGGATGTAGAGTCTATCCTTATCTCCTCGTTCCCTTTAGATGCGGTACAAATGACTAATCTAAGATACCTCGCCATTCAAGCACATGATGGAAGTCCCCATGAATCAGTATCAAACCTTGTCAACCTACAAATGCTCATAATAACGTCAAGGAAGAATATTGTTTTACCAAAAACCATATGGAATATGGTAAATCTAAGGCACCTATACATTAAATCTGGGGAAAACATTATGGAGGATCCTAATTTTCTACAAGTAACTGGTGGTGTTGGTTGTCCTCGTTCCGATGTGTTAGCTAGCTTTCAAACCTTATCCCAAGTAAGTCCTCGATCTTGCCACAGCATATTTTCGAGGACTCCCAATCTTAAGAAGCTTGGGTTTTGTGGACCCTTAATATCAAGGCTAGGTGATCTGGAATTTCCAAATTTAGGCCCTTTGGAGCACCTTCAAAAATTGAAGTTACTTAATACATTTCCATACCCCGAAGCAACTAGGTCATGCAATCCTAGTAGTTTTCCTAAAACTCTCAAGAAATTGACTTTGTCAAACACTTGTATGGATTGGAAAGAGATGTGGACCTTTGCATGGCTTCCTAACCTAGAGGTTCTAAAATTAAAATTCCATTCGTTCATTGGAGAAAGATGGGAGACTGGGGATGCGGAGTTCGGCCGACTCAAGGTCTTGAAATTGCATGATCTGGACCTAAAGCATTGGGTTTGTTCAAGGGATAATTTCCCAAGACTGCAACGTTTGGTGGTTCAGCGTTGCTTAAAACTTGATAGCATTCCAACGACTCTTGGGAAGATTTTTACATTGGAGGTGATTGAGGTAAATGGATGCGGTCTTTCTGCACATGAATCTGCAGTGAGAGTTCAGAAAGAGCAAGAGAGTGAAGGAAACTGTTTCTTGAAAGTCCTAGCTAAACAAAATTCTTAAGGCACTTATGTGCAGATTAGGTGATTGGAACCATGTGACATTTATATCGGTCTAAGTTTTAAGTTCTATAAGTGTGTTTAATTTTTTCATTGCTTTCTCTAGAAAATAAGAGCTGCCATTGACCTGCAGCATAACCCTCCCTAACAAACTGGACTAGGCTAGGGCTATTTATACATGCTTGATGGCTGCCTTTGGTATAAGCTCCACATGCAAAACAATTTCTTCTACATTATCACATCAAATATATAAGGACTAAATTAATCACCATACAAGGGGTGGCTCCACCTAAAAGTGTTTATGGATCAATATTATTTTTGATGATCAATGAGAAGAATACAATGCCCTATATATAGGGATAATTACAAGAGATAAGTATGGAAACAATCCTATCAATAATAACTATACAATCTCATTCAAATATGCAATATTATCTCTAATCACAATATTATCTCTAAGATCCCCCCGCAGTTTGATCGGGCGCAGAGCAGACGGTTAAACTGGATCGAAAATTCTGAAATAGCTCTCTTGACAGTCCCTTCGTAAAAATATCCGCATACTGAGAAGATGAAGGAACATGTAGAACACGTATATGACCAATACGGACCTTCTCCCTGACAAAGTGTATGTCAATTTCCACATGTTTCGTACACTGATGTTGAACCGGATTATTGTACAAATAAACGGCCGACACGTTATCACAATAGACGATGGACGCTTGACGAAGAGGAACGTGCAGCTCGAGGAGAAGGTTACGGATCCACGTGGCTTCAGCTACTGCATTTGCAACGCCACGATACTCTGCTTCTGCACTTGATCTAGAGACAATAGGTTGGCGCTTAGAAAACCATGAAAGTAAATTATCACCGAGAAAAACGCAATAACCACTGGTGGAACGGCGAGAGTCCGGACAACCACCCCAGTCGGCGTCCGAGTATGCAACAAGAGAGGTAACCGCCGACTTAACAATACGAATACCATAATCGATCGTCCCCTGCAAATATCTGATAATACGTTTCATAAAAGAAAAATGAGCATCACGAGGCTCATGCATGAACAGACAAACTTGTTGTACGGCATATGAAATATCAGGGCGAGTGAAGGTCAAGTATTGCAATGCTCCTGCTAGACTTCTGTAGAGAGTGGGATCAGCAAAAAGCGGACCATCAGTGGCACTCAGCTTCGAAGCTTGATCAACTGGTGTGGTGCATGGCTTGCAAGCAGTCATTGATGCACGACTGATAATATCCCTGGTATACTGAGATTGAGAAAAAAATAAGCCATTCGACTGGTGAGTTACTGCAATGCCCAGAAAATGATGTAACCGACCCAAATCAGTCATGGCGAACTCCCGTGAGAGAGTATGAATATTCTCCTGTAAGAAAGCATCCGTAGATGCAGTGAGGATGATATCATCCACATACAGTAATAAATAAGCCGTGTGAGAGCCCTTAGAATAAATAAATACGACGTGTCACATGCACTACTCCGAAAACCCTGTGACAAAATGAACGTGGCAAAGCGAGTGTACCAGGCACGAGGTGCCTGTTTAAGGCCATATAAAGACTTTTTCAAGCGACATACAAAATTCGGGAAGCGTTTGTCAACGAACCCCGGTGGCTGATGCATAAAAACGGTCTCCTGTAAATCACCATGCAAAAAAGCGTTCTTGACATCCAATTGATGAATGGGCCAAGAACATGAGACAGCTAGTGATAAAACTGTACGAATGGTGGTCGGCTTAACGACCGGACTAAAGGTGTCCTCACAATCAATCCCCACTGTTTGAGACTTCCCGTTGACAACCAACCGCGCCTTATAGCGCTCTAAAGACCCATAAGATTTAAACTTGTGACGAAAGAGCCACATGCATCGAATAACGGGTCTGTCAGTAGGTCGAGGTACCAAATCCCATGTTTTATTCTCCTGCAAGGCATTAAATTTGGCTTGCATGGCGTGTGTCCAATGCGGATCCGAAAAGGCTTTGGCGTATGTAGTAGGGATGGGAGAAATTGTTGCGGTGTGTAGGTTAAGTGGAGTGTGTGGTTTTAAGGATCCGGTTTTGGACCTTGTGGTCATCGGGTGGGTATTGGAGGGTTGGGCCTGAGAAGTGGGCTGGTGTGTGGTTGTGGGTCGAGGGTTGGGTTGCGGCTGGAAGCCTGGTGGGACGTGGGCTGTTTGGGCTGGTGAAAAGTGGTGGAGTTGGGCGGTGTAACATTTTGAAATTTTTGAAATTCCCACTTTTATTCATTCAAGTCCCATTCACATTTATTTTATAACACTAGCTTATACCCGGGAGCGTCCCGGGCTGAAAATTTTAATAATGTAGAAATTTAAATAAATGTTTAGATATAGATACAACATAAATTTAACAAAATTAAGTTAAATTTATAAATTATTATTCTCATTGAAGATTTGAAGGTTATAGATGCTCTTTCCTTTAAATTTAGGTAGAAAATATGTAAAATATTTTTAGTTTTAGGTCTCGGGTTCAAGTCTTGGGGTTTCCTGCACTGGGATTTTCCAAATGCCCTCTGGGTCTGGAGTGGGCCAGTTGAACCCTTGTCTATGGCCACTGGGGGGGCGCTCAGTGAGTGTTTGGCCGGTTAAAAAAAAAAATTTGTTGTGAAATGTGACTTTTGTTCTTCATAAAAGATATTAAAGAATACATGTTAAGTTAATTATTAGTGTTATAAATCGTAAACATTAACGGCAATAAATAAATTAAAAACTAATTAATCCTTCTCAAGCTTCATTGTTTCCTTCCCAACTTCAACATCTTCCTTATTGGCTTGAAATTGGGCCATCTATCTCACAAACATCTTCATCATGAGGTTCATGAGGATTCATCTCAACACAATCGACTTCATCATCCTGTTACATAATTATTGTTACTTTAAAATTTCAAATTAAAAATGTTCAACTAAATTTGTATAACCTTTGAGGCTTTTTCGTTAGTAGATTCTACATCTGGAAAAACAATTTACTTAGAAAAAGTTATAAATTAATTGAATGGTCAAAGATTGGTAGTCAAGCTCATTCATACATAAAATCATCTAAAAGAACAATTAGCAAAGGGCATATATATGAAACATAAAGGAGTTTCAACCATTTTGGATGAATACATGAATGAGAGAAAATAACCATCAAACTTTAAAGCACCAAAAAATAGATAAATTCACATATCTAAAGAGATCACCCTATTTTGGTTTCAATGGTTGTCAGGCTCATAGTTAACTCAACTCATCGTCTTCATCGTCAATCCGTCTCCATATATATGCGGTTCAGCTTCTTATTTGCTAATTTTAAGAACCCCTTTCCTACACCATGCCGTACAACAGGAACAACAGTTGCTTATGCAGCAGCCAGTGGTTCGGTGATGGGACCGCGGACCATGTGGGCTGCAACCGAACCGCCAGCATAATGGTGTCTGTCCACACGACCAGTTGCCGTTTGTAACACTTATTAATAATCTAATTAAAGAACAACTAACAATTAAACTATCAATTAAAATTCAGGTTTTATCTTTTGCATCTCTTGCACCCTTTACTAATTTCACACATTACTGCGTTTAATGCATGAATATATATTTTATGCTTGATTCCTTGACAATTAACATTTTGTTTGCAGGCCAAGAATAACACGACTGAAGCTCAAGAGAAATGTATTACTCGCCTACTGTTATATCATTTTTGTGTCAACCGACCTGTTATGCTTGCTTCCTATCCTGTCTTCAGCTTCATGGGAATGAGAAGTAGCCTATCGCTACCATCCTGGTATTTTACATGTTCTTTATATGCTAGCACTTTTAGTGTTAGACCAGAGGTGTCAAAATGTCGGGCAATGGTTAATATCAAGTAAAACAAACTCATAAATGATTAACATAACAAATCGATTTACTATAATACAACACAAACAAACAGATCTGAACGAATAAATAATAATAACCCCTAAATTATTAAAATCATCCATTAACTCCAAATCAATAACAAAACATATCGATATTAACAGATCTGAACGACTAAATAATAATAACCCTAAATTATTAACATCATCCATTAACTCCAAATCAATAAGAAAACATATACCTGATTATTGCCGTATTTTAACAGATCTGAACGATTAAATAATAATAACCCCTAAATTATTAACATCATCCATTAACTCCAAATCAATAACAAAACATATACCTGATTATTGCAAGAAAACAGCCGAGGGTTTGAAGCAGAAAGTAGAAGAAATCGTAGATCTATTGTATGAAAGGAGTTAGGTAGGGTTTGAGGGTTTGAAGCAGAACATGACTCGATGGTGTTAATGTGATGGAGTTTTTTTTTTTTTTTTTTTTATAACTTATATACCACTTGACATCTAGGATGACACATGGCACATTCAAGGGGGAGAATGCCTCCTTGAATGCCATGTCATCAAAAATGCTTTGGTTTATTATATATATAGATTATTACTTTCCATTCCTATAAATTTTAGACATGTCAAAGTTATTAATTTTTATAAAACATAAACCTTGCTCGATAAAACAATATTTGCACCCTCTTTATTTTTATTTTTAATAATAATAATAAAATTTCAGATTTTATTTAGTTTATAAAATAATTTGTTTTATACACTTAACAATATAACCAAACCCAAACTATTTTTGATTGATCCCTGGCCCACAATGGTACCAGCCTAGCTCCACAGCCCAACATAAAAAAAGAAACCCGGCCCACCAAGCTTTCCCCCCTTACCCGGTTGACTTGCAGAACCCGACAAAGACCCGGACACGACCCACCGACAATACATACTTTTATTTGGCAACCATTATCACAATTAACTCGATTTAAATTAGATTTCCTATCTGATCAAACCATCAAAACGCGTTCGCAGCTATAATTATGGTTGATGACTAGATTTTGACCAAAACAAGTCAAACAATTGAAACATTCCATATTAGTTGCGACCCTACAAATAGAACGCCTTTTGTAATCAGAAGTGACCGAAAAAACACATCAACACTCACATTTCACTCTTTCACTCTCTGTCGTTCTTAATCACGAAGGTTGACTTTTTCTTTGACTTGTGTTCCTCGGCCACATATCATCGTGTAAGTCTAAATTGATTTCGTTTCTTTATTAATACTTTCATCCAGAGCCAAAGCCATGTATCAGTTTGTTAATCGGCTTTGGAATTATATGGATTGAAAAGCTAGGGTTCTAGAGTTATAATTGGGGAAGATGATACCAACTCATAATGGTTTAAAACATTTTTCAACAGAGTTTTAATAATCTTCTGATCTAGATCAGATGGTGTTACACGCTGTTGGGGAAACGCTGAGTCGTGAGTTCGAATCATGGCATCAACATTTTATTTTCTTTTGATTTAAATCGAAATCAGATCCTCACTCTAATACATTATATAATTAAATGTTTCTGCTTAAACCTCGTTCTCAGGGTGTGGCTTAGTGGTGGCCACACTTGTGATTAAGTTCGACCCGTCATAGACCCGGGTTCAAACCCCATAACCACCATATTTTTTTTACTACCATTTTCTATATATATTTTCATATATTATTAGTTATTAGAGTTTTAAAAGATCAAATATAATTTATAAATTCCATAAAACTTATTTATGTTATATAAATGGTAAACATTATTATACAATTTTATTTTTACAAAAATCATTTATTTAATATATATTACAAGTTTATTTATTAATAAATTAAAAATTCTATAAAAATATCTAAACAGTTTTATAAAATTCCAAAAATATTATTTTAAACTTATAAATCAATTAAAATACCAGAATTAAATTTTAATTTCAGAAAAACGTTTTATTTAGTATTTTTAATTATTTTTTTTAATCATAAATAATTCATAATAAATCAATTTTTCATTATTTTTACACCAAAATTTCACATAAATTATTTTTGTTCATTTAGATCAGAAGTAAAGTTTTATGAATTAAAATTTATGAATTTTAATATTTTTAGACATTAATACTACATTTTGACAAATAAATATTAATAGACTATATATTCATTAATTAAGAAAATAATTTTATAAAGATTATTTTCACATTACAACATTTTAATAGAACTACTTTTAATCAAGATTTTACAAAAAGTCCTATTATTCATTTATTTTTCTAAATTTCATTATTTATTTGTTCATTAACAATTTATCTAAATTAACAATTAAACAATTGTCAATCCCCAAATTAGGAACCCTAGCACATTTTAGACTAAGAAAACTTAGACTTATTAAGTTTTCCCCAACACTTATTTATTACCTTGAAATAGGGTGATATTTGGATATACACGAGCCACATTTGTTTATATATCAAGGGTTTCCATTCTAACACTAAGGTGAGTTTACATAGCCCTTTTTCCATTTCACTATTTTTGGGGTGAAACATGTTACAACATTCAATTTACAATTCAATCATAAGTGTCTATGTGTTATTCTATGTTGCATTATGTCTTAAACATTACTAGGGTAAGCACATTATTCTAGCATAATCATTAACATTGATCAGCCGACGGTATAACAATGATAGATCTATTGGACTGACAATCCCACCCGGATACGTGCACCTCCTACATAGGTAGCATGGGTGATTGTTATCGAATTTATAAAATAATCAAGTGAACCATGAGCGTATGGGATGGACCACAATATTCTAGTCACAAGGTTTGATTATGCACTCGATTTACCCGATTGTTTAATTTTCACATATGGACTAGACTTGCCATGACACTCGAATTGTACAAGTTTCTATTTAATTATCAAAACCTATGTAATTCTCACCAACTTTTGTTGACCCCAAAATATTTTCAAACTTAACATGTTTCAGGTTATAGCTTGCTCGAAGATTTGAGTTAATGCTTGAAGATGCATAGCTAGTATTTTTTTTTTTTTTGTCATTTTGATGTACAAATTCTTAGAACAATTGTATGTAATTTATTTAAATCATTTATTGAAACTTATTATTTATCATGAGCTACTGAACAATCATCAATACGTGACATCCTGATGTTTCCGCCATCGGTTGGGGTGTTATAGATTGGTATCAGAGCCTTGGTTATAGGGAATTAGGTTATTAGAAAAATAATCTAGACTATAACCTTTGGGAATTGAAACAGTACTTGCTTCTCTTACTTGTAACCCTAATTGCTTCCTCATTCTTACCCCTATCCTACACCTTATACAACCCTAAGCCTTTACAAATTGACTGCTCTTATTCGTCTGCTGCAATCCTGATCCACCTTTAGATTAATAGGACAAAATCCTCAGGTTTAGCCTGAACCACCTTGAGATCTCGTCGAAGTTCTAGATTTTAATAACGAACACGTGCAATCTGGAAGGGTGAACGCCTGTATTCTGAGTTTTCTATCTAGGACTGGCATTGCGCATATATCCCAATCAGACGAGGGACCCGGATGCCTACCTGGGAATTCTCGGGATGAGTGTTCACTTATAGGGTAAAGCATGTCTTCACTATGTTATTAGAATCTAGAATCTTTGATAAGTCAACGTTTTCGTTTATTCGTTTTAATTAATGGATAAATGATTACATTCCTTATATTACCTCATTCATTTCATGTCTCATTGAACCTTCATTGTGTCTCTTACAGATCATGCCTCCACGTCGCAGCACTCTCCTTAACAGTGGCGACAATCATGATGAAGGGGAGCAGCAACCACAACCACAACCACGACCACAACACTAACCACAACAATGGAAGTGATGCCCAACTGGCTGCAATCATTTCCCAACAAATGGCGCAACAAATCGCAACTCTGGTTCCTAACTTGTTGGCTCAAGTCATCCAAATGAATGGGAACGGCAATGGAAATAGAAATGGCAATGGAAATCACAATGGGAACGGAATGGAAACGATATTGGTCACCCAGTCTGCACCTCAAACACTTTAATACCTGCAATCCTCCTAAGTTTAGCGGGGATGAAGGAGCTAATGGCCTCCTACAATGGTTCGAGGGTATCGAGAATACTTTCATAAATAGTGAGTGTCCCGATAACCTTAAGGTTCGTTATGCTATGAGTGTTCTTCACAAGCGGGCACTCACATGGTGGAACGAAGAAAAACGAACTCGTGGAGCTGAAGTCGCACTGGCCTTAACTTGGGAACAAGCTAAAGACGTTATGAAGGCGGAGTTCTGCCCTCGTAATGAAATCAAAAAGTTAGAAGATGAGTTTCATGATCTTGCCCAAGACAGTGGAGAAAACCTTGCCTAACAACACTCGTTTTCACGAACTTAGTCTACTGCTACCACACAAGGTCACCCCCTTGCCTATTGCAATCAAAAAATACATTGGTGGCTTACCCATGAAGATTCAGGACACGATGTGGGGAAGGAACCCTGCTACTCTCGAGGAAGCAAAGCGTTTGGCGGCTACCCTAACTGTAACACCCCAACCGATGGCGGAAACATCGGGATGTCACGTATTGATGATTGTTCAGTAGCCCATGGCAAATAATAAATTCCATTAGATGATTTAATTGAATTACATACAATTGTTCTAGAATTTGTACATCAAATTGAATAAAACTATACACATATCTTCAAGCATCAAATCAAATCTTCAAGCAAATAGAACCTGAAACATGTTAAGTTGAAAATATTTTGGGTCAACAAAAGTTGGTGAGAATTACATAGGTTTTTGATAATTGAATAAAAATGATGTGCAATTCATGTGTCATGTCAATCTAGTCCATATGTGAGAACATACTAGAAATAAATCGAGTGCATAATCAACCCTGATGACTGTTATAATATGATACATATCATACGCTCATGGTCCAATTGAACATGTTATACGATAACAAACACCCACGCTACCTTTGTAGGAGGCACGTATCCGGGTGGGATTGTCAGTCCAATAGATCTATCAATGTTTACCGCCGGCTTGTACGGAGTTAATGATTATGCTAGAATGGTTCTTACTCTAATCATGCTCAAGACATAATGCAACATAGAAAACACATAGACACATTGATGATTGAATTGCATAAATGATGTTGTAACATGTTTCACCCCAAAAATGGTGATAAATAGAAAAGGGGCTATGTAAAACTCACCTTGGTAAAATGTTATATCTGTTGAGAAATTTGGATAATTGTGTCGACCAAATGTATCAAGTATCACCCTATAATAAAGTAATAAATATGTCTAAGTCTATCAAATCTAAAAATGTATAAGTTTCTAGGACTTCGAATTTGGGGATAATTGCTCGTTTGATTACTATTAAAAATATTCGCCAATTGAGAGAAATTTAGTAAATAAATAACTAAAAATCTTTTTATGAAATTTAAATTTAGGATGGTCACAATAATATGTTTAAAGTATAAAAATAATTTTTATAAAATTATTTTCTTTAAAATAGATTTTTAAATCTATTTATTACAAATTGCCAAAACTTAACTTTAATATTCAAAAATACTAAAATTAAAGAATTATTATTTTAAAAATCATATTTATGTTCTAAATGATCAGAAATAAATTTGTATAAATTTTGGTGCAAAAATAATAAAAATTGGATTTATTATGATTTAGTTATGATTAAAACTAACAAAAATTGATTAAAATATTAAATAAATGATTTTTCAGAAATAAAAATCATTTCTGAAGAGCTTAATGTTATAAAAACTTAAAATAATTTTTGTGGAAATTAATAAGATGGTTTTGATATTTTTATAGATTTTTATAAATAAAATAGAATAAACTTGATTTATTTATTATATATATTAAATAAATAAATTTTTGAAAACTAAAAATTGTAAATAAATCTTTTACATCAGATTTGATAAATATAATTTTTTTAGAATTTATAAAAAGGTTTTAATATTTAAAAATGAATTTACAAGATTTAATGTATAATATATATATAAAATGGTTTGTTTTAAAATGTAAAATAAATGGAAAAAGGGGGTGTCCATGCTGGGACTCGAACCTGGCTGCCACAGTTATAAGCACTTGTCACAACCACTTGGCCTAGGCCCGTGGTTGTGATAATCCCCGTTTTAATAAAAATAAATACATTATGTGAAAACAGTTTCATCCCCAAATCAAAGAGCCACGAACCCTAGCTTTTCCAATTAGGCAATCCACATATATTGAACCCGATTAATGTTAGGGCTTTTGTTGTTTGATTGCCGACTAACAAAACCCACAAAAGAAATAGGACTCACAGTGATGATTCGAGTTCGTTTGCTCGTCAAACCAAAAGTCAAACGTTTGATCAAAAGAAGCTAATTATCTGTGTTAGAGAATAATTGGAGGTTGAGAGAAAGATGTGAGCGAGTTGTGATGGTTCAGAATGCATCAATTTATAGGGTATAGCTCTGGACATTC
>JAUTDX010000730.1:0-84101 GCA_030844895.1 Ambrosia x helenae | reverse complement strand
TTATTATCAAAAGGTTGATTAGTTTTAGCAACAAAAGCAACATTTTGACCTTTTACTGAACTACTAGAACCCCTATGTGACTCCTCTCTTGAAACAATACCAAAAGCATTTTTTAGAGTAGGTAAAGGTTCTCTAGTTAACAGATTAGTTCTCACTGGTTGATATACATCATCAAGCACCCATAAGAAATTGCATCAGTTTTTAATTAATGAATAAAATCATTAAAATCTTTAGAGGCTTGACACCACACATGAAGGTAACTGAACAATAGCATCAAATCGCTTCCACATAGTATTAAGTTTATGATAATACTCAGCAACTGAACTAGCATTTTGCCTAACAGAATTAATTTTCTGATACAGATTAAACACTACTGAACCATCAACTTTATCATATGTTTTCTCTAAGATCAGACCAAACTTCAGAAGCTAATTTAGAAAACACTTGTCCTAAACATAACTCCTCACTAACAGAGTTCAACAACCAGGATAGAACCACCGAATTACACCCTATCCCATTGTTTACCCAAGACCTCATCAGTAGTAGACCTTAAACAAGTTCCATCAATAAAACCATACTTGTTTTTAAGTTTGTAAAGCCAACTTCATTGAACTAGACCAAACAGAATAATTTCTGTTCCTTTTAGTTTTATACTAGTTACTGTAAGACTGCTAGTGTCACTAGGATGTAAGAACAATGGATCACTAATGTCCAACTACTAATCAAGGTTCCCAACCATAAGTGCTCCAGAATTAGGACCATCACCACCACCAGTGGGGTTAGGATCCTCTGAACCACTCATAGTTACAACAAAAACCAGACAAAAAACAACAAGCAGGAGAGACAAGAAATAAGACAACCACAGACAAAAAATCAAGAACCAAAGCAAGACAAATCACAAAACAAGAAAAAACAACTATCAGAAAACAAAACAACCCTAGAAAGCGAAGCTGTGTAGGTGTTCAGATCAAGGTTCATCACTCAAGGTGCCCTCGCAGATCCTTACACAGGAGCTTTTTATTAACTATATATGTGTATATATATATATATTTATACACACAAGCTCAAACAAATAAACCAAGATCAGTCAAGCAACAAACAGACACAGATCAAAAGACAACAATCAAAGACTACCAATTATTGAGCCTACTCCGGTCCACCCTAACCCACAATGCTCCTAGACACAGAGACAAAGGATAGAAGACTTACAAAGTACTCCAGCAGCCAAAGCAACAGCAAACAAAAAATACAAGATAGAGTAATAACAACTTACAGGTTGCACAGCTTCCTGAATCCAATACACAACTCACCAGATCCACAGGACCAAGCACAAGCCAACAGCAGTTGACCTTCAAGCAGACTAAACAGACAAAATAGAACAAACATGCAAAGACAAAAGTGTAATAGGACCAGATCTATGAAGATAAGATCTAAAACACATACAATATACCAGATCTGTATTATCAATATCAGATCTAAACAAATAAGAACCAGATCTATTGTTTAGACCAGATCCTTATCGAACAAGAACCAGATCTATTTATTAGATCAGATCCTTATTCAGAGAATAGCAGTGGACACACAAAATCAAGAGCTTAGGGCTCTGATACCATGTAAAGTTTTATGACTTGAACAGAATCACAATCAACCACACAATCAACAACACAATAACGTAATAATACTGAACAAAGAGTATAGCGACAAAAACATGACAAAATCTATTATCAACCAACCCAGAAAACGTTCCCCCCTGATAACCCTAGGTTCACAATAGATGAACCTATAAAGAAATACAATACAAAGTCTTAGATCTCAACTGGTTGATTAGACCAGTTGAGAACTATAGAAAATAACAATAAACACACTTACAGACCAGAATAAGATGAAGATCATACCAGATGATCAAGACCAGACAGATACACGACTATACAGAGCTGAAACCCTAATACCAAATCGAAGAAGACGATGAGTCTTCTGAAGAAGACTCTAGAATACAGAGAGAACAAAAAAATAAAAAACTCTAGACAACTGATGGATCAATAATATCTCGATGTTTATATAGCAGCTGATAGGGCTCAGTAATGGGTTTCCAGCTAACAGACTTTAAACGTATACTGGGCTCAATATATGGGCCTGCAATAACAACCAATCTCACCAATAATATTAGTCTAGTATCAATAAGCCCACAACATTATAACACAATGTAAAATACTTGAATATATATTTAAGCCATATATTTCAACATAATCATCATAGAATATAGCCATAAGTGAATGAGAAATCAAATTATAAGTTGATTTCTAATTATGTCTTGATTGTGCGTGTGACTCTATAGTTTTGTCCACACATATAATCTAGAAAACGTAAATTACTAATAGTCAGAGCCTAGAGACCTCACAATCAGTGTCGTTTTAACAGTTTATAATTCAACTTGTACGTAACTAAATATTTAGTTCTTTACATCATGTACTAAGTTGCATTACTAGAGAGCAACCAGAGTCGTATATGAGTTTTCGGACGCCATGTACAAGAAAGGTCAAGGGGTAATGGGTATTTGGGTTAGATGATAGTTGATTAACGGTAGATGGTTATTGACTTATTGGGCACTCCCTAGAACATGAAATTACTACTAACTTTGTGCTTTTTTTTTATATATGTTAATCACTTATGGTTAGAAAATAAAAAGAAAATTGAGCTTACTCTAGAACATAGATCCTGTAAGTACTGTCGCCCACCCTACAAACCTCTGTGAGCAAAACTATATACCTTGATACGTGTTAAGTCTTCAAATTATGTATGCATGTATGTATTTTGGAGTTGGGCCTTGCATATTATATACACTGGGCTTGTAGATTATAGATGTGTATGTAAGCATTATAACACCACTGTTGAGGTTTGAGGTGTACAAAATCCGGTTTCGCCCTAAACCGGTTTGGTTTACAAACCGACTAGTTTGTCTAGTTTGATCTCGAACTCCTCAAATTATGTATGCATGTATTTTGGAGTTGGTCTTTGAATGTAATACAATGGGCTTGTAGATTATAGATGTGCATGTAAGCATTATAACCCATTGTTGAGGTTTGATACTAAATCCGATTAGGTTTATAAACCGAGTGTTTTTTAGTTTTGTGTCAAACTGGTTTGGCCCAAACTGGTTCGGGTTAAAAACCAATTTTAGGGTTGAAAACCCCTACCCACCCAAACCGATTTAGACTGGATTTAAAACTGGTTTTAGTGTTTAGATTTTTTTTTAATCAAGTATATTTTTTAGCTTGGCTCAACTGGTTCGGGCTAGAATCAGTTCTCAAAAAAAAAAAAAAAATTAATAAATAAATAAAAAAAATCCTAAACTCGTATCAAACCGCCAAGTTGGTGGTCTCCAAGCCCAAACCGATTTTTGTTCACACCTCTTTACCTCTAGTTGAGGTTAACGAGCAAAAACAAACTTCAGTTTAATAACCCATATTATCAAGCTTAATGTTTGCCGACATATGTTATCACCAGTTTAATTAGTACGATTATTGACATAAAACAAATCGCAATTCGTAAACATATAATATTACTCGATTGCTTTGTAGACGACACCGCAAGTTACGTATGAGACTTTTTAATAAACTAATTTAATAAAACTCTCATTGATCAACACTCATACTAGTTACTACAAAATAATCATAAAATAATAGGATAAAAAATAAAATTTCGGGTGTGTACATGAACACACTATTTCGGTAGGGAAGCTTTTGACAAAATCATTAATTTTTAACCCAATCTACCATTATATCGAAGGATTAATAATGATTCAAATAGACAATGACATCCCACCTCAACACTCATATCATGTATCAAATATATCCAAGAAGTACTTGCTTAATTAGCTACCCGTAACTATCATTAATGATGGGACCATCTCTAACTACTTTCTACAATATTATAAAAAATAAATAAATTATTCAAAGCAACTAATTTAAACATCAAAATTTCAACATATGTGTTCACATCCTAGGATTTGTTGCATTTTATTGGTATTATCTTTATTGAAGCACGTTTAATCACAAAAACTTACATTAACTGTCTTCATATAAATATGGATCATTTTTCATGCAAGAAATTATGATTTCATGACACGCTAGTGTAAAATATTCGTACCCTTTTGGCGCATCATCTCATAAGTTAAATTCTTATATAATAGGGATAGAAAATATATCCTTATTATACTAGTTTATATAACTTGTTTATGTTAGTAAATATAAGTATAACCACTGATCCACGATCATTCATAATTTTTTATTGCACACTCTTCTCCAAATGTGAACATGTTTGTTGCATTTTCACATGATTAGGTACTTAATTAATCAGCTCCTTTGTGAATTTGAAAGCAAGAGTATGACTTCCTGGTGACAAACGAGTAACAATTGAAAGAAAGTAAAAAAAAAAAACACCAACAAAAGCCAAAGCATGATTGTACTTCATATATCCACACTCTTGCCTCCCTTTCTAACCTCAAAACTAACCCCCAAAATAAGTACGTCCATGCCGGCAATAAAACACACACACACACACCTATGCAGACGAGAAGAGCTGACGCACGCCCATGCCTTTGCGCATGTTCGCATGTGCCAACTATTTTAGAGGATTGTACATGAAGAGCAGCTTCATAGGAATTGGCATGGAAGGGCTCACCACCACATATATCCGTCCAACTTTAACAAATCTCACAGATTCCATCCCCATTAATTCTATTGCTTTTCATTGCCCTGTTTAAAAGAGGTCACCAAAGTCCATACTTCGTCAAGAAATCACAAGAATCATTGTATATCACTCACATAGCTTTGCTTTGATAATTGTATTAATTCTATGATTATTATTAGATAGTATATCAGATTAGGGTTTTGGTAGTATAAGCCCACGGGCTTAGTTAGGTTTTTAGGGTTCATTATGATCTCTATATATTGTAACCTAACTATTCAGTAATATCAATTCAGTTTTCTATTATCTTTCATGGTATCAGAGCCTAAAGGTTCTGGTTACTGTTTTTTTCCCTCTCCCACGCCACCAACAAAAATACAAACTCTAGCCGTCACCTCTTAAAGAAAAACCCTAGACAGGGCGGCGTGCCGTCATTGCCGCCGCCCTGTCCGGCCTCCGTTCGTTTTCGTTTTAGTGTTATGTTCATTTTTTTTCTTATTCCCAGTTCTAAATAAATTTTCAATTGTCGGTTCTAGACATATTCCCGTCGTTTTCATAAATCAGAAGGAATATGTTTCATCTGTCGCAACGTTGATTATGATCAAGCTGCCGCCACCTCTTTTTTTATTTATTTCGCTTCTCCGTCATGTCGCTCCTTGCCGCCTCGCCGCCGCTTATTGGACTACTGCCGCGCCGCTTGCAGGACTATGATCCGCCGCCGCACCGCTATCCACCGCCGCCGCCGCGCCGCATTGGTTGCCTCATATCGGATTACATGATCACTAAATTAGTGGTGGATTTTCATTGAAGATTACGGATTGCAAGATTATGAGATTATGGCAAAAGTTTTGACCGACATTGAAGAACGTTTAATATTATTATTTTTTTTATGTTTTTTTGTTTTTCCAGTCTGAGCTTTCTAGTTTCCTTCCGCTCTGACTGCGGGGGAGTATTAGATAGTATATCAGATTAGGGTTTTGGTAGTATAAGCCCACGGGCTTAGTTAGGTTTTTAGGGTTCATTATGATCTCTATATATTGTAACCTAACTATTCGGTAATATCAATTCAGTATTTCTATTATATTTCAATTATATCATTAAGTGTTTGTGTTTTTTATTTATGACCATTCTTCTTTATCTTCTTGTATCAATTTAGCAGCTGATCTTACTTACTAAAGTTTTGAACTTGTTTGGGTTTTATACATGTTAAAAAAATGTTTAATGAATTCATTCCAAGTTTGCACGTATTTATGCAAAAAAATGCAATTATCGCACAAGGGACGGTGGATAGAGTTTCAAAGCTATATGTTTTTTTGGTTATAGAACTTTTCAATTCGTTTTGAGTTTGAGTAAGTCTTCTTCTCTATTGCAAAATCATCAATGGGCTCCTAACAAATCTTTTGTGAACGAGCCTTTTCATATATATACTCTAGCTTTAGGTTAAAGTTTTACACTTCATGTTCAAAATGTCTACAATTTCGACTTAAAGGTAGCTAGCGTGTCTTAGTATTCTAGCTTTCCAATAAGTTTTGAGATTTTATAGTCTTGGCAGGGATCTTTCCAGAGCATAGATTTAGTCAATGTTGCAAAAGTCGCTAGGCGTTCCCTAGTCGGAGTCGGGAGTACTCGGGAGTTCTCGGCCTAGTCGGAGAGTACTCGGAGACGGAGAGTACTCGGCCTAGGCCTAGAGTACTCGGTCCTCGGCAACCTACCTTGTAGCGATTACTCGGGGAGTACTCGGTCTCCGATACCTTGTTTTACAACAGAGGATTTAGTCATTTGGTTTTCATTGCATGGCTCGCGATGACTAACATGTCTTCTCATTAATATGGTCTCCCAAAAGGTCACATGCTTTGGTGCCCCGGAAACCGTTTCTACATTTGCATTTATGATCACACCATTTATGATTGTTTTTGTATCATTTTGTACATCAAAGGGATTCGAAACCATAGTGATGTCCATCTTGATTGATTATTTTCCAGTCTCTTATTTTGTTTATTTTTGCCTCTAATTTATTTATTTTTACCATATTATTCGAAACCATAGTGATATCTATCTTTGGGTTTAACTAAACAACAATGAAATTTGAATGTTGATGAGAGCTATATATCGTGTCAATTGATTAGATAAATAGTTTTTATACAAAGGCATACTACGTTGCGATAGGTCAAGTGTCAATTGATTAGATAAATAGTTTTTATACAAAGGCATACTAGTTGCAATAGTTGCACTTGTTTATTGTGTGTAGTTGGGTTAACAAATTAATTATTTAGTTACTAGCTTTTATCCTGGGAGCGTCCCGGGGTTGAAAATATAACAATTCTAATAATACTAATACTAATAGTTATAATTATTACTCTTGTAATTAAATAAATAAAAAATTAACCTTGCTATAAGGTGACACCATGTGTTACAGTCAAGGTTGTAAAAATCCCGATTAATCCCGATTAATCAGTGATTAATCGCTAGTCCCCACTTTACTTATTAATTTTGAGCTAATCACTAAATTAATCGGTGGCAGTCCAGGGTTGTAAAAATCGCGATTAGTCACCGATTAGTCAGACCAAATTCGTCCTACTCGGACCTTAAAAACTCAAAATTAGGTCAAAAATGAATTCGAACGGGTCAAAACTGGAGCAAATCGATCAAATCAAACAAGTTCTTACGTCAAAATTGGATGATATCCATGATTTAGAACCAAAAATCGATGAAACTCCATGAACCCTACTTGTGTTTGAAGGTTCCGTACAATGAAAGAATGAATGGGAGGAAAAAACGGGATATGGTGGACGATGGAGGTGATTAAGGTTATTTATGTTTAGGTATTTTAATATTTAACCTCAATCCATATTCACTAGTTTATATTTGGCCCCTAAACTTCTAAGTTTATACATATAAGATATAGAATTAACATTATATATGTATAAATTTGGAAAAATATATATAAAAATCCAATCCGATTAATCCCGATTAATCCTGATTAATCCCGATTAATCCTGATTAATCCCGATTAATCCTGATTAATCCCGATTAATCCCTAGTCGGTACCTCACCGGCCGACTAGCGCCTGCGAGTTCTACAACCTTGGCTGCAGTGTTGCGCGATTTTTTCTCCTAGCTTCTCTTGATGAAGTATACCTATGCATCTTTAAAGACTAAAATTCCAATGATAGCATGACGATTGGGCTGAATTTCAACATCGTAGATAAGAACCTGGTTTAAAATAAAAAAACATGATTAAAGAATAACCAGAACACATTGTGTTTTTTTTCCTGTATGAACGAAACCCACAAAAAAATAGTCGTTTTTTTTCTCCGTTTTTTATATAGCACTATGGTACTCGTTGGAAAGATAATAAAACGCTCGTTAATTTGGTGTAATTTTTTTCCTTTAAAAACTCTCGTATATAAAAGATATTAACGTTTAAAAATTATGGGAGGAAACATAAAATAGAAAAATATAAATTTGTTTTTAAATTATTTTTTCCTAAAAATAGCTCAATTTAATTTTAGTAGATTAGGTTTTATATTATTATTTGTTTTTTTTTTAATTTGCCACATGGTATATTTTTTACTAATAAATTTAATACTATCACCTCAAAGTGCCACATGACACATTCAATGGGGGGGGGGGGGGGGGGTTGAGGCCTCCATTGAATGCTACCTCATACAAACTCAATTCTTTTATTATAAGTTATAGATTATAGATGTTAAAACTTAAAACTGTGTAAAAAGATTAATAGCCAGGAAGCACGTCTCATCACCTGTAGAACTTGGGTTTTCTACCAGAATCCCACACTTTTAAAATAAGGGTTCTAGGTTTCATACACCCCGTGACGTCATATTCTGGAGGTGTGACATCACATTTTGGGATATCTGACAGCCTCTTATTGGTGTGTGATGTGGACCATTGTATATGTTTCTTAATTAAGAGATGTATGATTCCTAAATACCTTTAATAATATAATAGTAAAACTAATAACATAAAACAACTGGAAAAATACAACCACAAAGATGGTTTTTAAAAAAGAAATAAAAACTTTTAAAAAAACTAAAACCTTATTGGAACATTTGTTTATTAAAAATTACAATTCATAAACGAACACATACAATGTTTGAAAATAAATATTCGATCAGAGGATAAAACGAGACGTTCAGCAAGTGTTAATATAAAAGTAACATATTTGTATAGGGTAATAATATTATACTTATGGGTGAAGTTATTCTACACTGTGTAATAAAAATGAAAAGGGAGAGAAGGATACAAAAAACACAATAGATCATTAAATATGACACAATGAGCCACAAAATATAATACAGTGCCAAAAAATATAACACAATGCTAAAGAAAAAAGATACAATGAATTGAGAAAATGACACAATAATTAAAATAAGAAAAAGACAGAATGGTACATAAAAGACATAATGATATAATGCATATTTTGAAAACTACAAGCTAAAACCCTAAAAAACGAAGACCTAAAAACTAACGTCGTAGGATTCAATAAGACGGTTCCAATGCCGCTTGAATGAGTTCAATCGGAGTTCGTTTGATACCCTTCCTACGACTTCATATTTTTCTTTCACTGCATATTTGATCCTAACCCTTATTATTATAACATAATATGTCCACACAAATAACAAATTAATCTCCACGTGTTAGAATCGAGTATCGACGTATGACAATTTTAGACGGGTCTTTCTAATTAAACCCCCCAACTTCTAAATTAACCCTTAATCAAAGCGCCTCGGTTAGGCCTAAGCGAGGCACCTGAGTTAATCTTTTTCAGGAATCTCAGTCTTTATGTCTAATCAGGCAGCGAGGCGCCTCGCTTTGGCCAAAGCGAGGCGCCTCGCTGCCTGATTAGACATAAAGACTGAGATTCCCCTGAAAACGATTAACCCAGGCGCCTCGCTTCTAAGCGAGGCGCCTGAGAGTTTGATTAAACGTAAAGCCTGATATTCTCTCGAAATAATTACCCAGGCGCCTCGTTATGGCCTAAGCGAGGTGCATGATCTCATCAGATTTTAGCTATAAATGCATTCGATTTCATTATAAACTCATTCGATTTCAATTCTTTATCCACAACATATAACATGTCGTATTACGACTTAATTTTCGGTGATTCTTACGACTCTAATTCATATAATGTCGAGGAGGGTTTTGTCATATAATGTCGAGCAGGGTCGGTCATACAATGTCGGGCAGGGTCGGTCTAGTAATGTCGAGGAGGGTCGGTCATATAATGTCGGGAGGGTCGATCTAGTAATGTCGAGAAGGGTCAGTCTGGCATTCGTTACCGTGACAATGCGGTACAACTGGACTTGAATACACACTGGAAGGACCCGTATTAATTTGAAGACGAGCCTAGTCAACCTGCCTACGGTTATACTTACGACGCTTACGGTGGTGATGACACATTTGAAGAACAAGACTATACGCACTATGAAGACATCGCAGTCGATGAGAAGCGGGTAGAAGATCAGGAGGAAGGATTTAACCCGATCAATCTTTGGTTCGAGACTAACCGGACATTTTCGACACGCGATGAGTTGGTCGAATGGGTACATGATACGGGAATGGCAAATGGTGGCGTCATAGTTATAAAAAGATCGAAGAAAAGAGGAGAACATTTCGTGAAGGTATATATTTCAGTCACTATTGTTTTTAAGATATTAACAATTACGTATTTTATAAATTGTTATTTAAAAAGCTACAATAAACTTAACTTATAAATTCGTTACTAAAAACACGTGTTTTATCGTTGGTGAAGGTTAATTCCCTACGGGTGCACTAGTGGTTTTCGGGTCACACACCTTTAGGATTACGTTTCTCCTATGCTAAGAGTATTGTTAATTTTTAATTAATAAACTTTTTTTATAATTTATTATTTAAAAAGTTCTAAAAAAAACTTATTTTCTAATAAACTTATTTTTGTTAAGGTTGTATTTCAATGCACTCTTGGGGGGGGGAGCATAAGAGTGTGGCTTTGGTGAGGAAGACGGGTAGCAAAAAAATTGGCTGCCCGTTTAAGTTGACAAGGGTGTTTGAAACTCGGACACGGGTTTGGAGGTTAAAGGTGAAAAACCCGACGCACAACCACACTCCCTTTGAACACTTAGAGGGTCACCCGTATGCTAGAAGGTTTTCTGGATGACAGAGAACAAGTCGGTCAGATGACAGAGAATGATGTTCCCAAGCGTAGCATCTGGAAAATGATCCTTTCAAAGAACCCGGGGAAAAAGACTACCCTGAAAGATTTACACAATGCGGCTCAGATGATGAATGATGAAAAGGCAGTCATTCCAAAGGTGCAATGGAGCACCTCGAATACTTTCTGACGGAGAGAGGATTCACCTACTACATGCGTGCAGATGAAACCACGAAGGCTCTCACGGATATTTTCTTCGTTCACAAACATTCATTTACTATGTGGTGCGCATTCCCGCATGTGCTGATGATTGACGCCACCTACAATACAAACTTGTACAATATGGCGTTTGTTCAGGTAGTGGGTATGGCGTCGACAAACCAGTCGTTTTTTATTGCCCATGCGTTTATTTCTTCTGAGAAGATTGGTAACTACCTTTGGCTGTTGGAGAGGATAAAGTCTATGTTGGACAACTGTTTGGAGCCGCGAGTGATTGTGACAGATAGGGACCTTGCGCTGATGAACGCGTGTGATCAGGTTTTCCCAAAGGCGTACAAGTATCTCTGCCGGTTTCATATCTCGCAGAATATCAACAGGAACAGCAAGAAGGAGTTCACGGATAGGGAGTGGAAGGAATTTGTTCGAATGTTTTGGTGGCTGTGTGACTCTGCGACTGAAACCCTATACGAATACAATTTGGGGCAATTTCAGTCATATCTGGAAAAGATGGATCGTCTAGGTAAGTAGTTTTTACATACTTACATACGTACTTGTTTACATACACACGCCTGACAAGTTTTGGTTATATTTTTCAGACGTTTTTTGCTACACGAAGAATAACTAATTGGACCGGTTCCGTCAAAAGTTTGTGTCTGCGTGGACTAACCAAACACTGAACTTCTGCCAGACCACTACCAACAGAGTTAAGGGCATGCATGCCAAAATTAAAAGTTACCTTCCAGGCAATCGCAACTTGTTGTCGACAATTGTGAAGTCCGTTAATCAAATGGTTGATAATCAATACAGAGACATTAAAAAGGTTTTGAAGAAAGCCTAAGAAAAACAATGAACCATCACAAGAAGCAGCCGTTGCTTGATAAGTTACTTCGGAAGGTTAGCAAACATGCTCTTCAGCTGATATACGAAGAGATTGACCGTCTTCAAACGTCCATGCGCCGTTACCATAACACTTGTGGATGCCAGCTTTTTAATAGTTGTGCTTTGCCATGTGCCTGTCGTCTCGAACAGTTACAACTTAATGGTAATTAGTACTAGTGTCCATATGATTTTACTACATAATTATTACATGATTTAACTTTATAACATATGTTATTTTTTTCAGGTCAGGAAATTCATTTGTTCTTGATAGACGTGTTCGGGAGGAAGCTTGACTTCAAACCTGCGAAGACTGGTTGCGAAGATATAAATGTAGATAAGGTGTGGGCAGAATTAAAGGAAACGATTGATACAAAACCAGTTTTTACCCAATTAAACTACCTGGACAAATTTGCACCAATCGTCACAGGCAACTACTCCCCCAATAAACCGCATGTTGTGCAAAAGAAAACCCGTGGTCGTCCAACCAAGAAGCAGCAAGAACACAAAAGAGAACAATCTGCAAGAAAGAGCTTGCATATGCCGGTTGAAGAAAGTGGGTTCGACGAGGAGTTTGAATTTCCCCGGCACAGCTCTTTCGTAACTTCACAGGAGGACCTCGTACGACCTTCCCAGTCCCAGCCATGCCCTCCTTACGGGCTTCACCTTCACAGCTCTTACATACCGTCATCGTCCCAGGGAGCAGCATTTGGGATAAATTCAATTTCCCGTTGCATCTGCGGACAAAAAAGTCAGAGAACTTAGTAAGCCAATATGGGGATAGAATTCCATCTGTGTTTCACCCATATATATCTAAAATAACGGATGTGAGACCTGATGGTCATTGCGGTTTTTGAGCGGTAGCTGTGGGGTTAGGGATAGGTAAAAATGAACATATGTATGTCCGAGGCCAAATGCTACTCGAGTTGCGCAATAACGAAGCCTTGTGGAGGTTAATCTTTGATCCGGAAAACGAAGGACATTAGCAGCGCCTCTGCGAGAGTATTTGTTTTAGAAGGGTAGGAGAAGCCCAGAATCGAATTGGATGACGACGCCGGATGCGGGATTTCTCATTGCACAGAGGTTTGGTGTTGTTTTTCTTACACTCGACATTAAAGGTTATGATACAGTATTCCCTTTATTTTTAGGCCCAAGTGGTGCTCTACCACCTGTTCAAACGGTAGCCGTTTGCTTCGTGGGCCGACATTACATCAACATAAAGCTTGAAGGATCATATCCAATGCCTCCCCAGAATAGAGTTTGGACTGCTTTTAGAAATGATGGTGGTGCGGAATGGGAAACTATGTTCAAAAATCAAATCGATACGTACAAAGAATTAGTATTCTCGAAACGGGACACCAATCAAACTCCCGAAGTACAAGATTTAGATTAGATATGTGAAATTTGTAAAAATATAAAAACACTGTTTACGTTCTTAAAAATGGTATTGGTTATGTTTATGTTTTTAAAATCGTATTGGTTAGGTTTATGTCTTTTAACGGGCTGGTCGGGTCGGAACAGTCCGGTTCGTTAACGGGTCGGAACACTCTAGTTCGTTCACGTGCCGGTCGGGTCGGAACAGTCCGATTCGTTAAGAGGGCGGTCGTTCGGACTGTTTCGGTTCGTTAACGGGCCGGTCGGGTCGGAACAGTTCAGTTCGTTAACGGGCCGGTCAGGTCGGACTGTTTCGGTTAGTTAACGAGCCGGTCGGGTCGGAACAGTCCGGTTCGTTAACGGGCTGGTCTTGTCGGACTGTTTCGGTTCGTAAACGGGTCGGTCGAGTCGGAACAGTCCGGTTCGTTCACGGGCCGGTCAGGTCAGAACAGTCCGGTTCGATAACGGGTCGGACTGTTTCGGTTCGTAAACGGGCTAGTCGGGTCGGAACAGTCCGGTTCGTTCACGGGCTGGTCGGGTCGGAACAGTCTGGTTCGATAACGGGCCGATCGGGTCAGAACAGTCCGGTGTGTTCACGTGCTGGTCGAGTCGGAACAGTCCGGTTCGTTAACGTGCCGGTCGGGTCGGACTATTTGGGTCCTTAACGGGCCGGTCTGGTCTGACTGTTCGGTTCGTTAATGGGCCGGTCGGGTCGGACTGTTTCAGTTCACAAACGGGCCGGTTGGGTCGGAACAGTCCGGTTCGTTCACAGGCCGGTCGGGTCGGAGCAGTCCGGTTCATTAACGGGCCGATCGGGTCAGACTGTTTCGATTCTTAAACGGGCCGGTCGGGTCGGAACATTCCGGTTCGTTAACGGGCCAGTCGGGTCGGAACAGTCCGGTTCGTTCACGGGCCGGTCGGGTCAGAACAGTCCGGTTCGTTAACGGGCCGGTCGGGTCGGACTGTTTTGGTTCGTAAACGGCCAGTCGGGTCGAAACAGTCCGGTTCTTTAACGGGCTGGTCGGGTCAGACTGTTTCGGTTCGTAAACGGACCGGTCGGGTTGGAACAGTCCGGTTCGTTAACAGGCCTGTTGGGTCGGACTGTTTCGGTTAGTAAACGGGCCGGTCGGGTCGGAACGGGCCGGTTCGTTCACGGGCCGGTCGGGTCGGAACAGGCCGGTTCGTTAACGGGCCGGTCGGGTCGGACTGTTTCGGTTCGTGAACGGGCCGGTCCGGTCGGAAGAGTCCGGTTCGTTCACGGGCCGGTCGGGTCGGAACAGTCCGGTTCGTTCACGTGCTGGTCGGGTCGGAACAGTCCGGTTTGTTCACATGCCGGTCCGGTCGGAACAGTCCGTTTCGTTTACGCGCCGGTCGGTCGGACTGTTTCGGTTCGTTATCGGGCCGGTCGGGTTGGACAGTTTCGGTTAGTTAAAGGGCCGGTCGGGTCGGAACAGTCCGGTTCGTTAACGGGCCGGTCAGGTCAGACTGTTTCGGTTCGTTAACGGGCCGGTCGCGTCGGAACAGTCCGGGTCATTCCCGGGGCGGTCGGGTCGGAACAGTCCGGTTCGTTAACGAGCCGGTCTGGTCGGAACAGTCCGGTTCGTTCACGGGCCGGTCGGGTCGGAACAGTCCGGTTCGTTAACGTGCCGGTCGGGTCGGACTATTTGGGTCGTTAACGGGCCGGTCTGGTCTGACTGTTCTGGTTCGTTAACGGGCCGGTCGAGTCGGAACAATCCTGTTCGTTCACGGGGCGGTCGGGTCGGAACAGTCGGGTTCGTTAACGTGCCGGTCGGGTCGGACTGTTTCGGTTCGTTAACGGGCCAGTCGGGTCTAACTATTCCGGTTAGTTAACAGGCCGGTCAGGTCGGGCTGTTTCGGTTAGAGTCTGGAACTCCAAGATATCGATTAGACACACAAAATTTTATTTATTATAAAAAACCGGCATCGACTGTATAGTCTGTCCATGTTGTACAGCGATTTATGAATGTTCTTCTAACTCGAATGTTTGTACCGAAAACCACAAACGACCAATTAAACCTACCCAAACGCGTTAAACAGAGTCTGGAACTCCAGGATATCGATTAGACACGCGAAATTTTAATTAAATATAAAAAAAACCGGTATCGACTGTTTAGTCCGTGTATGACATATAACAATTTATGAATGTTCTTCAAACTCGGATGTTTTTACCGAAATCCACAAATACGCAAGAAACGAACCGAAACGCTTCGAACGATTTTTTTTTGGATTGGATACAACATAAAACTATTAGAAATTAATTAAAAAAATTTTTTAACCGACCAAAACTATTTAAAATGAATTAAAACAATTATTTAAAAAAAACTCTTGAAGCGCCTCGCTTTGGCCAAAGCGAGGCGGCTGGGTTGGACGGTTACTCTACCGAAGCGCCCCGCTTTGACCTAAGCGAGACGCTTCGTTTGGGTTTAAAAGCCAAAGCAAGGCTTCAAATCTGCCTCGCTTGGCTCTCCTTCTCCACACACACACACCATAACCACCACCGTCCGCCGAACCACCGCCGTCCCCCATTCCGACAGCAGCCGCCGCCTTCTTCCGCCACCATCTCCATAACCACCACACTCGAATCATCGGAGAAAGGTTAGTTATTGTTCTTGTTGTTGATTTGGGGCATTTTTTGGGTGGTTCCGGTTGGGGTTTCAGTGGGGAAGACGACCAAAGCGTCTCGCTTTGGTCTCGGCGAGACGCTTTGGTTATTATTATTATTATTTTTATTATTATTAGTATTAGGATTATTATTATTGTTGTTATTATTAGTATTATTGTTATTATTATTATTATTATTATTATTATTATTATTATTATTATTATTTCGATGATAAGGAGGGCATAAGGATGCGCAGCGCAACTGCACGGAGCTGCGTCATATGGCTGTCGACCCGCAGATGTACATCAGTTGGCCTCTTCTGGAGTGGGTAGGAGAAACCCGGAGGGCGAACGACTTTGTGGGGTTTGACGCTCCATGGCGTCGTCTCTTTGACATAGCCCAGGCGCCTTCTTACCGGGCGTTGACGATAGAGTTTCTGTCGTCGTTCGAAGTACTGGATCCGTCCCAGAACTCGAACCCAGCTGAGACTTTCGCCCCATCCGATTTTGGTTGGCGAGGCACTGGCAGCAACTGACCTATGAGGTATGTTATTTCAATTATCTGTCAATTTATTATTATGTTACCAAAAGTTATTAATATTTACAATTATTTTTTGCAGGAGTTTGCTGTTGCTTCGGGGTTGTACACAGCCCCAGAGACTCAGACTGCTTTGTACCGGGACGCTCTCAAGAGGATGGATAGGGCGTCCCTGGTCAGATTTTGGAGGTACATCGCCACTTCGCACTTTGGTGCGAATTATGCGAAGGCGACGTTGATTAGGGACCCCCTGAACTATTACTTTCAGCATGCGATCGCCACCTCTATCGCAGCACGAGGGAACAGCCGGGACAAGGTCAACAAGAGTGACCTTTTCTTTTTATATTGTTTGATTATGTGGCAGCCGTGCAACCTAGCCGAGTCCCTGGTCAAGTACTTTAAGTGTTGCCACATGCGCCATGCTCGCTCACATCTCCATGGCGGGGCGTTCATCACTTATATCGCGCGTCGTCTGGTGATCTCGCCAGATACTGACCCTCAGCTGTTGCCCAAGATCCCATCGGTGGAGCTCGGCGACGCCAATGCCCGGAGCATGGGGATCCTGTTCGAGGTCTCGAAGGGAGTACAGCGGTTTCGAGCTATCGGAACCAAGAGGGCTTTTGAGCCGGCCCCCCTTCCTACTTTCGCTGATATACCAGCCTACACTGAGTTGCGTCTGGGATATCCTCTGTTGGTGGACATGGCGGGTTACGACGACGATGCTGACGCTGACGACGATGACGGCCCCGCTACCTCCTCCGCCGCCACCACAGCAGAAGTACCCCCGTCATATATATGATGACCTCACTCCCGCTGCGCGTTACGTGGCAGAGGACATCGATCGCCGCATTGGTGAGCTCCGGGAGATTCAGGAGTGGACGGTCAACTCGATACATGCGATGGCCTCGCATTGGTAGGTAGAGTTACGCACACCACCAGGGCGTGGACCAGCACCGGGGGCCCCACCACCTCCACCGCAGTAGACTTTTTTTACTTGTATTTTTTTTGTATGGACAAACTTATTATTATTATGCACTTGATCTTTTGTTTATATATATGTTGTCTGTTTTGAATGTTTAATTGTCTAATAAATATTAAACCCATAAATAATAAATGAACTAACACCAAATTATAAAATGCAAGCCAAGTAAAACCAATGAGATCAAAACAGTAAATATCCGATTAATAGGTTGAAGTTAGGATTACTTGATTAATTATTGTTTGATTAGGGTTATCACGTTTTTTAAATTTAAAAAATAATTAACCTATTTAAAAGGTTACTTAAATTTAATAAAAAAGTTAAAAAAAAAAACACTTCAAACAAACACAAAAAACCACCCAAAACCCTCCCAACACCAAAAATGTCCAGGTTCATTCCCCCTTGTGCCAAGCGTCTCGCTTAGGGCAAAGAGAGGCGCTTGGAATACTTTTTTCAAACTCCATGCAACCTCGGATGTAGCCTGACATTGATTTGACTGAAGCGCCCCGCTTTGGCCTAAGCGAAGAGCTTCAGAGGGAAGTTGAAATAGAATTTTGGGGGGGTGCCAATAGACGGACCCGATACCATTGTTTACGAAAACCAACGTTATTCGAAGGGTTTAGATTTTCACTGGTTGTCAGCAACAGCAATTAGTCATGTTTTTCAATAAAAAATTAAAAACCATACCATTATCAATTTTGACTCGTTGCATGTTATGGAAACGTCAAAACTTAAACTAAATTGAATTTATACAGTCAAGTATTTGATCTAACTCGTTTAAAAAAAATATTATGTCACAAGCAAACCAACCGAAAACGAACATAATAAGCACAAAAACGTACTATATCTTACCTAATTTATTACCGAGAAAAATTTACGTCAAACATAAACCAACTTAGATTTATACCGAAACATTCTTCAAAATAAGCATGTTAGAATATAGTGTTTTTGAGTTAAAGAATGGTACTGTGTGTTGCAACAGTGCCGAAACCTAAAATAACTCGAATTTATACTACCTAGTTAAAACGTATTATATGTTTTACAAAGTTTTTAGAAAGTTGAGAAGTGCAAGTTTCAATGCTGAAAGTCGAACCACAAAAAAAAACATTATAGAGAAAAATAAGCAAATCGTTAGAGACATTTTACAAGAGGATAAAAAAACATGTTATGGCGGTATATATGGAATTTAAAGGAATGTTACACTGAGGAAAAACAAAAAAAAAGACAAACTCTTATTCAAGTTAAAGCGTTAAACATGTCATTACTAAAGTTGTTGGACCGTGAGATGAATTTATCAAATATAAGAGGATAGAAACAAAAATTATATACTAAAAAACTTGAATGGTATTATTGAAAATTTATGAAAGAAAAATACTTAAAAATTTTTGTTGCTAAAAAACTCACTTTTGCTATATTTATAATAACTAGTATTACTTCCGCGCGCGTTGCGGCGCGCTAAACCGACGGAAGTTTGTATTGGATTTAAGTAATACATTTCCGGACATTGACGGTCACCGTATTGTTTAGGTATAATAATTACGTTTTTTTTTTTGTCACTAACTTTGATGTAATATTTAAAAAACAAAAAACACTTGTTAAAATGGAAAAATAAACAAAGTACCTCCCCAAAGGTTTGAACCTGGGACGTTGGCTAAGAAAACATCACGACAAACCACTCCACCACCAACACATCTTGTCTCTTGAAATGAAACCATAAATATATATTGTTTAACAAAGGTTAAAAAATAAATAAAGTGTTTGACCCAAGATTCGAACTTGGGACCTTGGATAACTAAACCACACCACAAACCACTCCACCACCAAGACATTATATTCTAAATTGAAACCATAAATATATATTGTTTAACAAAGTTTAAAAAAAAAACCCCCACCAAATCGCCTCCACCAAGACTCGAACTTGGGACCTTGGACAACTAAACCACACCACAAACCACTCCACCACCAACACATTATGTTTTCAATTGAAACCATTTATATATATGGTTTAACAAAGTTTAAAAAAAAAAGGCCCAGCAACCCGCCTCCCCCAAGGAGTCGAACTTGGGACCTTGCACAACAAACCACACCACAATACCACTCCACCACCAACACACTTTGTTTATCAATTGAAACCATTAATATATATGGTATAACAAAGTTTAAAAAAAAAATAAAAAATAAAGGCCACCGCCCCTCTCAACCAATGGGAGAGGGGCTGACACTATTCATGGCACTCTCTAATAATACATATAGAATGGTTTTTGTAGTATCTACTATTGCTAAGACAACCATTTTTATTATATTAATAATATATCTCTTAACCCCAACACACACTACTCTAAACTAGAGAGAGAAGAGATCGGAGGGAGAGAAGCAGAGAGAACTAAAAAGAAATAAAGAAGAGAGAGAGAAATTCCGACGTCGATAGCGTCAAAGCAGAGCTTGACTGTAACATCCGGCCTCTCTCACCGTCAATATTGTTTGCTTTGCCCCGATGAGTTGCCCATCCAGAGATCACGAATTTGCTTTTGGTTGCTCCGGTGGAGACTTTTCAGGAGTCACCCATCCTGGTACTCCTCACACCTGAGCACGCTTAACTGTGGAGTTCTCCTCTCATCCACTAACATTAAGCCCCAAAACACGCTGGTGATTTAAGAAGCATTGGATTACATATGAACCAAGGATCTCTCCTGGCCATGGCCGATGTGGGATTTTCCTGGGTTGTCACATTGACATCTGTTGATTTTGGTATAATGAGCTTTCGGGCTTGGTTCTGGGTACGGGCCAGTTTAGTTACTTCATTTACAATTCGTTTTTGGGGAACCCGGAGCTCTATGGGCCGTATTTAGGGTCGCTTTTTTCTTCCGTGAAGCTTTTGCTTGTTATTGGACTGCTTCTCTGCCCATTGCCTTTGCTGTTGGAGCGATAAAAAAAGGCTCGATCTTTAAAGCGAGCTAGTGAAGATCGAGCATTGAAGCTTACAGCTTTCCAAAGATTTTCTATTAATGTTCTTGACAGTTTAAAAGAGGCCAACATTATTGGTAAAGGGGGAGCTGGAATTGTTTACAAAGGCGTAATGCCAAACAACGAGCTTGTAGCTGTTAAGAGATTATCGCTTGTGAGCTGTGGTTTAGCCTATGATCATGGGTTCAATGTTGAAATCTAGACTCTTGGGAGGATTAGACACCGGTACATTGTATGATTGTTAGGATTATGTTCAACCATGAGACAAATCTACTGGTTTACGAGTACATATGCATAAACGTTTTGCTGCTGTTGTTGGCTAGAAAGGCGGTGCCAGTGGGTGGAACCCTAAATCTAGTCGTCGTTGTATTGGTACGGGGGAGGTGGGGAAGAGGACAGCAGGGATATAAGGAAGAGGAGAACAAGGACGGTTTTGGTATTAACTCTAAGTTTTAATACAGATGGACAATTTTGCTCATGACTTAACGAGACTGAGTTAACCCCGTTAAGTAATTTGACTGTTTTGGCCTATTTCGTGAAACTCAAGAGATTGTTCAAGCAATTATTTTGATTTTGGGTTGGATTGGCAAAGTGGCTCAAACCACAGGGATTGTTTTGGCTATTTACTCTTTATTTTAACAAACCAACTTTCATATATATTCAAAAGGCGCACCTTCTAACAAGACGCAAGAAGGCATGCCTGACTAGAAATGGTCATCCAATACATCGCCAAATATTAAAGTAAACTTACATCAAATTTATACCACATATCCAATATTGCAAAAGTCGCTAGGCGCTCCCTAGTCGGAGTTGGGTGTACTCGGGGAGTTCTCGGCCTAGTCGGGGAGTACACGGGGAGTACTCGGCCTAGGCCTAGACTACTCGGTCCTCAGCAATCTACCTTGTAGCGATTACTTGGGGAGTACTCGGCCTCCAAAACCTTGTTTTACAAGAGTGCACATATCTAAAGTCAAAGACTTCCAACCGCTAAGATTTGAGACAAAGTGAAATGCATTCCTTAATAGCTTCGATGATATCCATGGCCAGAACGTTGCAGCTTTAAAGATCCTAATGTTTCTGTCATACCCAATCGACCAAAGAGACATCATGATAATCATAGATATAGTACGACTGCGTTTTTTTTGTATCTTAGAATGAGCAACAGTCTTAAGTAGATCCGAGATCGAGTTACATAGGGAAAATTTCGGATGTTCGACCCAAACCCCCACGGCCCACCATATAAGTTTTGCTGCGACACAGGTGACCAATACATGGTTAATAGTTTCCGGAACTCCGCATAACCGCATCTCGGATATCTTTGTTTTCCTGTCAGTAATTTAGCAAGTTAAATCTATTTCATTTCCTCCGACACTAGACATATATTCACAATTTTATTGCAGTAGACAACGTTCCACTCTGTTCATTATTTTAATGTAGTTTTTTCATATATTAATGTTTCCTTTGTTAGATAACCATGAAATTATGCTGTGGTTTTGTAGTCATGCTTATGCTTTCTCAAATTGAAAGCAACAAATTGGTTAGGCAAGAAGCAATTAGGAAAGGTCAATTTATGAAAAACGTGCATACTCCACGTGAACCCACATTATTTCTCTTTTGATAATATAAAAATAAATAATGCTACACCTTTTGTTTGATAACGAAAAGCGTAAGATAAATAGATAATGTGGCGCTATAAGTGGCGAAGCTTGACCCGAAAGTTTGGAGGGTCGGATGTTAACGGGGGTTCAGAAGTCACTGGTTTCGGGGGGTCGAAACCCTATATTTTCAAAATTTTCTTTACAGATACTATATAATCGGAACTTCTGCGCGAAAATCCGGGGGGGTCGGCCGCCCCTCCCCGCCCCAACAAACCTGCGCCACTGGGCGCTATTGACCTTTTACAGCGATCCCTTCCTCACTTTGATATTGGAGGTTTCTTTAATAAGGACATCGCCCTCAAAAGCCACAGAAAACTCTGGCGAATGCTCTTTATAACCGAATCGCACAAAGTTTGGAGGAGGATTTCCGTCTGTCCGTCCATCAGAAGGCCGTCTTAGAATGCCTGCAAAAGCCTCGCGCCTAGGACTTCCTTACTGTGTTACCTATCGAAGGCTTGGGGCAACGGATGTCGGCAGTAGAGTACAGGGCAATCCTTAAATACCGGCTGATGATACCCATTTTCCCCGACGATGAAAATTGCCCGATCTGCCGCAAAGCATGTCTTGATAAGTATGGGGAACATGCGTTACATTGTAAGGAATTGTCAGGGTTTAAATATTGGCACGATTTTGTCCTGCATGCTTTGGCAGACATCCTTAGAAGAGCGGGAATCTCCGCAAGAAAAGAGACGTCAGTTAATTTTCTCACAGACCCCGCGGGTCTCCCCCCTTGTTGGGCTTGGGGATAGTGGGTTTGTGGCCGGGCAAGCGGTCATGAGAGTTGAATCCAAGAAAGTGGAAAAGCATGCTAAAGCATGTGAGGATAATCAGCATGTTTTCTTTCCCTTGGCCTTCGACACATTCGGTTCCTTGGCACCGGAGGCGGTGCGGTTTTTGGCTCGGGTTCAACGAGTAGTGCACAACAACTTTTCCACCCCCAAGGGCGGGGTTTTGTTTTTAGCAGATTGAGATTTTCTATTCAAAAAGGAGTGGCGGCGCAGCTTGTTGCCCGCCTACCTACCATCCAAAATTAAAAAAAAAAGGTAAAGGCAGTTTCTTTTTCAGTAAATAAGCAAAAGTTTTGATGTTACTAAAAGTAATTTATGGGTTAGATTAAAATTGCATGAAGAAACAAGTTTCACCATAAGGTTATTTAATATATTAGTTTTTCCAAAAAAACGAGTAAAATGTTAAAAAATTTGTTACACCAATATTTCAAATCTATTTGATTACATAGAAAGTTAGATTATTTTCAGCCTTTTTTTTAATAACCAAAGAATATATAAGCATTAACTAGCAAGAAGCTAGGCAGCGATTAAAAAAACATTGCAAAATGTCACGTTTTGTAGCCAACATACCCAATTGATACTTGGATTTCGATTTATATTTGAAAACCATAAAAATGAGAAAGTAACAACGCAATCAAATAAATATTCCATCTTCTTACCTGTAGTAGGAAATACAATCGTTTATATACTTCCAAAGAGTTCACCAAGCATTGTAAACAATAACTTCAATAATCATCTTCTTCACTTTGATCATTGGCCATCGCATTCAAATCGATCCACGATAATGAGGCTTTGAGGTTTTTAAAGTTGGCATATCCACATCTATCCATTTTTCAATAGCTTTTCAAAGACTTGAAGCTAAGTTACAAGCACCAAACAAATGATCCCTAGATTCCACCTTTTTGTCACAACAAACACATACCAAATTATTACATTAACATTTGTCATTAGTTTTCTTTTATTCTAACGAGTCCATTAATTTACTACTCAGAAATCATGTTTTGTTGACGTATCACATCCTAGGCACATAGTTGACACACACACAAGTTAGCTACAAAGGTACGTATGTGATTAACATTACTCGCTCCTAAAGAAAAAATATTTCAAAACAATTCAAATGAATGATCAACAAATTAAGAAGGGTTAGCTATTTTTATTCCGCATTTAGATGTAACAATACATTTAACCGATATTAGTTGTCCCAGCCCTTAGTGACATCTTTGGGGTAAGATGGCTCTTCTCTGTCCATGAAGTGAAGGGTCTAATATTACTCTAAGGTGCGCAACTATGAGTCATTAATAGGAATGTTTAAAAAAAAACCAATACTAGTTAAGAATTTAGATTTAATTAATGGAATTAGATCATAATAACGCCGCAACACATCCATTTTTATTATCATGAGTGTATTTTTTTTTTTTTTTTTTTTTTGATAAATTTTAACGTTAGCGAATACTTAGAAATAATATTGCAAATCAGTTAAGTAAAAAAATGATGAATATCCTAGGTTCCAAATGGTCTATATTTATACAGTGAAATATGCCAAACAAATCAACCAACGATCACCTTCTACTTACTCAGACAATCCACTGAGTTTATAAATTGGCCTAACATATTAACATAATAATAATAATAATGGTAATGATAATCGTAATGTAATGATAATCGTAATGGTAAAAAACAAAACAAATAAAGTAAAGCACAACCATATTTAATTAACATCATCATAATCTGTAGATGTATTTGACCAACAAAAACTAGTTTAGCAGTCACCTTAATCCATCAACATATAAATAACATTGTCCGTAATTGTAGTGATATTTAGCATATACGAAACATCATTCCTATCCTAAAATCACCATGGAAGCATCAACTTATTATTATTAATCTATATCTATACCATATATAAAGCATCTAAGAGAGATGACGGTAAAATTTAAGTAAATACAAATGTTTATGCTCATGGTACAATAGTAAATGGGGTTAGTTTAGGGGCAAAGTTATCTTTCAACTTCAATATTAAAGTGATTATAAAAATAGAAGGTTTGTTTTGTAAGTTTTCTAATAATTTAGGGGTAAATGCTATATATAAAGCATCTAAGACTAAGAGGGATGACGGTAAAATTTAAGTAAACACAAGTGTTTATGCTCATGGTACAATAGTAAATGAGGTTAGTTTAGGGGCAAAGTTGTCTTTCAACTTCAATATTAAAGTGATCATCAATATAGAAGGTTTGCTTTGTAAGTTTTCTAATAATCTAGGGGTAAATATGAAAGTGTAAATTAAAGCTATTAATTATGTAAAAAATAACCAAACATTTCTTTTATAAACTAAAATATAATAAACAGAAATAAATCAAATAGTTTATTTTCTGAAGTACACATATGAACCTTTTTATTTTGTTTGATGACAAAACGTGCATATATATATATATATATATATATATGGTAGGGTTCCTGTAGGAATATTGTTTTGTGTGAGAAGTGTAGGAAGGATTAAGAATTGACATGTAGGCATCATGTTTTTTATTTTGGAATGATATATTGGGTTGTTTTGGCTTGAAAAACACTTAACACAACAATATACAAAAATTTAAAACACAATCCAATTTATTATAGTCATTAAATTTAAATTACAGATAAAACACCCTAGTAATTACTTAAAACACTCTGCTTAAAACACCCTAGTAATTACTTAAAACACTCTGCTTAAAATAAATTGTTTTCGGTTATTAATTTGTTATGTTTGGGCTTTTTTTAAGCAAACAATCCAAAACATCATGAATAAGTCAAAACAATATGCATACATATCAATTTTTAATCCTTCCTACACTTCTCACAAAAACCAATATTATTCTTACAGTTGTATGATGGTTTGACTCCCGTCAGTAATTCATACGGTGTTACATCCTTCTTCTTACGGGGAATCAAATTTAGGATGAAATTTGCTGATAACATCGCTTCCTCCCACATGTCCTCGCTCACCCTAGAGCTTATCAACATGGCATTCATCATTTCTTTCAATGTTTGATTTTTACGTTCTGCTATGCCATTTGATTGTGGTGATTAAGGAGGTGTGAGTTCATGTATGATTCCACTTTTTGCACAAAAATCAACAAAAGGTGAAACATATTCACCACCTCTATCACTCCTCACCTTTTTTATCTTTCGATTAACTTGATTTTCAACTTCGGCCTTGATAAATGTTATGAAATACTTGTTCCCACCTCTAGTAGGAATAACTTTCAAATCACATAGATCGGTGTGGATCAAATCATGAGGACTAGTGATTCTTTCAACCTTTTTGAATTACGTTGTTTTTGTTTTGCTTCGACACAAGTTTCACATTTGTGGTTTGAGTCAATATCAATTTTTGGTATGCTATTCGATTTAATTAAATGTCGAATGGAATTAAAATTCACATGACCTGGTCTACCATGCCAAACATTAGAAGACTCAAGCAAGTAAGCAGAATCATCGTTATTCATTCCATTCATCACGGTTACATTTAACTTAAACATACCATTTAGGGCATAGCCCTTACCAACATACATTCCACCTTTGGTCAACACGACCTTATCCGACTCAAACACCATTTTGAACCCAAATGTAACACCCCAACCGATGGCGGAAACATCGGGATGTCACGTAGTGATGATTGTTCAATAGCTCATGGTACTAAATGGAAGTTGAATAATATTAAACAATTTACAATTCATCTTACAAGTAAAGATTACAAAAGTTGATTATTATAAACTAGGTCCAAAGCTCCTATGTGTTCCAAGACTTGTACAACTTCCAATAGCAAATAAACCTGAAACATGTTAAGTTGGAAAGACGGGGGGGGGGGGGGGGGTCAACTATAAATAGTTGGTGAGAATACATAGGTTTTGCATATTATTGAAAACAATATGTTGTATAGCAATCATGATTGAAGTATAATAATGAGTAATGATAGAATATGAGTCCGACATGTAACAATGCGTCTTTTGTACAATCAAACCTTGTGTCGACTCAGACTTAACTCGCAAGTTAGTAAAAGTGTAACTGTTATCGATCATCCCTGAATTTATGCAGGGGGATGGGTTTGTCAGACCTATAGCGCTATAATCTAAACAGGCGGCTTGATCAATGTTAATGATTGTACCGTGTCTTTTTGTTACAGTCAAATGATAGAATGAGTAAATGATAGTGTAATTGAATCACAAGTTTCAACAATGTAAGAATGAGTAAATGATAGTGTATAAAATGTTTAAACATGTTTCACCCCAAAATGTAAAACAGAAAAAGGGGCTATGTAAACTCACATTAGTGCTAGAATTGAGTCTCTTGATATAGAATAAATGTGGCTCTTGTGTCCAAATATCACCCTATTTATAATGAAAATAATTGAGTAATTGGGAAAACTTAATAGTCTAAGTTTTCTAGCCTACAAGTAGTTCTAGGGTTTCTAATTTGGGGATTGGTAATTGATTAATCGTTAATTAGATAAATAGTTAATAAATAAAGGAAAATTTGGGAAATAATTAAATAAAAGGCTATTTGTAGATTTTTGATTAAGGATGGTCATATTATAAGATTTTAAATATGAAAATAATTTTTATAAAATTATTTTCTCAAAAATTGAATATTTAGTGTATTTATTTCTATTTGCCAAAATATAGTTTTAATAGCTAAAAATATTAAAAATAATGAAATTTCACATTAAAGTTTATATTTCTGTTCTAAATGAACAAGAATAATTTATGTAAAATTTTGGTATAAAAATAATGAAAAATGAATTTATTATGATTTATTTATTATTAAAATAACAAAAATTAATTAAAAATATCAACTAAACGGTTTTCTGGAATACAAATTTATTTCTGAAATATTTATGGATCTACAAGTTTAAAATAATTTTTGTGGGTTTTTTTATAAAATTGTTTAGATATTTTTATAGAATTTTCGATTTATAATTGAATAAACTTGTAATATATATAATAGATATTAAATAAATGATTTTTGAAAAACTAAGAAGTGTATAATAAACTTCATCATCAGAATAACATAAAATAATTTTCATAATATTTATAAGTCACTTTTAGTATTTAAAAACTATTTTTAAAGATTAATAGGTTAAATATATATATAAAGGGGTTTAAAAAAAATGATTGTTGTTGCCATGAATCGAACCCGCGTCTGACCATGGTTGGGGACGTTTCTTATTGATTTCAATTAGTTATATTGGCTATTTAGGTTAAATCGTTAATTATCAAGAAAAAAGAAAAGATGCCTGGAGTCGAACCCAGACACGAGCCGTTTCATGTTTTAACACAACGCTCACCACCATCTGATCTATGGATCGGTTGGTGCTTGTTTTCAGAACGTAATGAATGAATACGATGACTGTGAAGAGTCATCTTCCCCAAATACCTTTACGAACCCTAGATCCTAAATCAAATAATACACACGATCAAAACCCAATTAACATTAGGGTTATTGACTGACATGGAACGAATATTATACAGAAACGAAAAATTAGAAGCATACCTATCCCAATTACTCCTAATCACGAGTCAATGCAGAGGTCAAACAAAGTCAAAACTCCTTGATTTAACAACGAACTGTGACAGGGAAGAACCTTTGAGGGTAGGGGTTTGTTTATCGGTGCGTTTAGGATAAAAGGAAGGGTTCAATTTATAGGTTAATGCACGAATTGGTACATTTAGAATGTTTGACCCATGTTTAATTAAAACGCGTAATTGGCATAAAATTGGTATGTTTTAATTGTGATTTAGCGTATAGAACACGCGTAAGGGGTCTGTCAAATACATTCCATACATAATCAGATCAAAGACACGGGATTTTTGAATCAATTGTATGGGTTGATGCTTGTTGACTTTCTGTTGGTTGACTGGGTTAATTAAGGAAGGTGAAAAATTTAATACGCATGGGATATGTTCACAAACGAAGCGTGGCTCAGTTGGTTTGTTTGTTGTTTGATAAGCAGCTTGACTCGGTGGTGGACGCGGGTTCGAGTCCCGGTCCACACAACTATTTTTTTATTGCATTTTCATTAATACTATATTACTATATATACATAATTTGATTATACAAGTCCAAAAATGTTACGAGAAATTTTTAAAACGTACTATAATGTCGAGATCCAACGATTTTTCAATAATTATTAGTACAAGGTGTTTTTAAAACATATATCGTTTTGAATTCGTGTAAAAATTGTCAAAAGAAAATATACTAGGTAAAGTGGTGGTTTTAATAATTAAAAATTTTGGAAAAAATATGCGATGTTACACCAAACTTATTCTACTGCTAACCAGACACAAGATTCTTGCGAATCTCAAGAACATACAACACATTTGACAACGTAAGTTCCTTTCCCGACGTCATCTTCAAAACCACATTTCCTTCACCTTTGATATCCGCGGTAGCATAATTCCCCATGAAGAGATTTTCACCAGTAACTTCCTTAAAAGTGTTGAAGAAGCTCTTTTCAAAGCACACATGCCGTGTTGCCCCGGTATCAACCCACCAATCCTTGGCATCATTACCAACCAGGTTTGCTTCTTTCACCATCATTGACAAATCAGAAATCATAGCACCAAGCTTATCAATCATGTTTGCTTGTTGGGTATTTTCTTTCTTGGGAAGCTTGCATTCACTTGCTTTATGCCCTGTTTTGTCACAATTATAACACGTTCCATTGAACTTCTTCTTCCCAACCCCACCTTTAGGTCCAAGGTAGGAGCTCTTCCCGTTGGTTTTCTTAAACTAAGCCCGTTTGTTGCTTTTGTTACCCTTTGATGATTGACCACGTTCAACAACATTAGCTTTAGCGACTTCATGACCGACATTCCTCTTTTGAGCAACTTTGTTGTCTTCTTCAATACGAAGACGCACAACAAAGTCTTCAATTGTCAATTCCTTTCGCTTATGCTTCAAATAATTCTTGAAATCAATCCAACCTGGTTGCAATTTTTCAATAATAGCCGCAACTTGGAATGTCTCTCTAAGCATCATTCCCTCGGCATGTATATCATGAAGAATAACTTATAACTCTTGGACTTGACTCATGACAGTTTTTGAGTCCACCATACAAAAATCCAAGAACTTAGCCGCCACAAATTTCTTTGTGCCCGCATCTTCAGTTTTATACTTACGTTCCAAAGATTTCCATAACTCTTTGGCCGTCGCGGCTTTGCAATACACATTGTAAAACGAATCCACCATTCCATTAAGGACATAGTTTCGGCACAGAAAGTCCGAATGATTCCAAGCATGAATCGCACTCACAGTTTGAGTGTCCATTTCCTCTTCAGCAACATGAGGAACGGATTCGGTCAAAAACCTCGCAAGGTTCAACGTTGTCAAATAAAAGAGCATCTTTTGTTGCCAACGTTTGAAGTTCACACGAGCGAACTTCTCTGGTTTTTCAGCATGGATTGCTACCCCATTCGGCAACGGTGCCACTAAACCAGTGGTAACAGCAATAGCAGGGGTGAACACTGCAGAAACTCCAGCGACAGTAGAGTTAAGAAGAGGAGCAGTAGTCATGGGCTGCGAGTTTTCCATTTCTGAAAAGAAACCAAGACTGTTAGAACAAAAAATCTGTTTAAGTTTGTTGAAATTCTTACAGTAAAATGAAGACAGCGATGATTCTGCAAAGAAGCAAACAGAACGAAAGATACTGAACAGATTAGAAAAGGAACCGGGCTTGTGTTTGACACAATTCCCTTAAACAGATTCGTCGTCTGTTCCCAGGGTACACCGGTTCAACAGTGTTGGTGCACTGCGGACTATCTCACTTGCCTAAAAAGAAACCGGAACAAGACTGCCTCTAAAATTTGTTACCGCAGCAATAGACAATGCAAATGAATATTTTTCCGTTGTGTAGTTTTTTCTGCACACAGGAATCTCTACTATATACTCGAACCAGCCAAGTATAAAACTGACGTGATTAATCTCTCTTAATCACACATAATACTGAAAATGATTAGGAGTTAAAGCTGAAGACCAAGAGTGGCTAGAGACGTGAGTAACTCCTTCTTCTGGAAGCCTTCTTAATGTCACAACATAAAACCCGGGTTTTTTGAGATGCACTCGTGTTCGCAGATGTGGGCGTTGCGTTGGGTCAAGAATTTTTCCCAAACCAGAACCCATTTTTGCACCTCCCCTACGTGCGCAGGTAAGTTACAAAGTATAAAATAAATTAACATTTTAATTCTTCCACTCAAGTTTCACCTTATAAAGTCTTCCAATTTCCATCTCCCCACCAATGTGGGACACAACCAACTCTCATTCACATTAAAGTTTCCAACACTTTCGTTGTTCTTCAAGTAACGGGATCTTCATATTCAGTGATATACATGGACTTCCAAGATCGAACTTTTATGATGAATTAGATTTAATTTTGGCATTTTAGCAAAGCCAATTAATTGATAGAAAAAAAAGTAATAAAAAGGCACGATGTTTTTTCTTTTGTTTTAGGAAAAATGATATGGACCTAAAAACGAAGCATGTGTGATGTTTATATCAAGTCATGTCAAAAAAAGCTGAGAAGATTGGTGGTTCATAATGGAGAAACTTGTGGATTATATGAGATGGGGATATGGTAGGGTTTGAGGTGCCCGTGACTATGGAGAAGAAAAAAGCTAGCTTGGGTTCTGCATGCCGTTAATATTCTATGTTTCCCATTAAAAAAAATATATAGTGCACAATTTTATAATTCTTTCATCATGTCCTTTCTGATCATATTTCACCCTTTCTTGTTGTCTATGGAGAATATTGATCGAATCAACATTGGAACATTTGGAACCGCCAAAACCATTGCGTATACGTTATATGCAACGGTTTAGGTCGCTTGATAATCACTTGTCATGAACCGATTTAACTAAGGCTTTTTGAGTTTATCACCGATTTTTGCGATTGTACATATATTTGATGAGGAACGGGCCGGTTCAAGATCTGACAGATTATTATATAAACCAGCTTGAAAAGGGAAACCAAATAGAAAAGACCCAAACTTTAAACGAGCATAACTTGAGCTTCGAATGGAGTTAAGAGACCCATGAGCAGGCGACAAAATGGTCTTGACGGGCCAAATCATATGGCCAAGTCAAGCCGTCAAGCCTGAATTCCCCCAATTTTGTCAATCTTTCAAACATTCCTTTTTAGCTAATAATGTGTAAGTCTATGGTCTTAATTTGAGTTTAATCTCAGTCAATTTGTTATTTTGTAGATCTGTAAGAAAAACAGGTGGATGGTAACATGACATGGAAGTCAGCGTTGTATGGTGTGGTAGTTGTTGTTTGGGTTGGAGGTTTTACGGTGGAAGGTGGTTGCAAGTTTCGAAGGTGGAGGTTTTCCATGGAGATGGAGGTTGTTGGTTGGTGTGATGGTGGATAGGTGGTACATAGTCGGAAGGAGCGATGATAGTGGTGGACGGGTTTGCAATGGAGATGGAAGTGGTTGGTTTTAGTTTCATAAGAGGGAGAGGGGTGGTGGTGATTGTTGTTGCTAGTTGCTATCGCGGTGGTGGTGGTGGTTTCTGGTTGATGTATGGGGGGTATCTAATACGCTAAAGAGGTATTTTAAAAAAATTAAATTTCTCCATATCATTATCCATGTCATTATCAACATAATAAGTCAGCTGATTTCTTTTACACATCACCGTCCATGCCAACAACCAAGCCACAAAAATTGAAATGGGTAAAGGAAAGTAGTTTGAAAGTTAGGACTTTCATGGATAATTTCTTATGCTCAAACTATTTCCACCAACGAGTCAAAAAATTGTATTTATTCTTACTTTAGACTTACATATTTTCTAAATATATCTATGCATATAGATGAATTTAATTACCAAGTGATTTTTTTTCTTTCCAAACTTATATTGCTACAAATACTTGTGTTCCTCGATCTGATTGAATCTAGTGAAAATAAACGAAAACATATGAAAACCAAATCGATACAAATAAACATGAAACGAACAAAACTGACGCAAATTGTATTATAATGAAAGATTTCACAACATTACTTACACAAGGAGATCACATCTGTGATCTCCCCTCCTACCAACATTACTTACACAAGGAGATCACATCTGTGATCTCCCCTCCTACCACACCCTCCCACCGTTCAACTAGGTTCTCTATCTAAAGGATTTTACAATATAGCGTTTGGGAGAAGAGAACTTATGAAAATGGGAAGTGATTGGGTATTTATATGTCAGGCTCATTCTCTTAAGCCTTGTAGAGATTGAGATGCATCACTTACATAAAAAAACTCAATACCCAATCACTAGGCCCTCTTGTACAACATGAAACTTATTCAGCACCTAAAAATTCCTTATCTTATTCGCATAACAATGGCCAAAGTATAAATGAACTAACAGATTCTCCATTGGACTTTGTTATCGATTGATATGCTGCATAACCTGCAACTTCAGTCATGTATCTATTGATGTCACCCTTTCTACGTCAACAAATTCTCCCTTTACTGATGCTTTGGGATTGCAAATTCTTCAACTCATGTTTTTGCAGGCAAATTAACCAAATCCTTGTAGCTTTTGTATTAGACTTCCCCTTAAAATCAATCAACTATCATCACATCCACTAGGGCTAGCTTTACGTCTGATCAATCATTTCTACTGATTGGCAAATGATAAAGGATTGGTCTTTCAATGTTCTACAATAATTCATTTGTTTTGTCCGGAAAACATTTAAACTATCAATGAATCAATATGCATGGCTATCTTCGTAATATTTAACAATGAGAACATTGTCAATATAATGAAAACATTTAAACATCAATATGCATACTCTAATCTTCATAATATTTGACAATGAGGACCAAACACTTGATTTCATGAGAATTAACAAACTTGAAACTAAACAATATAACATCTCTATTTCAAGTTACCCAAATCGGCGTTCGGTTTTAACACAACATTTCTGTACCCTTGATCCTCTGATCTTCAAAACCTAACTTACAATTGATAGAGACTTCAAGCATTACATTGATAAGCTACAAATAAGTCAAAACTCACGAAAACCTGAAATCTTGTTTGTTAATCAAAATATCAACTCATCGATGATTGGAATCTTTTGGAAGAATTTGTATCATACTTGAGTAAACTTTTTCGGGACCACTTGACTCGTAACTGAAATCACATAACTAAAAACTTCAACGTCTGATCAGCAAGAATGTGAATCCTAAAACCTTCATTGGATATCATGTCAAACCACTTTAATACTGTTGCAGTATCACCTAAATTTACCGAGAACTAAACAAAATCTAACAATTTTTATTTCCCCTAATTCTTTGTAAATTCCCATCTCTTCAACTTCAAAATATGAAAATGATTTGACTTTTTGACCCATATGCATCACCTTACTGGAAAAGCTTGACTTTATGTCCTGATCCTTGTGATACTCATGTTTTTGTTATCACGAACTGATCCCAAATAGATACAACGCATCCCTGAGTTAACAAATTGATATGAAGCTAACATAGAAATGGCGCTGAGTTTTGAATTTGACGCCGAATCCCAAATAAATGATTTTGAGGTTGAGAATCGATCCGGTCACGATAATATCGGGTAGACACGTCTCAAAATTGATTAGTGTGAGAAATATTCAAAATTTTACTTAACTGATTGAGCGGGAAAATAAATAAATGGTTGAGTGACAATCCTAAAAATGAATTTTATGAAGAAAACACGATTAATGAATTAAAAATTAGATTAGATTTTTGACGATTAAGATTGAATAAACGAATTTGATGTGAAGAGCCAGTTTTAATAATGAGAAACAAAATTTCACGTTGAAAATCAAACAAATCAACAAAATTGATCCAACACGTTCCCAAACACCTGAATTCTATGCCAAAAAACCGAATGCATAAAGTCCAAAAAAACATGTTCCATGAAGTTGTAAAAAAACGTGTTCCTAATATTCTCCTCATTAAATAATCAAAATGAAATACAATCAATTGTTTGAAATGAAACTAGTACAACAAATGAGAGAAACATGATTGAAAACATCAAAAATAATTCTTCATGCATAATACTCTACTCTTAAAGCATCATTGTTCCCTGAAACATGTTGCCTAAAGCATCATAATACTCTACTCTTAAACCAAATGTTTATGCTAAAACTACTTGATTATCCAAAACAACTGAGATTTATTGATTCTTACTCTTGATAGCCATTGTAAAATTGAGAGGAAGAAAATGAACAATGGTGGTGTATGTATAGAATGGTGAATTATTGTAGTGTGTTAGGTATATGATGGAAGGGTTTGAAAAGAAATAGCAAAAGTCCTTCTTTAATGTTCTTTGTAATTCAAAGGAACTAGGTTGCAAAGGAACTTCAGCTCAGCCAGGCGTTAGTCAAAAGAACGTACTTGAAATCAATGGGAAGGTAAACAAAATCTTGTAATTTTCATTCGTTTGTTAGCGCCGATCCGACTGTTAATTTCTTTCCGCAACCAGTACAATGAACTCTGTATGGGTTGCTTGTTCCATTTTTATGAAAATAGTAATGGAAGAATGTTTCCCTCCTTGTTCGAATTATGGATCTCGTTGTCGTTAAGGTTAGTGCATACCATGGATCAGAGAGATTTATGCTAATAAAACTTATATCTCAAGCCGATGCAAGTTGGTGGTTGCGAGGTTTTCATAAGACACATCCGATCAAAGGATAACGAAGATGCAAGTTGGTGATTATTACTTTGTTTTTAAATTTTTTATTTTTTTTACAATAACTATTTAAAAAAAATAAAAAAAAACACTTCAAAACACCAAAAAAAAAACCAAAATCACCCTCTGATCCAAAGTGCCTCGCTTTGGCCATATCGAGATGCTTTGGGTCTTACTTTTTCAGCTTTTCCTGCACCTCGTACTGACGTCGTTAAAAAGTAACCCAAACGCCTCGCTATGGCCATAACAAAGCGCTTTAGAAGGGTGAAAGTAGAATCAGGGGGGTTTATTATAACCACGTATATAAGCCAACAAAAAGAAAATGGAAGGCATTTACTTGTAGAGTTGTAGATTCTTTGATCATAATAATCATTGTTTTTAGGGGCACTCCCAAGTTGTGGGCCACATAATAAGTTGGCTAGAATATAAGAATGCACAGATCATGGATATCCCCCTACCTACCCATCTCATATGGTCATCTGAATCACAATCCACAAGACTTGGATGAGATAAGCATGAGGTATATGGTGATGATGCATTATTGCATTTCCATGTTTCGATAGGGGTGTATATAGTTCAATGTACATATGTTGATGCATGTAATACAAATGTTATTAAGAAAGGGCCTGATATAGTTTACTTTGTGTAAAGGTTCAGATGCTATTTATGAGTGTATCCTGATTGTAAGATTGTGAATTTAAGGTGAGATATCGGTCCTATGATCCAATTAATCTCCAGCATATGTGTTAAGGTTGTGTGTGGTGGTTGAGCCCCTTTACGCCCCCACCCTTTAAATGGAGCCATTTTATTGTCTAAAACGAGATGATGTGGAAGGCTTTCAAACCCCACTACAACTAGTCTAAAATTCATGTTAAATGCTAATTATTCGATATTATCAAATCTGTAACATCAGGTTTTTTAAGTATAAATAAAGTGTCCCGTTTCATACTGGTGGATGACTGAAATGGGTACTTGATAACTAGAAAAAGCCTATAAGATATGAGATGTTTGCACGAGTATCTAAAATTAAATGTGTCAGTACATGATAAAATAACTATTTTAAAGATAAAGTATCTAGACGAGTCATTTCTATTATATACGTGTGACCATTCAATAATCTATTATCTATTATTATTTATTATTTATTTATATATAATAAACCAATATAAGTGGGAGATACATGTCAACTTTCTAGAGCCATGTCATTGTGTTTTCCCGTTCATAAGGCTAGGTTTTTTACATTTGGATCTTGTCAACCTCTATACAACAATTCGGGGCATAGTACACCCTTGCTATATAATACGTATATTATAACCCGTTTACAAACAGAAGTTCATTCGATTCAACCCACTTCTTGCTTCAAATGTTCGATTTTGTATTTTTATTCAAGTATTTTCATTAATTTACTCTTGTTTTAAACCTAATTTTTGGTATGTCTCTGCTGTTCATGAAACCATCGTTTCCTTCTCCATACGATTATGCGAATCTGCGTAATTGTTTGTATGATTCATTCAACCATCATAAATCTATTTCTTGGTTTTATTATTTGCATATTATTGATTGTAATAACGTTTTGATTTAGGATTTCGATTTCATCCTCCTCTAATGTTTCAAATTTCAATATGTTTTCTTAGTTTGGATCTGAACTACATGCACTGATTATACTGTTTTGAATACTACTTTACTACGATGTTAATTATGGGTTGATTGGTTTATTCAGATTTTAGGGTTTCAATTTAAAATTCTATTTGTCTAAATCATGTTTTATAATTTTCCATAAGAAGTTAAATAGATTCTTTGAATACGATTTGATTGTTTGAATAGTCTTAGAATTGGATTGTTGATCGTTATTTTAATTTAGCGGCTTATCATCTACAGTATCTGTATAATTTTTCATCTAGTATCTATAACTTATAATAAAAGAATTGAACTTTGATGATGTGATATTTAATGGAGGCCTCAACTTCTCCTTGAATGTGCCATGTGACATTATGTAGGATTTTTTAAGTTTTGAGTTTTTTTAATAAATCTATATATATTATAATTATTTTAGGAAAAGATAAGAATTTAAAAACAAAATTAAATTTTCTTTCCAATGTTTCTTCCATAACTTTTAAACGTTAATATCTTTTGTATACGAGATTTTTTAAAGAAAAAATTACACCAAATTAACGAGCGTTTTGTTATCTTTCCAACGAGTACCATAGTGCTATATAAAAAACAGAGAAAAAAACAACTATTTTTGTGGGGTTTTGTTTTCAAATATATTTTACTCTACTAATAAATCACAAACGATAAACATAACTTCATAGGCAGAGATTCTTTTTTTTATATTTGAATATTAGAACTTATGGCAGAAATTTGTTTAAAATAAATAATAATAATATTATATTATTATTATTATTATTATTATTATTATTATTATTATTATTCATTAATCATGTATTGGCAAATCATTAATTATGTTGTCATATTAGATATTTTATTATGTTATATTATATATTTCAACCCGGGACACTCCCGGGATAATTAAAGGACTTTAAAGCTATTAGAATATAAATTAAAGGACTTTTAATGCTATTCTAAATCCTTAATTTTAATTTTAAATTTAATGATGATTATGGAGTATATTGATTTTAGGGGAAAGATAACGTACAAAGGTTTATTAACGTAGAAAGTGTAGAAAGGATTCACAACCATTAGATTTAGACAGTGGCATGATGGTAATTATCAACATTAATCATGGTCGGCTTAAATAAAACAGGGATATATTAGGAATAAAACATTCGATTTTTTTAGTTCAACAGAGGCTAAATCGAAACTTCCTTTCAAACGATTTCTGAACCATTATATATTTCCTAAGAACAAACAATCAAATACACCACTAAAAATCGATTTTAGAGAATCATTAAAAAAAAGAAGACAATTATACTGAACATAAAAAGAAGAAGAAGAAATGTATAAACGCTGGTTATCGTTGTGAAATAGTTTCGATTTTATTTGATGAAGAGCGTTTAAACCTAAAACAATTAGGTTAACAGATGTTGCAGAAGAAAAAAAATAAAATGATTATAACAGAGGGTGTAAACAAACGCAAGTTTATTTTTGCTTGTATGTAACGTGCGTCTGAAGTATTTTGGTTGTTATTAAAGAAATGTACGTTCATAATATAAATGCACTTGTTATAATATTTAAACGCACTTGTTTATATTTTTAAACGCACATTGTATTAATATTAAAACGCACCTTATAAAAATAAAAATTTAATACAAACGCACGTTTACTAAAAATTGAAAGTTCCACACATTTGGATTACCCCCTCATTCTTATCCTCCAAAATCCATTTGTGCTCTGTATGGCATCTCATTTCATTCTTTAACTTTCACACATTTGGATTCCCATTCTTATCCTAATCATCTTCTCTTCATTTGGGTTCATCTCTCAAATCATCTAATCGATTAGACTTCAAAGTACCCACCAACAGAAGTTGTTCATCTATTTGTGTTATGGGTTCATTTTCTTCTTCATCACAGAAATCATAACCACCACCGATTCTCCGATTCTTTCAAACACCACCGGTTGGAATGCTGTTGATTTCAGTTGCACGTTTTGATTAAATATGTTGATTTTAGACGCACGTTTGAAAACACAGAAACGCACGTTTGATTAGATATGTTGGAGATTAAGACGTACGTTTGATCAAAAGATTCAAAAAATTGATACGCACAGGAAAAGACTAGAGATGACAACCACCATCCTCACCGAATTTGTGGCCGGCATTCGATTCTGACAACTGCACAGATCGGGATGGCGATCTCGGTGCCGAGATCTAAGAGGATTGGTGACGTCATCATGGTTGTGGTGGCATGTAGGTGATAGCAGCGTTGTTAAGATCAGAAGAACAGAGAGATTCTGTTTTTGTTGTTGGTGGCGAATGAATGATGTTGGATGGATAAATAGGGTGGGATATATTTGAATTGTGTATGGTTTTTAAAGACATGACGGTGGCGATACGGTGTCTTTGAGATGAGTCACCAAAAGAGGAGGGGTGGAAGGAGATGACGGTGGCGATACAATAGGAAACAAAAAAAAAAAAGTCTAAACTACCCCTTTTAATCAACTGGGATTGAGTTTATTAACCCTAACTATGGTTTAGAGGTGTCATCATATTGTGGCTTCCTACACTTCATATGTTAAGGAACTTTCTACAGTGTACTTTCTCTTAATTTTAAGTGGCTTTAAAATGGAACTAGACTCGAAAGGGTTCATATTTTTCTTTAATTGGTTTAGTTATCTTATAGATTACTATATCTTTGTAAACTTATTTATTTATTTTTTTGAAGTTGGATATTAAAGCAGCTTTAACAAGATTTATTAGTTGAGAGGGCTCTAGAATAGCAACAGGTTCAGGATGGGTTCAAGATTTTTGGGAGGTGTTTTCTGAGTCAAAAAGCAATGCTAATGGACCAAAAAGATGTTGTTGATCATTTAAATCAATAAATATTCACTTTCCTTGAGGTTAGGTTTATTTTTTCTTTTTCAAATCTTTGGCATTTTTAAGAAAATACTGATACTATTTTTATAACCATTGTTCTTGCGACTTTGATTTTATCAAGGAACATGAATAAAGAATGGACACGTGCAATCCTAGAGTCACTTCATAATCTCGTACGTTAAGTTTGACAATAATACTCTTAGAAATGTAGACGAGATTTGAATATTGTTGTCGTTAGATGTTATTCGGTAATAGGCATTTATTTTAAGACTATGGGGAGTGGAGGGGGGGGGGGGAATCGCCATGTGGCACTTGTGGGGTCCATGTGGGGGGGGAAAATTGTGGGGAGTGGAAGGGGGGGGGGAAGAGTGGGGGGGAATTGACATGTGACATTTCTTTTTCCTTTTTTTTTATAAAAAACTTTAATATATTAATAAATATAATAATAATAATAATATTAATAATTTAATCCGAAAATTTATTAACTTAATAAAATAATAATAAAAAAAGAATTAATATTAAAAAATAATATTTATTAAAAAAATAATTATATTCAAATTTTGAATTTCAAACGGTTACTGTTCCAAACCGTTTGAATTTCAAATTTTCTCCCACAAACGTTTAAATTTCAAATTTTGAAATTCAAACGTTTTCCCCCCAAACGGTCATATTTCTCACCCTATAAATACAACACTTCCTCCCAATTCTCAGTCACACCTTTTCCTCATCCTCAAATCCTCAAACACAATGAATAACATGGGCGGTTTGGACCATCTAATGTCCCGAGTACTACACACTCGAGGACTGGGACTTTTAGGATTATATTATGTGTTTAAATAAGTAATTTAGGAATTATGTAATGTTTAAATAAGTAATTTAGGATGTGTGTTTTTTTTTTATATTAGTTGTAATATGTTTTAATTTTTAAATATTATGTAATTTGTGTTTTAAATATTATGTGATTGTATGTTTTTAGGATTGTTTTTTTTTTAATCTAAAAGGTTGATAATATTTTAGTTGGTTAAAAAAATTAAAAAAAAAACTATAAAAGGTTGTTTATTAATATTTAAAAGGAATTTTTTTTTAATAAAAAATACCCAACCAATCAAAACCCCACACCTCACCACTCAAAACCCCCCACCGCCCGGCTTTCCCCCACCGCCCCCCCTTCCCCGCCCTCCTCTTCCCGCCCCTTGGGACGGTGTTCCCGCCCGGAGATCACTTCCCGCCCCCCTTTTGCCGCCCCACTCCGTTGAGTCTAATACTTGTCTCATAGAAAAAGGCTAGAGAAAATTTTAAACTCATTTTCCTTTCCAATTTGGTCATTTATTTTAAAATTACGTGATAAAGCAATGAGAAGTTTGGTGGAGTCACCTTCATATTTCGGCCAAATATCATCTTTTCACCCTTTGGCACCACCACCACCCATTTCCTCCAAATTAATCCCAAAACCCTACCCTCCACCATCCTTCACCACCACCACCCCCGTCGTCAACATCACCACCGTCTTCCACACCACCACCTACAAAGAAGCTGCTCAGGTTTGAATTCTTTTTTTCTGTTGGTTTTTTCTTTTACTTTTGGGGTTTTTAAGTTACCCATCAACAATGGTCCAGTTTTGAAGGGTTGGAGTTAAGTTAAATGAAGTAATTTGCAAGCTGAAATTTTGCATTTTAGCAAAACCTCCTTTAAATTGTCAAGATTTAGCTTGTGAAGAACACTAGGACTTAATTTCAAACAACATTTGCGGCTTGGCTAGTAATCGAGTTAAGGGGACAAGGGGTGCTCTTAGAAAAGTTTTTTTTTTCACTGATTTTAACCAATCCTGCTTTGCTACATCACTTCACTGATTTACTTCACTGAAACACCTTTTTGTAGGCAACACTTCACTGATTTTTTTATTTATTTTCATTTAAATACCCAAACTTTTTTTTTACATTTTTACACGGTTTTAACAATTAATTCTACTATTTCAACCGTCCCACCAAACATTCAGCCAAATCTAAATTTTTATCTTGGAAACCGTCGAGCTAATTGAATTTTGCTCACCTAAACGGTCAGCAAATTAATTTTAACAGTGCCACCGTCGTATATATAAAGTGATCAACAACTCCCTCGGGAAGAAGGGTCCAACTACCCCCTGGAGGGGTTTTGGGCTCGGGTTTATAGCGACTTCATCGAACACATTGGCAGCAACACCATCAAGACCGTCCCAGACCTCCAGCTCAAGTGGGTCGTCCTCAACATCAAATGTGAGAGGTGGACCACCCTATACGAGCAAACGGTGAGGGAGGATCCGGAGCTTGATGAGGAGTTGCTATCGACTTCACTAACTATGAGTATGAGGCGCGATACGGCATGTCGAAGCATGGCGATTGTTGCGCCAACTTTAAGTTTTTTTATCTATGTTTTAATGTATTTTTATTTTATGTTTAATATTATTTATGTTTAATTTTTATGTTTTAATGAAACGTTTTTTATTTATGTTTTTTATTTCTTTATACGGTAAACATAAAACAAAGTGTTAAAATAAAAAAACACTAAAACAAACGGGAGTAAACTGAAAAATTTGCATTTATAAAAAAAAACACAAAACAACCGGTATCAGCACGATAAACAGAACCAGCAAAACGGTCCACAGGACCACTACCAGCGTGTATGGCGACGGTGATATCGTGCTGGTAGTTGGTACCCGTGGACAATTCGGGTGACGCCCCATCCCCTAATAACTTGCAAAGAACACATAAGCACATGATTGGTGACTTAGTTTCTCGGTGTTTTTCTACTTTTTGGTGATTTTTTAGCTACTTTGAATTTTGATTGTTCTTAAGTTAATTTGCATTAAATCACAATCTTTTATTCAATATTTTAGCGAAACTTGCACTAAGTTGTTAAGATATGTGCTTGTGAAGATCAATAGGCCCTAGTTATAAATTTAAAATCAAGTTAATTGTTTCAACTTATAAAGATTAAGGTTTTGTAGAGTTGCAAAGAACACGTGATTGGTGAGTTAATATAGTTTTGGCGTTTCTTTTGAATCGCCTAAATTATATAATTTTGGCGATTCTTTCCCCGCAACCTCTGAAACCTTTTGTGCGCGTAAGCCTCTGGCATGAATCTGCAAAAGTCCCAGTCGTGAAGGTCCCTCCCTGCCAAGGTGTCGGCCACCCCCTACCATGGGTTCGTCCTCTTCATCGTCTATAACTGCAAAAGCAAAAATTTTAGAAAAAATTCGGCAGAGTTTCCCATGTTTTCGTTTAAACCAGACGACACAAGTTGTTTACAAGTTTCCCAAAATCAACGTCCAAACAACTTTGTATGTATATATGTTGTACTATGATCACAAAATAATTGCCAAAACTATACTAGTTTAGGCGTTTCTTTTGAAAGAAACGCCTAAAATAATATAGTTGAGGCGTTAATTATTCACTCACGGCACGGTGCAATAGTAATGAGCGGGTAACAAAGACTGACCTGTTCTACTTATATTGTATTATCACGGGCACGCCGTGTGCCCTGCATCGGTGCGTTGCCGAGTACTTTGCCTCGATTCCCATTAAGCAGGCGAGGCCGAGCATCGCATGCGGGGGGATGATCAGCAGGCTCGCCGAGCATTGTGATGTCGGGCGATATTTCACTTACGTTGACGAGCATCTGCCGCCGCCGATACCACCAAGGTATTATTATTGTTATTGTTGTTGTTATTGTTATTGTAATTGTTATTGTTATGGTTATGGTTATGGTTATGGTTATGGTTATCGTTATTGTTATTGTTAATGTTAATGTTTATGTTTATTTGTTTCAGCCCATTAAATCTAACGGCGCTACAACAGATGGGTTGTGCAGCGAAGAATAAGGATAAACTACCCGTCTACTATCTGATTGGTCCGGATGAAGAGCCCTATGTACCGGAGCCGTTGGTACGGCACGGCCTTGCAGGTGATGTAGTTGAGGTTCAGTTGCGTCATGTTGCTAAGGCGGAGGGAGGCGGCGATGAGAGGGAGGTCTAGATGGCTGATACGGAGCCTGATGCCATGCAGGTTCCGCCTCACGTTTATCACTCCATCAGGTTGCCTGCTGACGTTAGCCTGATGCCATGCAGCCCCCACCCGATGATTCGCAGTTGTAGTTTATTTTTATTTGTCTTTTTTTTTTTTTGTAAATGTTCCTGACTACGCTTATTTGTATTATATTATTAGTTGTTTGTTTATATTTGCTTGTTTGTTTATATAATCACTTGTTTATTTGTATTTGTTTGTTTATATAAACGTTTGTGTTGATACTTACACGCTTATCGAAACGACAACGGCAACAAAAAAAACATTTTATACAAATAACCAAAATTTCGTAATCAAAATTTACAAATATAACATTTTAAAAAATTTATAAAATCCTTGCACGTTTATCGAAACGACAAATAATAATAATAATAATAATAATAATAATAATAATAATAATAATAATAATAATAATAGAAAACAACATTTTTAAATTTTTTTTACAAACAGTGCATAAAAGTTTTTTTAGAAAAAAAAAACAACATTTTATCTAAAACATCCATCCCAACCAAACTAGAGCTGAAAATAATGAAAGATCCTCTACGGCCCGTATAGACCCTTACGGGCCGTATAAGTGTTCACAATCATTGGATGTCTGGCCTCAACCTCGTAACTCGTACTTTATGCCTATATACGGGTCGTAGTCTATCCTAAACGGGTCGCAGAGCTCTCTACGACTCGTATAGAGTTGTGCAAATAAAATTCAACATTATATAATAATAATAGCACAACTGATTTGAACAGTAACTTTTTTTAATCTACATCTTTTATGTTTGTTTATATATTATTGTGGCTGAGTTTTTTCTAAATACGTTTGTCTGGTCTGGTGGTCTGTTCGTCTAATGGGTCTTCTCTTCACCCGAGTTCGACTCATGTTCTCCTCTTTTTGTAACCTTTTTTTTCAAAGCTTTGTTTGTTCCAGCTGGCTTGCACATTTAGTTGGTTAATTACAATAGTGGCAGCCTGCTGCTTCGCATCACCTGATTAGACCCCTAATATCAGCCACGTCCTGCCATGTGTCAACCTGAGCCATATTTGCTTATACTCTTTGCCACCTGTTTGTCCTGTTATTCTTCCACCTCTTACCAGAAAAGTGGTCGACATAGAGTAGTAGGGAGAGAGAGAATAATTTCTTTCAAGCCAAATCTGCCTTTACCCTTTTTCTCTCCATTCTCCCACCCTTCCAAAACCTCCCAAAACCACCGTCGCAACCCCCAAACCCACCACCACCATCACATACTACTGTATGCGATTCTAACGTCAATTACAATCCGACTTGACTTCTTGCTGAGATCAAAATTACAATACTCATCATCTCTTTTTTGAAGCCCTAATTCTTTCTTGCCGTATTGCTACCATCGACCTCAACAAGACAACAAATCCAAATTATTTTAGCTGCTACCATCGACCCATCCATCCAACTTCTTTCCCTGCAAAACCGATCCCTGCTACAATCGATACAAATCGACCCTTGCTGTTGCAATCGACAACCCCATCCATACAAATCGACCCTCGGGCTACAACGACAATCGACCCTTGCTTGCTTCTGCTCTGATTCTTCTGACATCCTGTTCTTGATAACCAAAACGATTATCAGGGGTTAGAGAGAAAGGCAGAGAGACAGACACAGAGAGAGAGACCGAGTGAGTTCATATGTTTGCCCTCAATTTACAAAGTTTTGAATTTTGTGTTCTTTTTGAATTGTATCTCTGCAACCACATGAGTAACTTTACTTCTCATCAGTAAGAAAAAACTATATTTATTGTTTAGCATAAAAATTATTTGACTTTTATTGTTTTTGTTAGATTTTGAATTCAGTAATTTACTAAACTTTTCGTCATACTTACTTTTGGTTCTGATTTAGAATACATATTTTGATCATAATCTTTGTTATATATGTTAAAATAATTATCTAATCAAATATATCACTGACTTTAACCTGAATTTCTGTGTTTTTGTATTTCCATGTGCTTGCACCAGAAAGCGGGATGACAAAGGTTTATAAAAAGATTTAAAGAAGACGGACAGGGTACCAGGTTGGTTATATGCATTGATTTTTTTTTGTTCTTTTGGTAACCTACCTACTGACATAATGTGGTTGGTTATAATGCTGTTAAAAAAGATATGTTTCGGCATCGTGTATAAATTTTTGGTTGATATGTTCCAGCTTCTGATTTCTGTGTTTGCTGTGTTGTTCCATCAACTGCAGGTTTTACAGATTGTTGTTGTTTGCTGGATGCAGGTTAGTTTTGTGTCATTTGAAGTGATAATTGAAATGATGATTGCTTATTGTTTGGTTATAATTTTTTTTAAAAACAAATTAGCAATGGTTTGGTTCTGTATGATCTAATTAGTAAGAGTTTGGTTCTGTATGATAGGGCGTGTGTTTTGAATAGGCTGCGACAGCAGCAGCAGCAGCAGAGCAGGCTGTGACTAGCAGCACTGCAGGCTGCGACCAGCAGCAGCATTAATAGCTCTTGATTTATTTTAGCAGCGCTATAGGCAACCTTTGAAAGCCATTTTTTGATGTTTTCAAACCAGGTTTAGCCGGTTCAGACCTGTGTTTTGCAGAGGTTGGCCAGAAATCGTGGTCCGAGCTCATAGTTTTAGCGATTGGCGTGTAGGCGCCTAACCAAATTATACACCTTAGGGCCTAAACGCCTACGCGAATACGCGCCTACGCGATTAGGCGCCTATGCGCTTCGGCGAGTAGGTCCCTAAGTGAATCAGATTATTTGATTTCCATTATATGCATAACTACATCGATTAAAAACTTGAGTTGGTTATAAGATTTATCAACCTTAGGATAAAATCATTTAAGTAATCAAATTGTATTAGTTATGCATCCGAACTACAATATAATCTGATAAATGGATAACCCTTTCATGTGAATAAAGTTTCTGTTGTGTAAAAAAGATATATAAGCATAAGAGTGGTTTGTACATTATAGTGAGAGCAATTCCATGAATTGAGTGCTTTTCTTCTTTGGTGCATTTTGTATTTTCAAAGTTTCCATGTGTTTGTGTATGTATGGATTTAGTAAAATAATTATATTGTTATTTACTGCAAAGATGATAGATAATTAGTTTAATGATAATTCAGACCTGTGTTTTGCAGAAGTTGGCGACAAATCGTGGTCCGAGCTCATAGTTTTAGCGACTGGCGTGTAGGCGCTTAACCAAATTATACACCTTAGCACCTAAACGCCTACGCGATTAGGCGCCTATGCGTCGAAGCGAGGATATATAAAAAAATTGTGCCTCACACTTCCTAAGAGCAAGTTTGCAAGTAAGTAGGGTGCCCATTATTCAATACAATATTGGCAGTGCAACAACTAATTGAACCCGAACATGTATTTATTGACTTTCACAATAATTCAATGACTCCACTGATTTGCTTTCCACTGCTATTTTAACCCGTATCATCCGTCTTGCTACAATAGAAATCAAACACACGCGTGCTGATTCTATGCATTCGTGTGCACAGCACTTGCAGACCTGCTCAAAAGAAACCATTATAATACAGCGTAACCATGAGGTCTTTTGGCATCTGGCGTAATGAGAATATTGCGTGCTATGTCACTGTTAAGAGGAGACAAGGCTATGGAGCTTTTGGAGAGTGGCTTGAAGGTGAAGGAATGTGAGCTTTAGTGGCACGGGATGCTTTGGGTCGGTATTCAGGAGCACATTGATCTTGGTGTCAGGTAAGTCATTCTTATAACTTGAGTTCTTTGCACGTTGGGACATTTGCAGCCCAGCACGACCGAGTTTTGACCATTTTAATGTTAGATATGACTTAAACTGGATTTAACCGTTTGACCCTTAACATATGATCAACATTTTTACTAAATCATGGGATGAATGTAGTTTATATATGATGTAACATCCACCTTTTTTCTTTTTGGTAACAATTTATGTCATTGTAGGTATGATCCGTCTTCGGGTATCTATGGTATGGATTTCTTTGTGGTCCTAGAACGCCCTGGTTACCGTGTGGGACGTCGCTGTCAATTGGGATTTAACACAGGGCCACCTGGACTCTGGAGTTGAAATAGTGTCTGGAAAATAGTTGAAGCAGAAACCGGTTTGTAGTGTACTGCATTTTAAAAGTTCTGTTTCATATTCCGAAACTATAACACTTGATAAATTCAGAAGTAGATGAACCGCCAATAAAGATTTTGACCTGAACCAATTTTGGTCAGTGCCCGTTTTGAGCCAAATCAAATTAAGCAGATGGTGTTTCGATGTGCTTTTGGTGATTGGATTTTTTATATGATTGATGGATTATATAGGTACTTCTACTCTTCTCTTAGATAAGCATTTTCTAGCAGTTAACATTAAATTGATAATGATAATTTAAATCTTATTGTTTGGTTAAATCAATACTTAAATTTGTTTATTTAGTACATGTAAGTGATTGCTTTGGTTTTTGATCCATTATTTGAATTTGTTTGTTAGGCTACAGATATACATCGCCCATCGACACCACCATTGGGCGTCTAACAACGGATGAAACCACAATCAATAGACGCGTCATTGTGTAGGCCCTTCTAGGAGTGAAGGACAAGCTAAAATATGTTACGGTGAATGAACTCACAAATGAAGCCTTCATTCAAAACATTGTATATACTTATAAATTAACAACTTATTACTTTTTATAAATAATGGCAGGCATGTTTAGCAGTCTAGGGGCAAAACTGGAATATTTGGAAAGTCGAAAGTATTATTGTGCAAGAATCTTTATCGAGTTCTTAAGTTACAATATAGCAATGCCCACTATAATGCTGGAAGTGCTTAAAAATTGCAGGTTAACATTGATTAAATTTTATTTTTCTGTTGTAACTTTTGTGATACAATGTAGCATAGTTGATTACCATTTGAATGTCAATCTATTTGGGATGGGATTTGGGTTTGGTATGTGATTACTTATATTCAAAATCGGATTGATACGGCCGCAACGCACGTATCAATGTGTTTGATATCGAATGACGCCGTCGCAACGCGCGGCTGGATAAACACCTAGTTGTGTTAATAACGGGAGGCTTTTTTTATATAAATCCCGTTACTTGTTTGGTATCCGACCGTACACTGGTAGGGTACACCCTTCAAACAGCAACCTTCAAAACGAAAACTCATCACTCCTACCTCTCTCTCTCTCTCTCTCATGGTGGTGATCACAATACTTCTATCTCACGTCACCCCTCTCTCTCTCCAACACTCTATATATATAATGCCCACATCCAAAACCTTCCACTACTCCATTCCCTAACCCCACATCAAGCACAACCACACAACTTCAACATCTTAATCCTATTCTTGGTGATTTTAAAGAATCTATCAACAAATTATCCACTGATCATTGTTCTACATATTAATTTGTAACATGGGTGACAATAACAATAACAATGTCAATCTCCCACCTGGTTTTCGATTCTGTCCGACCGATGAAGAGCTCGTCGTTCACTTCCTTCAACGCAAGGCCTCTCTCTTACCCTACCACCCTGATATCATCCCTGATCTTGACCTCTATCCTTATGATCCTTGGGATTTGGATGGTACTCAATTAAATTCTCATATTCTTATACTCTTTTAATCTAACTTAGATTAAGTGTAGTGTATTCGCGCTAAACGGCTGGGGCGTAAGGGGAATAACGGGCGTGAAAGAGATAGAGATGGGTCCGAAAGTATTTGGACCAATCACTAATATTTATATACATTAATTTTTTTTTCTTTTGTTAACTTTTAGTTAAACAACTACATACTTTTCAAGGTTTAGTTAGTTAAAGTCTCACACTCTACGTGTGACATTGACGTGACATAACATGAACGTTTACACTTTTTAGTTATTTCAGTATACATATAGTCTTAAGATTTTTTTAACATGCACATATTAATATATTATCTAAGGTATAATATATTCATGGTTTTGCTTTGCTTCTAGGAAAAGCTATGGCTGAAGGAAAGAAGTGGTATTATTACAGCAGGAGGACACAAAATCGAATAACGGCTAGCGGGTATTGGAAATCATGGGCATGTGATGAACAAATTATAAGTTCAAGTAGTAGCAAACGAGTTGGTGTGAAGAAATATTATGTGTTTCACATGGGTGAAGCTCCTGAAGGAGTTAAAACTAATTGGATAATGGAGGAATTTAAACTCTCTTGTAATGCTGGTTCATCTTCTAGTAGTAGCAGCAATGGTAGATCCAAAAGAAGAGGCCACTCCAAATTAGTAAGTCATTACATAAATCTTTACAAAATTTATTGTGATTTATTTCTTTTTCCGTTCAATTCTATTTCTACATGTTTTTTTAACATTGAAATGAATACCTTTAGGATTTCCGATCCATGTGGGTAATTAAATATTTCTAGTAAAAAATATATATATATATATAATGGATAACTAAAGATATTTGATTGCTTGTTCATTTTTTTTTTCTGTTTTTAACGTTTTAATTTCCTTTTTTAGGATTTAAGCAAGTGGGTCATATGTCGAGTGTTCGAGCATAGTTGTGACAACGACGACAATGATGATGGGACAGAGCTTTCATGTTTGGATGAAGTATTCTTATCGTTGGACGATTTCGATGAAATTAGTTATCCAAATTAAGAAACAGAAAGAAAGATACTAATCAAGGGACCTACAAGGAGCTAGAGGACCTAATGTATTGCTCACATTATAATATAATGTATTTATCCCGGACAATAGCTTCTTGTATTACCACGAAATGACTTGCGTTAAGAATTTGAAGTTTAGATATAAAATGATTTTAATTAATTGTTTTACGTGCAAGTTTAAAAAATAGTTCAAAACATGTATATGCGAGCATTGAAATTTCAAGTGCAATCCACGGTTGTAATTCGTATTCGCAAATTAATGCATCTATAATCATACATCATGCTCAAAATATTAATTCAAAATCTACATATATATGTTGATCAATATACATAATTAGCTACTAACCTTATACTAGTCTTGCTCACCATAAACATGTTTCCTAGATTCCAACTTGTTAGATCTAATTCAATGCCGTAATTAGTTTTGATACACGTGTGTGTATATATATATATACATATAAAACGTTGTGCCTAACATGTAAAAATAATTTGTCCAAGTTCATAGGTTTGGTTTGATGATTGAGTTGTTGTAATTGGTTAAGACACATGTTCATATTGGTGCATTAGACGACTTATGTCAGTCCATATTAGCTTAATTTGCAATGCAAGATATTAACATATTAGCTCAACATACTACAATTAGAAAAAATAAATAAATGAAAACAACCATAAAATGACATAATAAATCGTAGCACTTTTCTCACACTTAAAGAATCTGATGTGTAAAAGCAAATAATATAATTGTTCAACTTATTTTCCTTAAGTACTTATAGAAAAACATTCTTAAAGGAAAATGACACGTTAAATAAAATGTTCACCAACTAGGAAATCTCTACAAAAATGTTAAACGTGTATATATCATCGACGCTGTGGCCTGAGAGAAAATGAGTCGTCAATTACAGGTGAGAAAAGAGGGGAAAAAACAATAAATTGAGGTATTTTATTTTATTATATTATTACAATTACATTTATGCTTTCTGTTTAAACCATTTTTTTTTATTTTCTGTGTCTATATAAATTAATATATATCTTTATAAATTTATATTGTTGGGACGTTGGGACCAAGATATTTTATTAATTAACGAGATATTATTATATCGATAAATTAATAAATTATTAATTTAAGAGTCCATAGCATATTGCTTTGGACACTGTAAAATTCCTTCAATTAATCCAACTGGCTCAAATGATTTAAACGATATAAATTGTGGAGAAGACATTCGTGAGCTTGAGAACTTGATTACGGGAATGCATTATCGGCACAAAATGGATGTGAATGTGTTGTTGGATTATCCATGTGAAAATAATGAATGTTACGAGGTTCAAAGAATTGAAAAAATTATGGCAGATACCGTTTAAAATCCGGTTGATGATGATTCGATACCTTTGGAACTGGTCATTCGGAAAGAAGCATTGCAAACGGCAACAACCCTTCACAATTTTTTATTGCAATACGAGAATACAGTGCCTCCATTCTTAAGTGCAATGAGAAAATTTAAAAGTGAACTCAATATAAATTTGAAGTTGACAAAAAAACAAGTGATTACAGATTAATATTTTACTAGACAATACTAGAATTTTGGAATATTTTAGTAATTATTAATATATTGTTGTTCTCGGATCAATATATTTACATTGGAATTTCGAAAAAAAAATTATTTTCTTATTGTTTTATTGATTATGGTCTAATTTTGTTTTGTACTGGTCTCAAATTGAGACTTGACAAATTATTGATTTTATCAACGTTATTAATTTATTGAGTATTAAATTATATACCGGCCACTATATATATTGCGTGTACATTCCTTTTACTTGATGTATGTACGTTATAATGAAATACGAGTGAGGGGTAATGATTGAGGAATATGCATGTACGTTGTTGTAGTAATTGGTATTTAAAAAACTGAATAAATAAATATCAAATGATTAAATGTTTTATATTCATGATATATTGATAAGTATATAAACTATTAAAAGTAAAGCGAAAATCAAACTTCATTGATTTTGAGAATAATACAAACAGTTCATGGTAGATTAAAGAAAAACATGAGAATTAAAGAAAAACATGAGAAAATCAAACTTCATTGATTTTGAGAATAATACGAGCGAGTAATCGAGCCGAGCTCGAGCCAGGGGTGTTCAGCTCGTGGCTCGGCTCGTGGCTCGGCTCGATGGCTCGACTTAGGCTTGTGTAATTTGGAAAAATAAAAAAAAAATATACATGATAAATAAACCATAACTTAGAAAAATAAAAAAAAAAATATACATGATTATGCGTAATTTTATTGTTTTTAATTTAATAAATATTTGTAAAAAAATATAAAAAGATATATCGAGCTGGCTCGAGCCAGCTCGAGCTCGGCTCGAACATTTACGAGCCGAGCTCGATCTCGACTTTTCAGCTCGATTAGAAAAACGAGCCGAGCCGAGCTGGCTCGGTTTAGGTTCGAGCTCGAGCTCGAGCTGGGCCTAGCTCGGCTCGTGTACAGCCCTATCTAAGAATCATAAACTACATCTAACCTGCTTATCAACCTCTGTAATCAATGTTCCTAACAACACCAATCAAAATACAAAAAAAAATATATATATATTCTTACCAAAATGACTATATCTACGAATACATATGTAGTTAGCGGGTTCTTATATATAATATTAAGTTCAAAAGCATATATACTATCATAACATGAGTAGTGACTTGGCTAGACATGATTAATGAATTACTTGAACACACTGTGTTTTTTTATTCTTCATGAACAAAAACACACCAGAAAAAGGTCTTTTTTTTCTTTTTTTGTATATCACTATGATGCTGTATTCTTTTAAATGTCGTTTATTTTAAAGAAATGTGAGAGGAAAATGAAGAAAAGATAAAGATAAAAATATTAATTACCATACTTAAAATTTTAAAATAATAAATAATAGTTATCTTAATTTAAAATATAATTAAAAAAGAATTTTGAAGAGAAATCAAGGGGTATAAAAGTCTCACATAGTATCATGTGGCATACCCCTTTTCTTTTAAATTATATATATATATATATATATATATATATATATATATAGATATATAGATAGATAGATAGATAGATAGATAGATAGATAGAGAGATAGATACTTTTGGAATTTCCGTTTTATGAAATATTGTTTTTGTTGTATGGGCACATAAGATCATGTGTACTGGTGGGTTAATTTTAAGCACATCCCTTAGGCATTTTGTAACATGTGTCATGTGGGTCTCGCATGTGGCTTGAAATTAACATGGGGTGTAGTTGTTTCAAGCACCTTCAAATCATTACTTAATTATTATTTTTTGTTTTTTTTGAAATTTAAAAGAAATAATATTTCATTAAAATAATACTAAAAAACAAACAATACTTAAAAAAACATAAATAAAACTAAAAGACAAATAATATTAAAAAACACAAATAATACTAAAAATGCAAATTATAATAAAATTCATCGCTTTTGTCGAACTCGTGATCTTTGTCGTTGTCATTGTCATCTCTGTCTTCGTTGTAATCTTCCTATTCTTCTTCACCCTCGTTTGGAATATACCGAACCAACGATGCATGTTGAACCAAATCCATTGCTAAAGCATTATGTGTTTCATCAGAATGCAACTCATGCGAGTTGATTAATCTTTGAGACATTGTCGCTTGTGGCAATTCCTACGCGGTGTCCGGTATATAATTTTGACACGTCGCCTTTCCTCCGTCTTCTAATATCATAGTATGCATGATTATAAAACCATACATAACATCTCTCATTTTTTATTTGGTCCATGCACGACAAGGATTTCTAGAATAATGTCAACGCTGTTGAAGAACCCCAAAGCATCTCTCAATGTACTTTTGCAAAGACTCTTGAACTTTCTTAAAATGTGTTCTCTTTTCATCGTACAGATTACTAAACGTCTTCACGATAATTGAATACTTCGGATATATTCCATCAGCCAAATAGTATCTGTGTGGTTAGTAGTTTCCATTAGAATTGAAAGATGCCTTTGGTGCTCTACCAGAAATGAAATCCTCCATCAAAGGTGACTGCTCGAAATCGTTTATGTCATTGCATGACCCCGTGGACACCAAAGTAAGCCCACCAAAACCAAAGGTCGTGTGAAGCCACTGCTTAAAGAATAACTGTTGATTGTACCTAGTCGCCTCGTGTCTGTTGACCTTGCCAAGCGGTTGGACTATTATACCACAGCCAATGACAACAATCTATGCTCCCAAGCATTCCTGGTAAACCATGTTCATTTGAATGCACCTCGAATATTTTTTATAGATCGTACCAAGTGGGTCTTCTTAGGTAACATGCAGCGTACAAATGTATTATTCTTTAAAAAGAAATAAGTATACTATTAAACTAACTAAAAAATAAATGCGAATGAATATAATTTTTTAGAAAACGTATTATTTCTTTAAAAAAATAAACAAATATACTATTAAAGTAACTAAAAAATAAATGTGAATGAATATAATTTGGATGAAAATGTAGTGTACCTTGACAAAAATGCTCTAAACTATCATGTGTTGTTTTCTTAGCCAGCTATAAATACTCATCGTTGATGTCGGTCGTGTTTCCGTACGCAACTATGCGTAGTGTTGAAGTACACATGTCATAAGTTTGTGTATGAGGGAGGTCTTTTGAAAAGAAAACATAAATTAGTGGTGGGATTAGACTCTATTTTGAGGCAGGATTTGATAAAGCTATGCCATGACTCTCCAATGGGAGGTCATTCTAGAATGCATGCAACACAAGAAAGGCTCAAGTCCATGTTTTATTGAAAGGGTCAAGTGAAGTAGATCAAACAGTTCATCAAAAGTTGTGAAGTTTGTCTGAAGGCTAAGCAGGAAACAGTTGCCTATCCTGGCCTTCTTCAACCCTTACCTATTCCAACTGATATGTGGTCAGACATTAGCATGGATTTTATAACTGGTTTACCTAAATCTCAAGGCAAAGATGTGATTTTTGTAGTGGTGGATAGGCTTAAAAAATTTGCCCACTTTATTGCCTTAAGCCATCCTTTTACTGCTGTTCATGTAGCTCAAGCCTTCCTGGATAATGTTTACAAGTTGCATGGGTGGCCATCAACTATTGTTTCTGATAGAGATACAGTTTTCTTGAGCAACTTCCGGAAGGAATTCACCAGGATTCAAGGAGTTAACTTGGCTTTATCAACTACCTACCATCCACAAACAGATGGTCAGACAGAAGTGGTCAATAGATGCCTGGAATCTTATTTGAGATGCATGGCAATGGATAGACCAACATCTTGGATGAAGTGGTTATCACTTGCTGAGTTCTGATACAATACAAATTACCATACATCCATTGGGACCACTCCTTTCCAGGACCTTTATGGATATGCCCCTCCCCTACATGTCCCTTATGTTCATAGGGATTCTCTGGTGGAAGCAGTAGATGACTATATGATGTCAAGAGAGGAAACATTAAAGATGCTGAAGGATTCATTGTTAAAGACTCAAAACAGAATGGTTCAAATGGCCAACAAGCACAGGTCTGAAAGAGAGTTTGCTGTGGGCAGTTGGGTTTATTTAAAGCTTCACAAGTATGTGCAAAGTACCATAAGGAAGACCAACTACAACAAGCGTTGCCCAAAATATTTGGACCTTACTTAATTGTAGAAAAAATTGGTAAGGTTGCATACAGGCTGGACCTACCACCTGATGCTAACATCCATCCCACTTTCCATGTATCCCTTCTGAAAGAAGCTTCTAGACCCCCTACTTCAGTTGTTCACATGCCAAAAGCCCTAAGATTTTCCTTGCAGCCTGTTAAAATTTTGGAATCAAGAGTGGTTCGAAGAGGTAATAGAGCAGCTAGTCAAATCTTAGTTCAATGGAAGGATAAAGATGTTTCTGAAGCTACTTGGGAATTCAGAGATGAATTCCAGCTCGGATTCCCAGATTTTCAACTGGATTAATCTTTGATGACAAAGATGTTTTGTAACGGGGAAGTATCGATATGTTAATAAGGCTGGATTGGAAGTGCAAGGATCATTTGTGTCAATAATTCATAGATAATCATTACTTGTTGTAATTAAATGGCCAAAAATGTAATAGTCTATAGTTGAAGGGTAGAAACTGTAATATGTTAGTTAACCGTTTGAATGTTAGTTAAATAACAGTTGAGGTGGGTCACAATGACTCAGTTTGGTTTGGTTAATTCTCTTTCTCTTTGTGTCTCTCTCTAAACAAAGCTCATCGAGGGCGTTTTGTCGTTTTATGTCTTCGTGTGTGATGTCATGGCAGTCAACTCTCTCACATATGTATTATTAGGGAAGCTGTGGCTATGCTTGTTATTATTCATGAATTGATGATTAGACCTTATAAAAGAATGAAAAGTATAATAAATTAGTAAAAAATTCATCTGACATGGGTTGTGATCATGAAAAGTACTTGAAGTGTAACAAATAAATAGTTAATGTATCTTGTCGATATGTTGCAAAACATATGCATTTTGTAAGTACACTTTGCGTATGTCCCTAGCTATTGATAGCTCGATATAGTTGTAGGCTAGGTTTATAGTATGTTACGCAACGTTTCATTTTAGTGTGGATGTAACATGTATCTTTCAAGGGTCGAGGTCTATGTCTCAGGCGTATGAGACATACGTCTAATAGTTATCAGGCGTATGAAGGAAGCCTATAAATACCATCCTTAGTTTCTCCTCAAACAAATCTTTTGCTCTACAACATCTGTACTCTGGGATTTCCGATAACGAAGTGCTACCGCATTTGTGTTTGAATCATTGTGTGTGTTTATCATGTATCCCGTTTTGATTCTTACAACTATTAAACAATCCGGTTATCGTTTCTGCCTTTACTCGGGTCATAGACTAGTTAACCATAATATTGTATTCGTATTCGAACACAAAATCACTTCGTGTATGCCCCCAGCTAGTGATAGGTCTGTATTAGTCGTAGGCTAGGTCTGTAGTGTGTTAGATAGTGTTACATTTGTGTTTGGATGTAATGTGTATGTTTTAAGGTCTGAGGTTTATGTCATAGGCGTATGTGACTTAAACGGCTTATAGGTGGCAGGCATATGAAGGAAGCTTATAAACATCACCCTTAGTTTCTTCTTAAACTAGTCTTTTGCTCTTAAACCTTTGTACTCTTGATTTCTGATAAAGAAGTGTTACCGAATTTGTGTTTGAATCATTGTGTGTGCTTATTGTGTATCCCGTGTTTATTCTTGCAACTGTCAAACAACTCGATTATCATTTTCGCCTTTAATCGGATACTAGTTAAACATATTCTTGGGTTATGAGTCGGATAAGAAACTGTTTCTATAAGTTTTATCAGAGCTTGTGTTCGGTTACTCATGTTGTTTGGTAGCTTTTGGATAAGAAATCGGTCATACATCTGACAACATGTAGATGCATGAAAAAACGCTTGTTACTTTTTAGGTGTATGCGACGTACACCTAGTTCTAATCAGGCGTATCACCATTTATGCACCTTTTGGCTTCATACGCCTCATAAGTCATACGCTTGGGTCTCATAAACCTTATAAACTTCATACGCCTGGTCACATAGATCTGATAAGACATACCCCTAGCTGGTTCTTCAAACTATAAGACCAGTCCCATTAACGATTATTAAACGCAGATTTTAACGTAATTAGGTCCCATATTGATCACATTTTTATCAAACATAACTTGATACTTACTTTGCACGTGTGGGTCAATAGATAACCCGCACGTGCTATTCATGAGTCGGTCCAACTATGGCCCACACGACTCTACCACTAGTTGGTACTTAAAAATGCACCTATTGTATGATTTACATATATAATAAAGCGTTTAACCTTATAGATTGTCCCGCACTATATGCATAGACGAATTCTCTTATTTGTCCCCAAGGGAGATGCTGGTATTAAGCGTGTTGGGTTCCTTGCTTGGTTCGCTTCGCGACCGGTATAATCCTTTGGCTTCATCTACCATAATTACATGCGATAAACGTTAGCATTTATATTAATGGGTCAAAACACAAAAAAAGAAAAAAAAAATCCCAGCACTAACACTCCCCCGCGTACTGCGGGGGATTTCTGCATATCCCTCCCGTTACGCAAGGGACCTGCAAATTACCAGCAGTCCATCGTGCACCGCAGGGACTTCCTTGTGGGGCACAAGTAGCCACCAAAAATTTCCCACGTTGGAATATTCTTTTGTACATAGCCAAATTTTCAACTTTCAATCCCATTTCTAACCAAATTTTTTTTTTCTTTAGCTGGATTTTACCATAGCAAAATAAACCGGTTTTACATATAAATAGCCCGGATCATTAAGCTCTTCTCTAGATTGTATCCTTTGAAAATTTTGAAGTCTTAATATATTCAACTCTTAACGGCGTCAAATGACCTGTTAAGTGGTAGTAACATATCTTACTGTGTTTTACCAAATTTCCAAACCATTTGAACATCAATATACAATTCAGAGCCTTTGCTAATTCCCTGACTTGTTTTACTATGGATGCCTATTCATTTGGCATCCTAGCACAGTATGGGTCAAGTTGACTCGTAATGGAATTTTAGGCACTATACCCAATTCCTTATCATTTCTTTACTCATTTAACACTTGTTAGGCTAAAAATCTCATCCGTTCTAAATACCATGTCCAGGTTTAATATACGACCTTTAGTCAAATTTCAAACTTCACATTTTACCCTTATGGGTGACTTTTTTATTCTCCATACTCGTAGGTGTTATAACTTGTTAAAATTCTTTGGTTATATCCCATAAAAGTGTCTAGAAACATTTATGGCCTATGGGCATGATCTTTACTATTTCCTTCTTTTTTTTTTTTTTCTCATTTTAACCTTTTCTACACGCCATATGTGCGTATTAGGCTTGGTGCACTTAATAACTCGCTGATCTGATAACCACAAATCATGTGTGTTGTTTATCCCAGTTTTCTCAGCTCAAGGGCCGCCCACTAAACTATGCACTTGCCGTATAGCGTTGACCCAATACTATATCTGGAAATATTAGTCAATTGTTTCAAGGCAATGCATGCCCTACCTGTAGGTAAATCTTAACCAAGCAAAAATTAAATTCCGGGGTTCAAATGGTGACCTATCACCACTTGACCCGTTTAACTTTTTGAATCATAATGCTTGATATACAAGCATTAAGTGCCAAGCTCAGATGGTGACGACATCACCATTTGACCTGTTTGACCTCATTAAGCATATTGTCTGTTTTACAAGCATTATGTACTAGGCTCAATTGATGACCATGTCATCACTTGACCCGTTTGACTCATTAATTATAATACTTAGTATTCTAGTATTAAGTATCGGGTTCAAATAATGACCAAATAATCACTTGACCTCTTTGATCCATTCGATAATTTTTTCACACATTCTAATTGTTTATTAAATATATCAAGTCCTTCACCGGGTTACATGCATAATATATTAACCTTAGGCGTCTCATACCAGGCTTATCGATTTCCATCTATTTATGAGATTTCAACCCATCTTTGGGTTAAACATAATATTCACATATTACCCTTTTATAGGTAATTTGCCATTTTATTACTATTAACTTAGTAACTTAACCATTTCCACATTTAAATGTGTTTTAAAATTATAAATGGTCTTAGTAGAATAAGTTACTTACCTTGGCCTTGTTTTATGCACTTCTTGACCCAGTAACTCGTTTGACTCGTTCCTTCCAAGCTTTCACCTAGCTTGACAAGATCGAACTTCACATACTCACAAGATTAGTCTAGTTGGTCGTCATATCAAGTCACTACCACATCTCATGAGTTTATACTTACCATTTCGTCAATACTTAAATTTGGGTCAATTTGACTTTTAAAAGTCAAACTGCCCTTTACATATTATGTGCACTAATCTTAAGGTAATCATAAAGAACCAACCTTTTATTCATTGTTCTACGTTCATTATATCTAGTGCACATTCTATTCCTAAACACTATTAGGCCACTTATTTTGTCATATGGAGTGTTTCACATCATTTAAGCCTAAAATTCATGTTTCTAAGGCATAGTAATGACATATTATACATTCAAGCTATTTGACACTTGAATAAACATCTAACACGCATTCCTTATGTTATTTGCATTATATTATATACTATTAATATATGAATGGATTTGAATAGTATTTTTATTATTTTTTTTATTCCTTCACTAATTTTTTTGTGTTTATATAATAATTTTGTGGTTTACATTCTATGTTATTGGTCTTGGTTTAGTGGTTTCACTTGGTGCTTCAATCCGATTTTTGCCAATACACGTTTGAGTGTGATTGGGTTATATTGGGCGGTGTGGTTGACACGCGTTAGACCCACCATATGCACGTGATATGAGAGAAAATGTATATGGAATATGACCATACGCATATCTATTTGAAGCGTCGCAACGTGACACCGAGCTAAAACCCTTGTTTATATTCATTCCTTACTTATAGTGAGGTTCTAACATGTAACTTCATACATTATCTCTAACTTAGGATTTTCACAAACACCTACTGTGCATCATATTTTAACCACGTATTTCATATCTAAAATATAATATGAAATCGTTTGATTCATCAAGTTCAACATCTCTTAATCTTAGCTATCATTTATCTCACCACATTCTTTTTTAACATGTTCCTACATGATCATAACAATCATTAGAAGGTAGGTTTCACTTAAAGGCCAATACCCACTTTTTACATACGTGTTCATCTTTCCATGAAGCATTCAGTTTTGCATAATTCAACACCTATTTTTACACAAAAGAGGTTCCTTATCACAAGGGTGACCCTTAATAACCATCAATTCTATGAAAAACTACAACCCATTTGTTTTATCTTTCACATAACATAGAACCATCTATAAAAATGGAATCAAAGGTTACCTCTTGGTTTATTGTACCATAGATGACCAATTTTAGCTTCATGCACAAATTTAGGACTTCAATTTCATGAAAATTAGCTTCATCTTGTGGATTAGGGTTGGAGTCTCCTTGAGAACTCCTGTATGTTGACACACACCGATCCATGTGTTGACCGAGCATTTTCTCCACCTAATACCCACTAGTTTAGCCTCTATAGAAGATTAACCCTTCTAGTTTGACTACACACACTAATTTAACCCAATAGCCTAACCTTGCTATGTTATTTACGGGTTTTTCTTTATCACTTCACTAACTTCATTAACGGGGTTATATATTTACAAAGTATAAATCCCAGTCTTAGCGCCCAGTCTCATTTTCTTTATTGATAAAACAATCTTTTTACTAATTAACCCATTTCTTTACTCGTAAAACATGCATAAAGGCATAATTTTAAGAAACGGATTCTTGGGTTGTTACAACTATACGCCCCTCCCTTTAAAGAGGTTTCACCCTTGAAACATGTCTTTTGTATTTCTTCGTGCTAAGCCAATGAATTCAAATATTTTCAGTTGAGCACCACTCAATCTAAAATCATTCATTTTATGCTACCTATATATAGCTTTCTAGTTCTTGGGTTCATGACCCTTTCTTATACGGCTTGTCAATTTTATTTTTGCTCCCATGAGCTTCTTATTTATAGCCTAATCTGAGTTCCTTAGCACTTTTTTTTTACTTAGATATTATTCACCATTTAGATAATCCACACCCTCCCCAGACCCTACTCTTAGCCTTGCTAAGTGTGGGATTTTACTGGGTAAGGTTTGTTTGTTTGTTTGTTATTATTCACCATTTAACATCTAATTGCAAACCCCTACAGTATTATTTTTCTACTTATTTTCTCGGGGTTGTTTTGATCCTAAATATCATTTCCCAACCAATTGACATATCTAAGGTTTGTATTTGGTCCTACAATCCGTTTTCCATTTATTAAAACCCCGAAGAATATATTTATCCGTAGATTGTTTCTACGTGTTTCTAAAGGGTGGTTTTCCCCTGCCTTTATTGTTGTTATACATTTGTCTACACACATATATATGAATATATCCACACTTTCTTTTAATAGCGATTTTGCATACTTCGATCCTATAGACCATATTTGGTTTATTATTATCGCCATACCTACGTTTCTATGACCCCTACCATTTATACGTTGGTTTTACATGCCTTGCATCCATCATGGGCCAATGGTCCATGAAGGTGCTATTCCTTATATTCATCTTAACGTTACCTTTTAGACCATGTTTGCTATCAATCTCTTTCATACCGATCATAGTTCATTACTATGACCTTTATTATTGTCAGGATTTACCTCCCATTCCCGTGGTCTCCAATGAACTACTTTTTAGTTCACCTATTATTCTTTGCATTTAATTAATATGCTGCTTGTAAATTAAAAATCAAGTTTTTAATTCAACATTTACATTTTCTCTTTTTCACGGTCATGTCAATTATTTTATCTAGAAATTGACAATTTTTATATTTCTTTCACCCTTTTAACTTAGCGTGGGAATCATTCTCAATTCCCACGCCTTCGTGATTTTATTTTTCTATTTATAACCATGTCCCATAATTTATGGGATAGTTGTTTCAAGTGTTTACCCTTTAGGGTGTGACCTTAGGTTTGCCCCCCTTTTGTTTGTGCCTCGATGGTCACATTGGTCATGAACCCTTATCTCCATTTCCAGTATTTATGATCTGTAGGTCATTTTGGCCCCATAGGATTTTATCACTATTCCTGACTCATATGTCACATTGGCCCGTAGACCTTTATCATCATTTATCACCCCAAGGTTGGGATGATCTCGTAGATCACACCCTTTATATTCCTTTCCACACTTTTGTTTATTGTTCCAACCATAATCCTATGATTATGATTGGCTTATTTGGCAACACATCTTTTTCTAGACCCCGTGAGTCACTTATGCGTTATTTTTACACACCTTAATATCCGCTACGAAACACATCTGCTTCTATAACGTTGTACGTTATGTATGTATTAGTTTTACATGCCCTTTTTATCAATCATGACCCTCTAGACCATAAATAACTAAATCTTAGGACTTCCTTAGATCCCTTATTTGTACGCACACCATACACCATTTCTATGGTTCTTGCGAGAACCATTTATACGTGTATGCTCGTAAGGCTTTATGATCCCAAGGATCATTTGACACCCCTACCACTAACCTAGTCTTTGTGACATGAGAGGTGTACATATTAATCATAAGAAGGCCACTGTATCATGTGTTTAATTCTCGCCTGGATAGGGTAAGCAATCTGCACATGACACGCGTGATCTTATCATGATCGCCACAATACTTCTTGTAAGGTCAAAGAGGATTGACAAGCCAGAATAAACCTTAGTCTTATATCCTCTTCATATTTTGTGAAACTGTTGAAGAAGAAGAAGATATGTAAAGTTCTCAAGAGTAGAAAGATCAGAAGTTCTGAAGATAAACCAGACAGAATCTCTAAGGAACTGCTAAAGACAAACTCCTGAAGATCACTCATCAGAAGTTTGTCAATCATCAGCTCTTTCATTAAGAAGATTCTAACCGCCATTTAATCTCAGTAGTTTAGTATTATATTAGTTAACTTAAAATCTTTGTTCAAGTTTCAATGCTACAGCCTGTTGTAGTATTATCTAACATTATTTTAAGCTTTTGATTACTTAGTTTGTATGTAATCTTTCGGCTATAAATAGAGGGGTTACTCCCACTATTTTAGCAGTGATTGTAATCGATAATTACTTGAACTCTTTCCTTCAATTTACTTTATAGTTTATCCTTTCATATATATCTGAGAATCATCTTGCGTTATCAGTTTTATTTTCTTACTATTGATTCTCATCTTTAACTTCCTAGTTCATTGATTGAGAGGGAGTAATAACTCTTGTTAAAAGTGACACTTTAACTTGAACACTTTAATATTCTGTTGTGCATCTTACTTTCATATATTTACAAACACATAAGTGTTCATGAATAAGAACTGTTGAAAAGAAACTGATCCTAACAATTGGTATCTGAGCTTCTGGTTTATCTGATCAAATTTCAATCTAACAAATTGAGAATCGGACACAGGCTCTTATTGATATAAAATAAAGGATAATAGTTCACTTTTTATCCATCACTTTGAGAAAAACTTGACAAACCAAAATTCTCAAAAATGTATCCTCATAATACTGGATCTGCCACTAAACCTTCTATGTTGGTTAGAAATGAGTATAATATTTGGCAAAAAAGGTTGGCACATACTTTGTCACAGACCAACACTGGTTGTTGGAGATCTGTCATGTATGGACCACATAAACCATTAAATGTAAATCTTGAAACTAAGGAAGGAATTCCAAAAGAACCAAAAGACTACACTGATGAAGATTTCCTAAAACTTGAGCTTGATGCTAAGGCATTCTCTATGTTGGCAATGGTTCTCCCAAATGATATCTACTCTGGACTTTTACATTGTGAAAGTGCCAAAAAGCTTCGGGACTGCCTAAAAGAACAGTTTGGAGGAACTGAAGAGGTGATTGCCAACACCAGAGAAATTCTTGCTCAACAATATGAAACATTTACTCTCATTAATGGAGAAACTTTGACACAACAATTTGAAAGATTTTCTTCATTAATCTCTGAGTTAAAGTTAAATGGTCAGACCTATACAACTGTATCTATGCTTCATAGATTTCTACGGTCTTTACCAGAAAAATAGGAAACTTACTCAATAGTCTTTAGATTTGGACCAGATTTTAACTCCCTCACTCTTACAAAATTACATGGGAGATTGTTAACTTTTGAAAGAGAAATAAATCAAGAGAGAAAGTTACAAAATTCTGGCAAAACAGCTGATGACTATGTTCCAGGTAGTACAACACTTTTAGGACAAGACTCACCTTCTTGTTCAAATGACTTTGGATCTTTTGACCACATTGACATAACCACTGGGATCTCATCAGAAAGGTCATATCCAGGTTATGACAATGAAGAAGATAGTCAAACTACTGATAACATGTGTTTTATAATGGATGATTTAAAAAATTTCAGTAGTGATGACTTAGAAGAAATTGATATACTACACCAACTGGCCATGTTAAGCATAAAAACTAATAAATTTTATAAAAGTTCAGGAAGGAAATTTCCAGGACTGAACAATTCAACAAAAGTTGGTTTTGACAAATCTAAACTTAGATGTCATAAGTGTCAGAAGTTGGGACACTTTGCTAGAGAGTGTAGAAGCTCTAGCCTTAACCAACCACAGTCTGGAAATCAGTTCAACTCCAGTTATAATAAGAATAATGAAACTCAAGGGAGTGCTCATTTTGTACAGGCACAAGCTCCACAAATTCAATATGTGCCTCAAATACAATATGTTCAAATGCCTGCTCAACAACAGGGCCAACAACAAATACCTCCTGTTCCAGCTGCTCAACTTCCTCCACAAACTCAACAACTCTCTCAACAAAGTCTTTTTACATCAAGGTATGTTGATTGGAGCAGTCTTCCCTTTGACACATCTGAATGCAGTCCAGATGCAGACAACAAAGTTTATGACATCAACTGGGGAGAACCTGATAATGGCAGAAAGAATTTTGCCTTAATGGCTTTTGAGGGAAGCACCTCTAAATCAGCCTTATCTCATGTATCAAAAGAATCTTTGTTAAAACTTTGTTCAACTTCTTGCAAAGAATCTCTTGCTCTCATAAGAGAGACCAATGTTCATCTACATGGCAAAGCAAATTACTCTGAAAGAAAATACACTCAAATAAAATATGATTTAGAAAGGAAACTTGCTGCAAAATCTAAAGAAATTTCTAAATTAACAAATAATGCTATTGAAACCCAAGCACAGATTAAAATCATGATAGAAGACCTAGGAAATGTCAGAAAAGAGCTTGCTGACACAAAGGTTAATTGTGAAAATTGGTTGAGTCATGTAGAGGTTACCAAATGCTGCTTAACAAACAAACGGCATCAAATGTTAAGTTTGGCATAGGGTACAACCATACTGAAACTCCAACTGATTTTACTCCCAAAACTGCTGATGATGAGAGTAGAATAATTCTAAATCAAACTTCCAATGTGAAAGATTGCATATCCTTTCATCAGAACTTTCTAAAAATTGAAAGTCATGCAGAAGTTAAAAATGATGACATTAAGTCATCAGTGGTTTCATCTACATCAGAAGTTGAGAACCTGAAAACTATTGATAACCTAACTCAAATCTCTAAAATTGTCAGTAACTTGCCTTCCACATCTCATGACGAATTTAAAAGGAAGGAGAAGGCAAGAGAATGTGAAATTTGTGGTCTGTTTAACCACAGAACAGAATTTTGTAGATACAGAAAAGGAAATCAGTATAACAAGAAAATTTTACAACTGGTTGTGGGAAAACAAATCAAACAAGATTTTGAAGAAACTTTTTATCCCAACAAACAACACCCGAGTAACACCTTTTCTCAGAAAAACACTAAATCTCAACATAAGCCTTTTTCTCAAAATTCTTCTTCAATAGGTGGACCTGAATCATCAGCAGTTTCACAAATTGCTGAGATTAACAATCTCATGGATATGGTAAAACTATTGATGACCAAAGTTGATGGTGGTCCTCAAAAGGATTCCACCATTGTCCTTAATGAAAAATCCATTGCCAAAAAGACATGGATTCCTAAAAATGGTCCAAAACAAACCGTCCATGTTCTCAAGAGCAAACCCAAAGCCAAACTGGCTTGGGTTCTTATATCTAACTAGTTTGCTATGTGGTGTAGAGGCTCTCCAGAGGTTTGAATAGCATTTGGTATGTTGATAGTGGAGGCTCAATGCACATGACAGGATGCAGATACCTGATAAGCAATTTTATCAGTCAAAGAGAAGGATCTGTGTCCTTTGGGAACAATGCCAAGGGTTATGCGCTAGGACATGGCAATGTATCCTCGGGTAAAATACAGTTTGATAAAGTCAATCTGGTTGAAAACTTGGAATACAACTTGCTGAGTGTCTCATATATGTGTGACAAAGAATATTCTTCCTTTTTCACCAAGACAGCATGTAAGATCATATCACCAGAAGGCCAAAAGTTGATAGAGAAGATCATTGAAGATCATACTTTGCTGATAGCCAAAAGATGTGGCAATGTCTATGCAGTGGACATTGAAAAAGACAAAGTATTGAACAACACAGCTTGCTTCTTCTCAAGAGCATCAACTTCTGAAATTGATCTCTGGCATAGGAGACTTGGCCATCTGAACTTCAAAAGCATAAATAAAGTCACAAAAATGGGCTTGGTCAGAGGTCTACCTTTGAAGGAATACCAGTGTAAAGAACACTGTGTTTCCTGTCTTAAAGGTAAACAACATAAGTCCTCTTATAAATCTTTAGAAGAATAAAAAACAACTACATGTCTTCAACTACTCCATATAGACTTATTTGGACCAGTCAAGATTATGAGCCTTGGTAAGAAGAAATACTGCGTAGTTATCATTGATGACTACTCAAGATTCACATGGGTCTTCTTCTTATATTCCAAGGATGAGGCAACTGAAATAATCAAGTTCTTCATTCTACAAGTAGAGAAGCAATATTCTCTCTCTGTTAAAGTCATCAGGAGTGACAATGGGACAGAGTTCAGGAACAAAACTCTGGATGAATTTTGTTTGTCTAAAGGGATTGTTAGACAGTTCAGCATTCCCAGAACTCCTAAACGAAATGGTGTGGTAGAAAGAAAGAACAGAACATTAATTGAAGCAGCTAGAACTATGTTAGCTGATTCAGGCTTACCATTGTATTTTTGGGCTGAAGCAGTCCACACAGCTTGTTATATACAAAACAAAGTCCTTGTCAACAAACGACATTCCAAAACTGCCTATGAAGTTCTTCATGGCATCAAGCCCCTTATCTCCTTTTTTCAGGACTTTTGGATGTGAATGTTTCATTCTAAACATCAAAGACTCTATTTCAAAGTTTGCTGCTAAAGTTGATTCAGGTTATTTTCTTGGTTATTCTTCCACTAGAAAAGCCTACAAGGTATTCAACTCCAGAACCAAGATTGTTGAAGAAACACTGAATGTCAAGTTCAATGAGTCCAAACTCTCTCTCATTCCAGCACAACCTGCTAAACTTTTTGATCTTGACAGTTTTCATTTCGGACCTGAAAAAGACTGTTACATCATCTAAACCCACTTATTATGGTGATCAAGGGTTTTATGATGATAGTCCTCCACCATGGACTCCAAACACAGTCATTAAATCAACTTTTAAAGCATTAGAAGTGTACAAACTTCTACTTCAATAACTGCTGATGAACAAATTCAAACTACTGATTCAGCTCCATAGACTCCTGAACCACAACATACAGCTGAACCAGATATCATCAACCTGAGTTGTTTGTTTGAAGAAGTTCAAGAGCCATCACCAAGTACAGGGCTACATTAACTGATTGAACATAAGGATCATCCATTGGATCAAATCATGGGTCATATTGCCTCAGGGGTACTTACAAGAAACCAGCTTTCCAACTTCTGCTTTTTCTCAGCATTCATTTCTCAGTTGGAAGCAAAGAAATATCAAGAAGCCCTCAAAGATATCAAATGGGTTCAAGCTATGCAAGAAAAATTGCTTCAATTCAAGAAGCAACAGGTCTGGGAAATCTGTCCCTTGCCTCCAAACAAGCTACCAATTGGCACAAGATGGGTTTTCAGAAACAAACAACATGAAGCTGGTATGATTATTAAGAACAAGGCAAGACTGGTAGTACAAGGTTATTCACAAGAAGAAGGAATTGGTTATGATGAAACCTTTGCTCCAGTTACAAGGCTTGAAGCCATCAGCTTATTTTTGGCTTATGCAATTTCCAACAAAATTAAAGTTTTTCAAATGGATGTCAAGAGTACATTTTTATATGGAGAAATAAAAGAGGAAGTGTATGTTTGTCAGCCACCTGGGTTTGAAGACCCTACTCATCCTGATTGGGTGTACAAACTGGACAAAGCTCTTTATGGGTTAAAACAGGCTCCAAGAGCCTGATATGAAACACTGTCCAACTTTTTACTCAAAAATCATTTCACAAGAGGCTCCATTGATAAAACTCTGTTTATAAAACATGTTGGAAATCATGTCTTACTTGTTCAAATTTATGTTGATGACATAATTTTTGGTTCAACAAACACAAAACTGTGTGATGATTTTAAGAAACTTATGCAATCAAAATTTGAAATGAGTACAATGGGAGAACTGTTGTACCTTTTGGGACTGCAGATCAAGCAACAAGCAAATGGAACTCTTATACAATAATCTAAATATGTTAAAGAATTATGAAACAAATTTTCTTTACAAGACATTAAATCATGTTCCACTCCCATGTCACCTAACACACAAGTTGAACCTGATGATCAAGGAAAACAGGTTGATCAAACCATGTATAGATGTATGATAGGTTCCCTTTTATACTTAACTGGTTCTAGACCAGATATTATGTTCTCAACTTGTGTCTGTGCTAGATATCAGTCTGCACCAAGGTAATCACACCTAACTGCAGTCAAAAGAATTTTCAGATATCTGAAAGGAACCCCTACACTAGGATTTTGGTATCCTACTTCAAGCAATACCAAGTTAACAGCTTTTTCAGATAGTGACTATGCAGGGTGCAAAATGTCAAGAAAATCTACATCTGGTGGTTGTCAATTCTTAGGAAACTGTCTGGTGTCCTGGCAATCAAAGAAACAAACATCTGTGGCAACCTCAACAGCTGAAGCTGAATACATTGCTGCTGCAAGTTGTACATCACAGATTCAATGGCTCCAATATCAACTTCTTTATTATGGAATCAAAGAGACTAAGACTCCACTTTTAGTAGACAGTAAATCTGCCATTAGCATCATTCAAAACCCTGTTCAATTTTCAAAGACAAAACATATAGAAATTAGATATCATTTCATCAGGGATTGCTATGAAAAAGGCAAGATTGAGGTGAAACATGTCACAACAGCTAACCAAATACCTGATGTATTCACTAAACCCCTTGACACATCAACATTTCAGAGGTTAATTTCCATGCTTGGAATGCCAAACGTTGAGTAAACTCTGTAAGTGTTTTCATTTTTCTGTACACATTTTACTTTCACTTACATGTTTACTAACTCTATATCAAACCTCTGTTGATCAACAAAAGAGAGAAAAATTTACTGATGTACAAAAACATCTGTAATGGAAAATTTCTGAAAAGAAAAATCTTTTGATAATAAAATTATCAAGTATTGATTTTAGGGGTATTTTCTTTCAAATCTTCTCAGTAGCTCAAGACTACTGAAGAACAAAATAGGAAACTCCTGATGAACAAGTATTCATCAGACGTTTTAGACAAAAAGGGCAAAACAGTCTTTTCCTATTCTTCTCAGAAGTTTAACCTAAAAGGACTATTAAACTTCTCAAACCCCTCTTTTCATTATTATCGTTTCAAAAACAAAACTTCCCTCTCTCTCAAAAACCTCTCTGAATCTTTCAACTGTTCCATCACAAACAATGGCTCTAGTTGTTAAAGAGGGACACAATCAAAGAGACTACTTCGTGAAAGACAAAGCCTGGTCCCAATACGATGAAATCATTGATTTGATCGTAAAATCACAATTTTACACAACATTCACCATTGACCCACCAATCCATACTGACACTTTTGATGAGTTTTGGGCAAACGCTGAGACTGTTACCAAAGATGGTAAAGACCTTTCCTTAACGACGAAGATCAAAGGGAAAGAAATGGCAATCACACCGGCAACTCTAGGAGACACATTAGGTTTGATGATATTGAAGCACCTGATCATATTCCCAATGGAACAATTCAATCAACCATAGTTGAGTGTGGTTACCAAGGTACATTATCACATGATACCATTTATAAGAAATATTTTGATCCAAAATATAAACTTTTGTTTCACTACATTATCATATGTTTAAGTCCAAAGACTTGATCTTCTGATCAGATGTCCTTAACCATGCAACCAATTTTTCATTCAATTATTAATGAAACAAAATTTAGGGCATCTTCATTCTTTTTCAATGAGTTGGTGTTGCATCACCAAAAGGATAAAAAGAAATTTTTGTTGTATCCAAGGTTCATCATGCAACATATTATCAAAGAACTTGGATAAGAGGTGCTTGTGGGTGAAACAACTGTTTTAAACCCTTTAACCTCACAAGCATACTCTAGGCATAACAAACCGGCACTTTTGCCACAGGATGACCAAGGGGAACATGTCACAGTCCCTAAGGAACCAACATCCTCAAATCCCAAATCCAAAAAGCCTAAACAAATCAAACAACAAAAATCCAAACCCACCAACCCCAAAAGAAAAGCAATTTAGGAAGTTGAGATGCCTGAAGCTGCTAATGTGCAATCTGCACTTTCAAAAGATGTGACTGAAACTTCCTCTCAGTCTCATTCATCTCCAATGCCTAAAAGAGCACCCATATCCATTCTGTTTTCAAGAAAGAGATTTAAAAAGTCAAAAACTACTGACCCTTCTTTCGAACCAACTGAACAAAACTCAACTGTTGATCCCATAACTTCTGAAAAAGAAACCTTTCCAGTAGTTGAGATTGCTAATATTCTCTCTAGGCTGAAACAAGACAATCCTTCAGCAAATGTCAAAATCTCCAATCACCACATAATATAGGGGATGAAAACACCGAAATGGACATTGATGAGAATGTGATCAGCCCTAACCCAAGAGATGAGGAGGAACCAAGGCCTCTAAGCCCAAACTTAGAAACCTTTGGTATATTTGAGGCTGCTACTACTCTTATACCATCCAGTGATGGATTGGAGGACAGTAGTACCATAGCAAAGACCTCAAATGTGGCAACTACTGATGAAGGCCTTGTGCCTGAAGTAGGAAAACCTCGGTACCAAGAAAAAGAGGTTCATGAGACAACTAGGTTGGGCCTAGCTCATGAGACAACTGATACTGTTCTCATTGAGGACTATGTCAGTGATTCAGATGATTCCATTAATTTGGATGCTGGATCAAACACTCTGCAAATTAAATTGATGGCTGACTGTGAAGGTCCTGATTCTAATGTATCTGTACTCAAGGAGACAGTCACAGAAGAACAGGTTAAAGACCACTCAAACCCTAATTCCCCAAAAGTGCCATCCCTAGTTAACATTGTGGATCACCCCAAAACTCACCCTCCACAATCACAAAAGCCTACCCAATTCTTTGGGTCATCAAGCATAGAACTGAACCAACTATGCAGCCCAGATGGTCCTCTATACCAGATGGTACACCAGCTGATTTTTGGTCATCTCCAAACATTTATGACTGCTACGGAGTTAAAGAACAAAACTCAACTGGAGATGATAAACAATGCAATTGATCACAAGCTTGGTGAATTATCGAGAATGATGGAAGACAACAAAAGACAATTAGCCCATCTTTCTGGTGTAACACCTCCACCTCCTTGGTTTCCTGAAGTGGTGAAGCCAAAAAGGGGGAGATGTCAAAGGAACCAGAAGTTGTGTCTCTTGAAGCTTCAAAAAGAGCTAGAGAAGCACAACATCTCAAGGAATCTTAAAAACTATCTGCCATGACTAGACAAGAAAAATCTCTAAAAGAAAGAGAAGAATGGTATGAAAAACAAGAGAGAATCCTTAGAGAGAAAGCTGAAAAGTCTACCCAAGGCCATAGTGAAGCAGCTGCTGAAGACAAGACTAAAAGTACTGAAGACAATCCTTTAGTGGTTGATGCTGCTCAGATCAACACTTCAGTGGTTGACATTTCTTGCACTGAACCAGATCAGTCATCTAATGCAACAGAAACAAATCCTGCTGAAATTCCAAAGCCTGTTCCCTTAAACTCCTCTTCTATAACAATAACAGAAGATCAAAAAGAAGAAAAAGAACTAACAGAAGAAGAAAGAAGAAAAGCAGAAAGAGAGGCAAAGGAACAAGAGGCATGGCAAAGCATAGATGAAAGGGAAGACTTGAGCTTTAATGACAAGTTATTTGAATATGAAAAAAAGTTAAAAGAGTTAGAAGCACAGAAAAGACTTGCTGAGCAAACTCTCCTTGCAGCAAAAGAAGATAAAAGGCAACAGCTGATGAACTTTATCAGCAAAAATTCAAAGACTAGGAAATACTCACTTAAGGGACTCTCAACTGAAGAACTCACAAGACAGGCACAGCTTGTATCAGAAAGGCTAGCCACAGAGAAAAACAGAAAGTTGAAGAAAGCCCAGATCACTCAAGAATTGGTAGATAACAAGTTTGGTTCAAAGCAACAGATATGTAAGTGGAAAGAAGATGTACTTTATGACACTTACAAAAAAGCTCAAGGCTGACAGACTTGCAAATCCAGAGAAATACAAATCCACACAGCCTGCTACCAATCAAAACTTAGGGGAAAACACTACAACAGATTTCAAGATGATTTTCTTGAAAAGAACACCATTGTTGAAAATGATTTTTATGTTGAAGAGAAGCCTCCGATAACTTAATATAGGGATCCTGCAACTTTTGCTTATCAGCTACAACAGACCAAGGTAGTCACTGAACATCACAAGATTATTTCAGAAGGTGATACACCTAGTACTGTACTAGTTGAAAAGAGAAGGAGATCCAATCTGATCAATGCTGAAAAAGAAAAACCTCCAACATTAGATTCAAACCTACAAATTGTACCATATAAAGATAGGTTCTTTAGCTCCATATCACCAATCAAGAAATGGTACTTCACCCAAAAGTCCAGTTCCCTGGTTCTAGAAAGACAAGACTGTTCACTGAAAGTCCTTCACAGCTTGACTGAATTGGAAAAGTTATCTAATAAAGATCTACTAACCATTCAGGGAATGTTACCAGACCAAGGACTACTTCTAGAAGCAGAGGTCAGAGAATTCAAACATCAAACACTCAAGGAAATCATTGACTTAAGGAAGAGAGGATCTAAAATAAAGATAGACAAAGGTTTTGGCTTCATCAATCCAGGGGGAGATTGTAGGGTCAAAGAGGATTGACAAGCCAGAATAAACCTTAGTCTTATATCCTCTTCATATTTTGTGAAACTGCTGAAGAAGATATGTAAAGTTCTGAAGAGTAGAAAGATCAGAAGTCCTGAAGATAAACCAGACAGAATATCTAAGGAACTGCTGAAGACAAACTCCTGAAGATCACTCATCAGAAGTTTGTCAATCATCAGCTCTTTCATTAAGAAGATTCTAACTGCCCTTTAATCTCAGCAGTTTAGTATTATATTAGTTAACTTAAAGTCTTTGTTCAAGTTTCAATGCTACAGTCTGTTGTAGTATTATCTAACATTATTTTATGTTCTTGATTACTTAGTTTGTATGTAATCTTTGGCTATAAATAGAGGGGTTACTCCTACTATTTTAGCAGTGATTGTAATCGATAATTACTTGAACTCTTTCCTTCAATTTACTTTATAGTTTATCCTTTCATATATATCTGAGAATCATCCTGCATTAACTGTTTTATTTACTTACTATTGATTCTCATCTTTAACTTCCTAGTTCATTGATTGAGGGGGAGTAATAACTCCTGTTAAAAGTGACACTTTAACTTGAACACTTTAATATTCCGCTGTGCATCTTACTTTGATATATTTACAAACACATAAGTGTTCATGAATAAGAACTGTTGAAAAGAAACTGATCCTAACACTTCCCATGTAAGACAAATACCTTGATCCTCAACTTTATTTGGTAAAAATATCTTTTTCTTATAATTCTATAACAATTAGGTTTTTCTTTTCTGTATCTCTTTCAAATCATCATGGGGTGTTTTATGATGGAAATGGTGTCCAATTATCGCGTATTTAGTATAACTATCAAAGTATAATCCAAAGAGTTATACCTTAAAGTGCGAATAAAGAATAATATTTGTTGATTAAATATTATATCAAAAAAGGCAAATAAATAGTGGTGATAAATATTTGAAAAAACATTTATTAACTTACTATTTGCAATAATCATCTTTAATTGTTTAGAGAAACGATTAACGGATTGTAAATTAATTATTTGAAATAATTAACGAATTATTTGTTTAAAGTGTTATACTAATTAGGAGAAAACATGTTTTCCATGTTGTTAAGTTGAGAAACATGGTGTGTAAATACTATTCTATTTAAATAATAGAATAACCACCATTATTACTAATGGATACTAATTAAAGATTTGTTTTTATTAAAAAAGTTTTTATAAAAACATTATCCATAGAAAAATCTTAACCTCATACACACCACCACCATGGCCGCCACCTTCATGGTGGCTGACCCACCTCCTCACGACCACCACAAGCCGCCGCCATCATCACCCTGCAATCATGGGGTTCCAATCTTTAATCTTGCATGCTTTGTACATGTTGATTTGGTTCATCATTTCAAAGGAGTTGATTCGGTTTGTCCGTCTCAAAGTGTTGATATGGGATTGGTCATGGTGTGTATGTGGAGAAGGGGGAGGGGATTAGATTGGTTGGTCGGTGTGGTTCCAGTTATGATTAAACCCATATTCCAAACCTGATCTCAGATTCTTCTAAAAAACATTCAAATACAGAAAGTTCAATTTTAACAATTTTAATATACATACTTTGTAGAGAAAGTATAGGGTACAAAGTTCCTTAACGTGAGAAGTGTAGGAAGCCACTAGACTTTGCCACCTGTCTATTTAACCTAACCACAGTTAAACCACAATTAAACCTATTCTCCTCTTCCCTGTTCTAAACTTTCATAACATAAACCTAACCCATCCTCTTTTGAAACAAACCGATCAAGATCTGACCACCACCACCACCCCACTCAGACATTTCATCAAACACCTTACGCGTAAGACCCACCTCCCCAATTTCACAATACCCTTTAATCAAAGTGACATCAGGCCGTCTCCCCCAATTCAACAAACGTGCAATGATCACATTGCAGGTTCGTTCATCAGGAATAATGAGTGCGTCCAAACTTTTTAATGAGTGCTTCCAAACTTTTTAATGAATGCTTCTAAATTTTCAATGAGTGCTTCCAAACTTTTTAATGAGTGCGTCCAAATTTTCAATGAGTGCTTCTAAATTTTCAATGAATGCTTTCAAACTTTTTAATGAGTGCTTCCAAACTTTTTAATGAATGCTTCTAAATTTTCAATTAGTGCTTCCAAACTGTTAGTGAGAGCTTCTAAACTTTTTAATGAGTGCGTTTAAATTTTTGTATGTGCGTTTAAATTTGTACAATGAGTGCGTTTAAATTTTGTTAGTGCGTTTAAAAGGCTCTGTTTTCACCAACTTCATCTTCTTCCTCTGCAACTTTTTTTAACGTAATTTTTATGTTAAATCATACTTATTGAAACAAAATCGAAAGTATTTGACAACTATTACGAGCGTTTATTCATTTTTTGTATGTTTTTTCGTATGATTAAATCGTCCGAGTGTAAATCTCTGTTTTTATAATTTTTTCGTTTTCGTTCATTGTAATCGAATGTTTTTTTTGTTATTTTGATTATGTAATCATTCAGATGGTTTAATCATTTTTCAATTTGTTGAAAAACTTTGTTTCGATTGATTTTTGTTGTTACGATTTGAAAAAAATAGACGGTTTTTCATAATTTACCCTTGGTTAATTTAACCCAAGTATGATTAAGGTTTTTAATCTGCATCAAGACATCTTGTTAATATAATGGCTGAGATTGTTTCTTACGCTTCTTACGTTAAGAAGCTTTGTACGTTATCTCTCCCCTACTTTGTATATGAATAAATGAGGTTTAGTGCATTACTCTATCTTGGAACTGGTTAAACCTCGTATTTTTTAAGGTTCAGCTTTCCTTAATGTTTCTCTCGATTATACATGTCTTTTGATCCATTCCTTAAAAAGGAGGGTGATAAAGAAGTTTTTTTGGCAAAAATAGTCTCCATAACATTGTTGTTGGAAATGCTTCCTACAAAAGGCCAATTATTGTGCTATAACTTTTGTCCCCTTTTCCACCCTCAGACTTTCTTCTTGTTTTAAGTTTAATATGAGATATCTTATATTGCAATAAAACTTTACTTTGGTTTTTTTTTTTTTTTTTTTTGTTTATTGCTTAGGGTAGCATGAGTCACATATGATGCAACTTGCAAGCATTGAATATATACATGTAATACGTCAAATGTTCTTAAGGTCGTTTGATGTACAGATTAATAATTAAAGGCGAATCTCATAGATGAAACATAATTATCAGATGAATAACTGATGGTACCTTTTTAAGCACATTATAAGCACAGACCTTGTTTCTTATAGAGATTGTAGGTGCTATCATCTTTGTCACAAAATGACACATATAACTAACAATCAATCATAATAAGCAAGTGAAGTGTCCTTTTCTTGTACATTATATGTTTAGAAAAAGTACCAATATTATTTGCCATTGATTTAATGGCTAACAAGATTTGCTTAAGAATTTCTAATTAGTATCATGACTTTAATCTTACATAATTCTTATAATAGGGATTAGGTGTTCGTATTATAATTTTGATCGATTTATGTTAAATTATAAGTCAAACTATTAGTAATGGCTTTTAATGATCTATAAACAAAAAAACCAAACCTTTTTTAGAAATACTTGCATTGAAATTGAAGATGAAATCATCAATATGAACCGGTCTTGTGTTTGACACAATTTCCTTAAACAGATTCGTGGTTTGTTCCCAGGGTACACTGGTTCTTAACAGTGGTGGTGCACTGCGGGACTTGTACACTTGCCTGAAAGATAATCGGACTTCGATTGGCTTCTGAGTTTGTTCTCATACGTATATGTGTGTGTGAGTATATGTTGTATTTTTTTCTTTCTTATCAAATAAGCACAAAGCCCTTCATTATACAAGAACATGGATGTATGAAGAGTCTTTTTAATTTGAGACTTAATTTTAGACAAAAAGACTCTAATTAAGTGATAAAAAATTTTTAATTAAAAGAAATAAAACTACTAATAAAAAAACATAAAAACTTAACTCAAAGAGTTTGGTCTTTAATTCACCACATTAAGAGTCTTATTAATAATTATAATTTACTAAATTATAATTTCAATATAATTCATTCACCCCAATAATCCCCCACATGAATGGAGATTGCTCAAAACACACAAAATTTCCAATAAACCCATACATGAATGGGAGTCATTCTCAGATGCAACCTCATTCCGATTAAATTTCAACAGTTGAGTTTTGCATATGACAGGTAGATGACCCTTTGAACCTTCACTCATGAAACGCACTTAGTCCACTGGCTCTGAGTAGACAGTCATGTCTTTGAACGTGTATGACGTTTGTGTAAATGACATTACGTTCCACATAAAACTCTCCCTGACCAAGTCCTCATAGTTGTATGCGTTATGGTCATGGACACATGCCTGGTTTTGCTAGAGCTCTTAAGTATTGTGCCCCAACAATAACCTTCGAAGCGGCCCCACTTCTCTCTCGCATAGGTGATTCACTAGGAATGGTTACCTGAGTCGAATCATTAAAAGCCATAGGCTTAGCCACAAAACTTGTCATTTTAGGAATGGACTAGGAAACGTACCAAATTCCTATGGAAAACTCCCTTTTTTCAAAGCGCGAGATTTAAAACAACTCTCCCCCCACAGTGACCTCACATGTTCATACAATTAGGTTGTCCTATTGAACTCATATCTTGGGATCTCAAGTCAGCTGAGTTGGGTTTCCTTCACATGAACTTAATTTTTCAGTGGCTTTAGTCCCATTCCCATGGACGACTTCTTAACTAACTCTCCGCTTAAGCCTTTTGCTAGAGGATCCGCAATGTTATCCTTTGAATTCACATAGTCAACAGTGATAACTCCTGTATAGATTAGTTGTCGTAATGTGTTATACCTACGTATTATATGCATGTTCTTACCGTTATACATTATGCTATGAGCTCTGCTAATTGCCAATTGGCTATCACAATGTATGCATATGGCCGATGCCGGCTTCGGCTACCTTGGTATATCCTCAACAAATTAATGTCACTTTGCCTCTCACCCGCTTTGTCTAAAGTGATGAATACTGATTCCATCGTAGATCTAGCAATAACCGTTTGCTTAGATGATTTCCACGATATCGTTGCACCTCCAAGTGTAAACACATACCCACTAGTTGACCTAAATTCATTCAGGTCAGATATCCAATTCGCATCATAGTAACCTTCAATACTGTTGGATATCTGTTATATTGCAGCTCGTAGTCTCGTATGTATCTCAAGTACTGAATCACCCGTATCACGCAACTCCATTGAATTAAACTTGGTGTTGCCCGTGTATCTACTTAGCTTGCTGCTAAGTCTGGTTTGGTATAACTCATCATCAAGCTACCAATAATTCATGAGTACTATAATTTGTTAACAGGCCCACCTCGACTCTTAGCTAGATGTTGACTCGTGTTAATGGGAGTTCTAGCCACATTAGAATCATTTTCATTTAACTTCTCAAGAATTTTGTCCACATAATGGGACTGACTTATAACAAGTCCATTCCGGGTTCGTGTGATTTGTACTCCCAAAATCATAACCGTTTAATCCCATATCTTTCATGTTAAACCTTCCATTCTCAAAAGCAAGCCACCCCCACCTTTAGTGTAATTGGATAACTTCCATATGGTGTTTGAACATTTCTCCCTTTCATATGAAGTTTGAAAAAACTTCTCAAGTACTACTTTTACTACTTTACGGGTTGTTTCTTAAATGGTTCTTCCCCTCACATTACTTGCACTTTGATTAAGTTTGAGTAATATAACTCATGATAATATTAAAAACTTTGGATAAGATAGCGACTATTTATATCTTTGTGTTATTGAGGTCATCCCATGATATTACTCTATACAAATTTCTCACACGAGTTGTTTCTGTGCTATATGTGTTCTCCTCATATTAAGCCAACTAGAATCACAACCAATGAACTATATACTCGGTCCTCTCGAGTCATCCTTTTAATGAATTATAGATTTATTTTTACAAAATTCATACTCATGTCATCATATATGTTTAAATGATCAGAGTTAATTTTTTCTCCATGGAGCATCTAAATTAACATGTATTATTCTAGCATGCTTTAGGACTAATGTCTCCAGAATCGGACCGGACATCGAATAGGTCTCTTTACCGGTTCACTGGTCGAACCGATCGGACCAATCGAATCCAATTTCAGAACCGGATTATAAAATATAGTGACAATTAATATACTCTTTAATTATTATGATATATTTTACATGTAAGTAAAAACAAAACAAAAGTTTTCAAAAGGAATATAGGGCAGAGAAAAGACAAGTGAGAAACTCAAAAGCATATGTATTATACTGTAATAAAAGTCAATGTTCTAGAGAGTAATTCCAATTCAATATATGTTCCAACTTTTAAGACTTCTTTGGAAAAAGGAAAAAAATACACTGCTTAGTGCTCTGATGGTATTTTCAAAAGAATCAAAACATTTTCTCTTCTTCTCTACACTCTCTGTCCCCTTACCGGTATGATGAACCAAAGAATGAAGAGCTTCGATTTAAGCAATGAGGCTTCGATTTCACTTCACTTTCAGCAAATCTCGGTTATAGTGGTTTAGGGCAGTGGGGGTGGTGAGGAGGTAGGAGCCTTATCCGGTTCAACCCATAATCGTGGTTCAAACGGTCGGTTTCCCGGTCAAACCTCTGGTTCACCCCTCCAACCGCCGATTCATTGAAAAACCGGTCTAATACCCTTACTTGAACTGGCTTTGGTCTAGGTCCCCGGTCGGACCAGCCGGTTCGGTTCGGGTTTCAAAACATTTCTTTAGACTAGAAATACTTAGCATGTGAAAAGAAGATGCCTCATTTTGATTCTTCACAACCTTAAAAGATAACGCACTATCTCTCCTAACATTCACGTCTTAGATTAGACACAATAATAAGATTTTGTCTTACCATTCCAAAACCATGGTTTTAAGAATGTTTCAAAACCATAGTTAATTCCATTCATTAGGATCCAAACTCGTTTGCGTTCAATCTCCAAGGCTTCACCATTGACTCTTAAGGACTTAAACCTAAGTTTTAATACAGTCACTTTGATGGACATATTCATCATCAACAAGATAAACCATAAAAAATCAATATATCTTGAGATAAATTCAATTAGATTGACACTCAACGACATGAGATTCACATATGCCTAAAGTGATATATATATATATATATATACACACACACACACACAAACATTTTGTTGAAACAATTTAATGGGAGACTCTCCCAAAATATAGTACAACTCATCCACATAGTTCAACCAACATTGATGGTTTGTAGAGACTCTACACATTGATGGTAAGCCATTAATAATATATCTCGCAAAATGTTTCAAAGGCATATGAATAATAACATACATTTCTTTCATTGTTATAGTTATCGAAAATACATTTGTGCATTTCTATATTGATGCTCTCAATATTAGATGACATATCTCGCTTTCGTGTATTTAACCTCAATACACTTGCCACGTTGGTAAATATTCTCTCATGATGTGGTTACACATTTGTTTTATGATGTATGACTAATTACATAAGTCATAATCACAACTCGCTCATTGTGTTTATGCAAATCGCTTCTTGTATATACATCCTTACTAATTCGTCATCCAATAATAATAATAAAAATATCGTCTTACATTTCCTTTTTATACATTGATTATTATATTTTTTTTTAATCCACTTGATCATCTAAATTAATATAAACGATAGTCTAAAAATATATGTAATATATTACAAATATATTTCACAGGTTTCATATAAGGATAAATACATCAAATGTCAAAAGTGTTATTATATTCAACACTTTAACCATTCGACCAAAATAATCGCAATTATATCGTCTTGTGGCATGTTTTGAGGTACTCCCTCAATAAGACAAATTCTCTAAACAACAAAGTTGTTTAAAATTAACTACTCGCAAGTAGTTGAACAAGAATATATGTGTGTGACACCCGACAAACTCTGTTTAATACTTTTACTAAACATATAAGTCTACCTTAGCGGAAGTGCACTTACAATCTCCCCCTTGGACCTAGCTAGTGATGTACTAAACTAGAAAGCTATCAATTCTTCAAATAGTGCATTCATCATCTTGAATATTTGAAAACTTTCCTTTTCTTGTAAGCTTGTGTCGAGGCTTTATCAATTCTTGTCTATCTCTTAGTAAGCTTCGAAATCTTAGACAGACTCAAGAAATCTTGGCTTTATCATTTGTTGGTCCAGAGATTAAGACAGAAAACAATCTTGGAATATTTCACTTCCATGATTTCGCTTATCTTATCTTTTACAACTTCTGACTGGTTTCTGTTGTTCTGCTAATCTTGATATCAGGTTTGGGTCTTGTTCAATCTACACACTTTGTCGATAAAATCTTGAACAGTGCACCTGTTGTGTTTGATTCTGCAGAAAAATTTACGAAAAACTACACAAACTACAACTGGCGTTAGACACGACAAACATCTCGGAACTAATCTTTACATCCAATTTGACCCTCAATTTTCTCCCGCTCAACTAATAAACATTTTCAATATGTACCAGAAACTTGAAAATTTGCAATTTGTTTTCCCTTTTCAATTTTTAACATCTGAGCTTTTACATTAAGTATCCCAACATCGGTTAACGAAAATAAAACTGAAACAATACATATTTATTTTTCAATGTTTATGCTAAAACACAAAAAATCTATTTGAATTTTCAAATAGATATGCATAAAAGTAACTAGACATATTTTTGTGAATTTTTCAATAAGAGGATCATATCAGTATTGGAACAGTTAGTCAAAAACTCTATTTGATCAGTTTTCTGCTTTTGACATTGAGCATCCTACAACCATTACCAGTATGTTTGTCCACCTAAACCAAAATCATTATTCTTATTCAACACTTTAGATACGTGTGATTATCAAGAATTGCAAAATGATTCATCGTAACGTGTGATTATATTGTAGTTATATGTAAGTTACAAGGTATGAGGCACAGAGGTGACAGGTCAGCAAATTAATGGCTTCAAAGCAACTTATGCACTCAACCAGGTTGAGGACTAATATCAATCATGATTTTCATCATAGATATGATTACAATGAATTAGATAATCTTTGATTATCATTACACATATAAGTTCCTCATTTGGTAACTTAAGGTTTTAGCTTTGTTAGCTCTTTTAATAAGATACCATGACTAAATCTAGGTCTGTAAATCAATACATCAGAAGATCAGTCTGGCCATCTCCAGATAACTATCAATACAACGACCCGAAACTCTGATTTGGCAATCTATCAAACAAAAATTTCGGTACTAAGACCATATGCCAACGAGACGTTGATCCACATGATATTAGTTATTGATTTTAAGTTTGTATCACCATGCTGAACTTTAAACTTGATTTCAAGCTACCAATATATAATTGTAGTGGCTACTCAATGTTTGTTAATTCATTTTGTTTTCAGAG